>SMMW01000141.1:0-310000 GCA_004794655.1 Marisa cornuarietis
ATTTTATGGACGAACTATCAAGTAAGGCCGCATTGACCAAGTCAAAATTACCGCAGTAAAGTTGAAAAGTGGTTTTCTTTAAGGACTCATTATCACCAGAAGTAAAATAATGGCTCATTAACACTAGACCTTTTCCGAGTACTTGTTTTGTGTCTTCTAGCATCTAGGCTTACCTAATCATATTGCCGAGCTTTCTTTTTTAATTTTCTATTGACCATCAAGTTTGCTTATAATTTATAGAAAATTAAAACAACTTCCCTTTGATTGATTAACAGTGCTTGGGATACAGTTTGGCCTTAAACTTGTTCTTAATTCTATTCACATTCGGACTTATGCGTTACGCTCGAAAAATTAAACTGACCTGTAAGCTGCACTAGAATACCTTCTAAAGGATCCCGTAGAGCAAAACCGACTTTTTTTTAATTCTTCTGCTTTCTTGTTGCAGTGAAGTGGTCTGTGAATGTAATAGCTACAATTTGAATGTATCTCATTCACGGGGCTGTATAACCAGACAGGTGATACCTGTACGTAGTCACGGCTGAGCCATTTAAGGCCATGCAGACGGAAGATATCCATAAACAAAAGTAAATTAAATTATTAATTAATCATAAAAGTAAGCAGAGGCCATTTTACACCGACAACTGCATGTTGCTGATTTATGTCGTCGTAACACGGTTCTCTATTTTTATTTTAAAATTTAATAGGATAGATAAAGCGATACATACATAGAAAATTGAACTATTATTTTCTTTTATAGTGCGTACTGGTAGGCAAATTAATGCAACACCTTTAACACTAACTGACATGGGAAAAACAAAATAAATAATCAAAATCCACAGAATAATAGGTTTTAAAGGTGTTTTTTCTGCAAACAGCAAGGTACTTACTGGCAAAATAGACAGAAACAGGGATAACCACAACGAGAAGAATGAGACATAGACATAGACATGCAACTGTCAGGCGGCGCCATGTCAGCCACTTGGTAATAGTCCAGCGTGATGTAGAACCTTCAGAAGGTAGAAACGTGATGACATTTTATATGGTGTATTATTTATGTTGTCACATTTCTGTCTTCGTTAAGGTTGTACAACATAAAATATCCATCATACAACATAGACCGGTACTGACAAGGGTGCCAATTAACAAATTATCAACGTCAAAGAATACAACACACTAAAAGGACGTAGGATACATATATTTTATTTAATTTCCGTGTAAGGAAGAGAATAAGCTTTTGCATCCAGGAATTGTAAAATATCGATCTGAACCTACCTGTCTGTTGTCGGCCTGTCTCTCTGTCAGGTTGTTTGTCTGTCGAGGGAAAATACATTAGCAGAGAATGCAGAAAGATAACGTATGCTGTCTGGTCTGATGAATGTCTGCAAGCGCCTACCTCCTGTGGTGTCTCCTTGATCAAAACCATTGCGTCTTGAGCCTTTGGTGTTCTGCGACTCCTCACTACTCATGATTCTTGAAAAATTCCAATCGTAATTCTGAATCTAAGATCTTATAAAAAATCAAATGAAATATGCAACTTTTTTTCCATAAAAACTCAAACGATCAAACAAGAGCAACAGGCTGTCTGATGAATGTTCAATCACTCTGTAACACTGATCAAAAGATTGTATTAGAATATAACGGCTTATAAAGAAATCTTTAATCATATCTGGCATTGCCATAATCAAAATACCTAATTGTTTTACATGGACAGGTAATCATACTTGTCCACGTAATAAATAAATAAAATAAAGAAATTAATAAACAAAATCTTTGGTGAACAATTTTGACATGACATTCGTTTTGCTTTCCTCAAAAGTTCCTAAACACGATGACCCGCTCACAGGTCATTACACTTCTGACAACTACATGCGATGAGAACTTTTCTCTCCTTTACTTTATTTAAGCGCTTATCAAATAATCGCAGTAAAAATATACATACTGAAGATTGCAGCGTCTTTAAGGAAACCTTTAGGTGAGACTTGTTGTGACAGTCAAGGTAAGCTATTTGGTCAGCCGTTGCGAGCCGCGTGAACTGAATCGACACAAGACAAGCAGAGACACGCACCTTTGCTGAGACTGACAAATATTCGAGTCATAAGGCTAAGGAAAATTAACCTCTTAATCACACAATCACGTAAGACATCCAGGAAAATAAAAAAGTAGCGTAAAATATTCTGTTGAAACAAATTAAATTTTTAATTATTTATATTTAATTTTACTATTTCCTTTTTAATCAACGATCAGTATGCTTGACTTTTCGGGTATATTATAAATTATTCGACATAGCCAAGTTCGAACGCAGGTCCTTAAAGCAAAAAGAAACATGTTGGCACTGAACGAATTAACAGCATTTGTAATATGAGAGTAGAATCCAGGTATTGACTGTTTAGTCGACCACCCCTTCAATAGGGCTGAAGTGAATGTTGACTCAGCGCAGGCCGACAAAGAATCCCTCAGCTAAGATCAGAATTGCTCTTACAAAAAGCAGGTCAACAGAGTTTCTTTGTGCACATATCCGACATTAATGCAGTTAGTGTAGTCACAACAAGACAGTCGTGGACGTGAAATGCGTACAAGCACACTATAAGTATCACGCTCATACACATAAAGTACAGGTAAAACAAATGTAGTCTCTAAATATTAGTTGCACGGCAGCCAAGGGTGGTTACTGCAGTCGTGAGATGACAGCTTGCTCATAAATCAACATCAGCAATGTACATTACAAGTGAACATTCTTGTCAGCCCTTGACATTGGCTAGGCATTCAACACAGGATTGACAAGGTTACTTCGGATTAGGACTACCTGACAACACAAGCTACGTGCCCTGATATGACGAAAGGCTAGAACGTTCTACAATTACCTGAGGTCTAATATATGAAGCGGTACAATCAGTCCGGGACACCGGATTCCCAGCAACAGTAGATACAGTTGGTGACCACAGGTCACCTAAGGTTAATACAATATCACGGCCAGTAGAGTTAATCAGGTAAATGGCAGGTGGAATGAATGAATTGTGGCGACGATTGGTTTCAGGCATCGCGTGCCTACAGCCAGACCGCAAGAGTGAGAATTCACATCAACACATGATCAGAAATAGAGAGGATACGGGATGTCTTCCTAAGGATTTGCTGATGACAGAAAGCTGCCAAGTCCCTCTGCCTGATTCCGGTGATCTTGGAACAGATATTAACAAGGGAGACAAGACTATTCCTGTTACATAGGGATAGGTTGTGGAACCAGGAGATGAAAGAAAAAGTGATGAGACTTTCAATGAAGGACTGATAGAACCGAGTGAGGATGACAGAGCTGACAGAGAAAGATTTGAGTTTCCGTAGGACGTACAGGCGTTGTTGACTCTTACGGAGGATCATGTCAGTGTTGATGTCCCATTTAAGGTGTTATCGAAGATGGTACCTACATATTTGTACTTCGATGGCATCATCATGGATAATATTGGTGATTGTCTCACGCTTGTTCATCCGAAAGTCAAAGATCATTTCCTTACTCTAATATGTTTCTTAATTTCTGTTTGCTATAATATAATCTGATGGTTTGAGATAATATGAATTGGGACGGTGGAACGGATCTTCAACAGCAGGAATCGCAAGATCAAGGGGGCATAACTCTTGTCAGGGGCACGTCTCTTTATATATTTGTTTCTAGAGCTGCCAGCCAGAAGGTTTCTCCGGGTACTTTGCTTTCCCCCTACACCACTGCTCACCACTTCCTCTCACAGTACAAAATCACCCCTTCGTGGAAGGACGTTTCTCTCAACCAGTTCAGACACTTACCCTCCGTCCTCCCCCAGCCTGCGACAACACCCTTCTTTGGAAACTGGGTGTTGGCATTTGGATGATATACCTTTGTCACTAGCTGGGTAGGCTGCAACGATTGGGCCAGTTTCAAAATGGCAATGTCGTTAGCTGCGGAATTTCGAAAGTTAAAAAGATTTTAAGGCCAGACACTGCCCCCTAATCTTAATTTTTGGCCATTTTGAGATATTAGCATATTAGGAAATGTCAGTATGTCAATTATCCACTCTCAAAGTGTTTTTTCATAAGAACATCTAGAAATATGTAAATTTTGTCAATAAACACAGTCACTGACTTCAAAATCCTCCTTGTTTTGTTCAGAATTCGTGGGGTTTTTTTGTTTCTTGTTTTGGTTACTTCAAATCCCTTTAACTTTATATTCAGATGTGATATAAACTTGAAATTTGGTGAAAACTTTCTTTATAAACATTTAAACAGTTTGACTGAGGCGTTTAAAAAAATATTTAGTAGTTTAGTATTTATACTGTTTTACATCAAAATTTCTTAAATTTGAACATACTGTTTTACAAAAAAAATTCATAAAAAAATAAGTAAGTTGAGTTTGGCAATTTCCCTGAGTCATTTTGTAGATCTTCCCTTTACGTAACTATATACAAAAGAATCTTGAGCCTACTCACAAATTTCACGGAGTTATAAGCTTTTTAAAATAATTGTTTTGGCGCCATTTTGGATCGATTCCATGGCAACTGAGAGTGTGACAAGTGTACTAAAAGCGTTTTTTTTAACTTCCACTCAAGGGCAAAACAGTTGATATAAAAAATTAGCCATATCTTGTAAAACTTAATTTTTTTTCGACCAGTTTCGGGCCTTAAAACTACTGACTTTAAATATAAGAATGCGAATGCTCTCATCATTTGTAATAAATATTAACGCATTTTACTGCAACCACCACAACCAAATTGCTTCCTAAATGCCCCGTTGAGAAATCGCTCGTTTTAATCAGAGACTATCTTTGATTGATTGATTGATTGATTGATTGATTGATTGATTGATTGATTGATTGATTGATTGATTGAAATGAGACTGACCTTTTTCCAGACCACATTTATTACTGTGATCAGACAGTCATTCGTACCATGTTTGGTACAAGTCTGAGTTATCCAAATGTTTAGTCTCTGAACAAAACAGTTTCACGTATGTCAAATAATCTTTCAACGCAGAAGCCAACTTCACCGAAAAATCATTTTCAACACTTTTTACACGATTGAAACAGTGTTAATATTTGTTTTTGGATTGCCATTGCGTGGTTATTTCACCCCGTGATATTCACAGTTCAGATTAAGGAGTCAAGGACATAATCAAGGAAATTGTACTTCGATGGCATCATCATGGATAATCAAGGAAATTAACAAACGCCAGCGGTAGCAATTTGCTTTGCATTTTAAATTTCCCATTTGTCACAATTGGATTTTATAATTATATATATAATGACTTCGAATAATAATTGTAAGAGTTTTGGTGACGTTTAACCTTTTAATGACTATAGGAACAAGGTTCACTCCCAGTTGACAGCTTCAGACTTTGTTGCAATAGGTCTTGCATGTACCCTACGATCGTTTCGTGAAATTGAATGGAGGATGTGGTTATTGAAGACTCTTTATCTTGTGCATGTGCATGCCTGGAGACGGTCGACCAGGCATTTCATCAAAAACATTCTGTCCTAGGAAATTGCGGCTGCTGCCCCCACCATTGTTTGAGTTGTTGCTGTTGTTGCCATTGTTAGAATTCTTGCTGTTGGTAGGAGTTGTAGGAGGTGGTGTGGGGTCAGGCCCTGGCAGTAACTCTGCAAGGGTGTGTTTAGTCTGCAAAAAATAAAAATATTGTAAAAATAAACTAATTCTTTACATAGTACACAAATGGGTTATGCAAAAATTACAAGTTTTAGATTAGCTGGTCTGTGAACTGCACTTACATATTCTTCACCTAAGCTTTTTAAAACTGACATCTGATTTCTATGTTTTGTGTTAAAATTAAAAAACTCTATTTGTCTCCTTTGTATGTCTACTTCATGTAAACAATTAAGTCACTTTCATTTTATACCCTACTAGTAGACCCAATAACATTAACAATCTGCCAGCTTCACTAATTCACATCTTCTATCTCCAAGACCTTTATAAACCCAAGTGACCTGACCCAAGTAGGTGAGAAATAGAAGTGATTCACCCCATTTCCCTATACAATTGATAATTGCCTTTTTGTATGCTATTCTCCTCACAAATATGTACATGGATATGTATTACTGGACTGTTGTTTTATCTGTTTCTTAATCATGATGTTGATAAGTGTCTTACTGTGTCAGCTGCTGACGAGTCTTTCCTGTCTTGTGGCATCTGACGTCTATGGAGACGACCTCCAACAGTCATTCACTGTTATAAAAATCATTTGAACAACATTTCATTCAAGCATTGTCAAGCAAAGATTTAAGATGATCCTCATTTAAACATGGTTGCTAATAAATGACAAAGATCATCTTGCTATTTTTTGTTAAACATTTTTTTTTCAATAAAACTGAGATGTTTAGAAACTAATCGTATATTAATTTTTTAAAACAGCTTTAGAAGTTTATAAAATATTAAATAAAGTAAGAGGTACATTTACATTTATTTTTTTTAAAACCACTAGTTCTGGAAATTGTAGAAGGCAAAATCTATTTCAATCTATTTCCTTACTAAAAACACAAGCCATAACCTGAAAAATTTTATTTACTCCTTTCATGCACTTACACTACTTTTATTCTACTGTTTATTGGTGCATGATTTCTGATTGATGCACTGATAACTAAGACATTTTCATAATTAAAACCAACTAAGTCGGTGCTTAGCTTTCCATATTCACATACTAATAACACTTCAAATTAAAGTGTCACTTACAGCAACTCACAGTGACAAATAACAGAAGAGTCTCTAAAGATGACTAATCATGAGAAATAAACAATAATGAATAACAATCAATACATCCTTAATTTTCCGCTCACTATCTCTACGAAATGCAAAGGTGAGTACTTTGTGTCTTTTATTTTTACCTTCAGCTCCCGATTATGTTTGTGGTAGTATTCAGACTCACTACATAGTAATATGTAACACGACTATATGTTTGTGGTAGTGTTCAGACTCACTACATAGTAACATGTAACATTAAGGACACAAATTATGTCAGCATTAGAACAAATTGAATGTGAAAAATTCAGTTAAATTGGTGCTTGTATTGTGCCGGGCACTGAGCAATGATGTGCTATTACAGCGATATAACAGTAATTGGAGGACAGTATTGATCTCGATGAATCCGATGTGGGACAACAATCGGACGTCGATATTCTAATTTTGCAATTAACTCCAATAAAACTATTCAGTTTATCTCACGGATGTGCATAATACAAGTTCGTGGTTTATTTTACATCTCTTTTCGTGTTTGAACAACTTGTGCTACAGTTATCAATCCTTACGTATTAAACATCATTTTTATTTGCATATTTTTAACATTATATATATATATCTTATACGCACCTATTTCTGGAAACTAAAGTATTTTGACCACAAAACTACAGATACTTCAGTCAGAATTTAAATAGTTTGGGAAAAGTGCTAATTAATTAGGCCTAGATGATTGTACTCAGCCAAAGCGCTGCTTAGCGGTAGAGTTGAAGCTACCTTTGTAGCTATTCTAGAATTACAGATAATTTTTCTAATGACTATATTATAAAATAATCTAAAAATACATTATTTTTTCTTAAGTTATATCTTTTGAATGTACTATTTTTTATTTCTTTCAATTCCACTAACAGGCAAATGATACGATCTGATGACGTCGCATCGCGACGCTTACAAATGGCGACGAGGCCGTAGCAACAAACTTTGGAGTGTTATGCTTTCTCGATAGAATCAAGTTTTGACAGCAAAACTAAGTCACCACTATGCCTCAGCACGAACGTCTTGATTATTGGGTACGAGAAAGCATTCGAAACAAAGCTTTTGAGGATGTGTATACCATCGGAAAAGAACTGGGGCGGTGAGTATATATAGGCTTAAAAAAAACTTTTTGGAACCTCTAGAAAACATGCGCATTACCTTTGCAAAATGTAACATTTGTTTTCAATGTGACTGCATTAATGTAGTAGTAGTAGTAGAACTATGTATACTGTTTTCAACATTTCCTCCAGTCTGTCAGACAAAATGACGAACCATTGTTAACCTTCTCGATGTATATTATATAAATTGCATGCCGCCTTTAGACCCTGAAGTCGTGAGTCAATTTGCGATTTATGTGAATTGCACGAATTTAAAGCAGCGCATTTTACAGTGTAAAAAGAAAAAGATGTAAATAAAATAGCATATTTAAAAAATAAAAAGCAAGAAATACCGCGATTGAGCTTCTGTTAACTATATATATAGCTGTTGTCTTTTTTTGTTGTTGCTTGTATATAAGTATAGTATGTAGGGTTTGTAACATGTTTGTAACTGCAGGTGAATTTTGGTATTAGCACTGAGATCTAGAAATGTGCTGGATTATGCACCTTGAGTGTAGTATTTTTAGGTAATAAATGGTGGAATTCCGATCTGCATCTTAATTGTTCAATCCTTTACATTGGGGACAATTAAGATTCCACAACCCATGTTTCTACATGTTGCAGTCAATTTGTGGGATTAGATGCCTACAGTACTTTCAGTTCTTTCTAGCTCACAAGTTACTTGTTCTTGGACTGATTGATCCACTTTACATTGCTGAAGACTATGGTTGGGCCATCAGTTAGTCCAAATGTACCCTGACTGAAGACACTACATATAAAGCGATCCTCATTCGGGCTAACACTGCGGCCCTAGCACCAAATCATTCCGTTCCTCTTTAGGGTTCCAGGGAAGAGAACGGAAGTTCCTAAGGAGAATTTTCAGCTAAAATTCTAGGTCTCGTTCATCAGGTGCATTATCTAATGTAATACCTCGCATACTGTGTTCTTTTTTTCAAAATCTACTACACACCCACACTCAGCCAACCTTGGAATCCACAAAAGGCCCTGCTTTTTCCCAGACAAAAGTGTGTTTTCTCTGGTGCATTGTTCAACTCCATGGATCTTCATGTGTGTGTTCTGCTTTGTCACAATTACAGACGACACAATTTCTTTCGCTCTAATGATAAACATTCATCTCATTCACACGACAAGGATGCATGTGTATCATGGTAGTATTCATGCAGATTAAGACACTCACACAAGTAAATAAATTCAAAGACATAGATTTCCCGCTATTTATAGTAAAATATTTGGATAGTACGTCACCTGCTGTGTTGTCTGTCTGCCTCGCGATGCACAGTGCGACCAAGCATGAGGTGGAATGGGGTGCAGGGTAGAGGGAACAAAGCATTGTCAGTGGTACATGCTGTCTAGTTGTCCCTGTTCACCAAATATCGAACAAACGTCCAGCTAAAGGGATGGGAACCTTTTTTCTGCCAAAGACCATCTGGGTATTTATAACATCATTCACAGGCCATACAAAATTATCAACTCAAAAATGAACCTACTATATATATTTTTTCAAGTCATAGTTTTGCCGCAGTGTGTTAACACTTTTGCAATATATACACTCCCAGCCTGTCTGGTACTGACTGTCCTCTGAGTCACCACAATGCAGGTAGAAAGACCGCAGGAAACATCAGGAACAAGATTTTTCATTACCAGATTTAAAATAATAGTAATTACAATAAAAGTGCATTAAAAAGTGCACTTCCTCATGCACTTTATAACAGAGTAGAACACAAAAATACAGAATAGGAAAACGAGGGTGTAATTACCTTGGATACTCAGATGTGACTAACTGAGTTATCCAGTGTTGCCAGGGCAATTTCTGCCAGTGAGCTCCTCCAACTCTAATTTTATTGCCAACTTTCTGTTTTCCAACTTATTTGAATCAAGCTTATTTCATTTAGCAATTGACATATGGCATAAGTGAAATAGAGAAATACTCTAGTCAATGGAAGATAACAGTTGTAATGTTGTCAGCTGCTACCTGACTTTCTTGTTCACTTGCTTTTTCCCCCATCTCTTTCTGTCACTCACTAAACAGCTAATCTACAAATCAACTGTGCCAGGAAATAGCCACATTAGCAGCTGGCTGAGTGATCACTCCTCACTCAAGAACACAATCCACTCTTCGTTGCACCATCTGAAATTCCCTCTAGCATGGTGCGGCACCCTAATTTGGTGTTAAAAACTAATAAAAACAAATATAACTAATCCTTGGAATTCATTTTCCATGTTTCAGTGGTGCTACATGCACAGTCTTCAAATGCCATCAGACAGGAACATCTATCAACTGGGCTGTCAAAATCATTGACAAAAAGGTGAGTTTAAAATTCTCTTAGTTTATATAAAGCATACCCATCTAGCTGCTCAGTTCATAAGTTCCAGACTGTCTGACTGTCTCTTGTCTTGGATTCTCGTCCAACAATCAATTAGGTGAACTTTAAAAATAAAAAAGACTCATATAAAGCATTTATGAAGTATCAATTTTGTGCTGTAGGGTTCAATTGAGGGTCAGGGAGGGAATTGGTATTTTACGCCGAGCCAGCAACTGAGGTTATATCACAGCTGGGCAGCCAGCCCTATAAATAGATGCCAAATGCAGAGAAAGTACAGCGTGCCTGAGATGAGAGCTGAACGCAGGACAGCTAACTTTCACTGTAGTGGTGATAGGCACTAACCGTTGCATCACCAGACTGACCAATAGGGTTTAATAGGTCATGTCAGTATTCATATATATTGTTTCTGTCAATGCCGAGAACATTTTACAACTTGTTATTTTAATAGATATGCCTTATCAGCATAAATTTGTTTTTTTTTATCAATGACATGATAACCGGATCCCTTCATATTACTGGCTTTAAGGATGTAAGGATTAAAGTCTTAAGGATATATGATACTTAATTTGTCTTTAGGATGTACCTGCTACATATGGTGAAAGTAATAACAGGATAACATTTCATTCTTTAGCAACATCATTTGTTCCAGTTGCTTCTTGGTGCTTTGATGGAAAATCTGATAAACATGCAGGGTTATTTGCTCTGTAAGGATGATAAATGCAAACTTTTTTCCTAACAGGTGGACAAGAAAGTTGTTCAGTCTGAAATTGGTGTTCTGCTGCGCCTTGACAATCCTCACATTGTAAGTGATATTTAAAGAGAATATAATGATATATGTTTCACTGTTATACAGCTTGCTATTTAAACTGTCCTCATGTCAGTGACATTAGTGGAGTGTGGCCATGACGAGGAAGGTACTTGAGTCAAGGGGTAGCATAAAATGTAATGTGACACCACTGAAAATGAAATAATTTTCTAGTTTGCTTAAAATAATAAAGGACATAATATGACTTACTCTGTTATATATGGCAGTGCTTAAAGTGGTGGCAATGAAAGAAAATGTTACAGATCCATCTAGTTTTGAAATTACTGATTTGTATTCAGCAATAAACTATCTTTAATCTTGGTATGGGAAATGTTTCAGCTGGTATCATAACTGATTCACTGGCTAAAGCGATCTTTCATTTCAGATCAGACTGAAAGAAGTCTATGAATCAACAACACAGATTTTTCTGGTGCTTGAGCTTGTAACAGGAGGGGAGCTCTTTGACAGGTGATCACATGCATGCGTGATGGTCTTCCAGTCTCCATGCACTTTGTAAAGTTTTGATTCATTTGAATTTTGGAGTTGTGCATGCTTAGCCCGTATTTTGAAAATTAGGTTTTGAGGATCGAATTCAGGTTGTCAGTGGCAGAGGAGTGAGCTGAATGAATGACGTTTTGTGGATTGAAGGGACTAAAATTAACATTTAAAGGGGATTAAAGTGACTCACATAAATTAAAGGGGGATAACATTACTAACATTTAAAGGGAATTAAAGAATAAGAATGGGTATTTCTAATGCATAGCATCACGACCAAGATAGAACACACTCGCTGAGCAGATCAGTAATGATAAAGATAACAGTGGACAGTGATGTACGTATAGGCACACCTGATGGTAATTACCCAGGGGAAAGAAAGACTAGTATAGAAGTGTATCATTGTCAGCCTATGTGTTTGCCCAGTCAGCACCAGCTGTACAGGATAGTATTCAAGGGAGATTATTCAAGGAACGGTATATGTGTGTGTGAATGTGATCGGACACAAACTTCGCTGAAAGTAAGTGCAATTTTTTTTTTTTCATTCTGTTTGCATTGGGATTCCGATCTGGGGCATTAGGGCTACCAACTGGGGTTCCCACTTGAGAGACTGTATGGTTTGGAAATCTGAAGTCAGTTGGAACTAGAGAAGTAACTTTTGTTTATAGAGGTTGGATAACTGGAGGGTTGAGAGTCGCTATGTCACTGATGTGCTATTAATGATTGGTTGTGATTAGAGAAGTATTTATTGGAGTAACATATGTCATTGAGGAGTTTATCTGATCTGTGATTATTAGAGATATATTAACTCAAGATTTGTATAATTTGCTGCCCTACCCTAAAAGATAAACAAAAGCTCCCGAATAATAGAGAACTTGAAGCCCATGTACAGGTCTTGGTGATTTGTTGTGAGAAAGAACACATGTGGGACACAGTGTTTGCTGGTGTGTTTTGTCTGTGACCTGTGTGCCCCCATCAAAAATATTACGAGGGAGTTAAGAATAGCAATTCAGGGATAGTACTTTGTGAACAGATATGTTTTCAGAGAGTGTTTGAATGTAGCCTTCAAGTCAGAGTGGTGAATGTGATGTGGAAGAGAGTTCCACTGCTTAGCAGCACGGAGGGAGAATGTCATTGTCATTGTCCATGTGTGACTGTCTTTGTGGGAGGGAGGATAGAATGCAGGAGTCTGATGAGGAGCGAAGATTTCGGGCAGGAGTGTGGACAGACAAAATGTAAGTAAAGTAGTTGGGGGAGAAGCCTTCAAAGAATCCATACTATAGAGTTGAGAGCTTGTAGTCTATTCTAGCTTTTAATTGGTAGCCAACGAAGAGAGTGAAGAAATGGTGTGACATGTTCAGATTTGCGAGTTTGGAAAACGAGATGAGCATCTGAGTTCTGGACTTTCTGAAGCTTGTGAATGAGGTATTGTGAACAGCCAGCATGAAGAGAATTGCAATAGTCTAGTTTAGAGAGAATAAATGAGCAGATGAGAATTTTGGGGGTTGAGATGGACAGAGTATGGCAAATGGAGCTGATCTTCTGGAGCTCATAGTATGCAGGAGTCGCTGCTAGAATGGTCTTCAGAGTGAGCTATTGTGAATTGTGTTGCCGGCGTGTGTTGCCCATTCGCTAGAGTAAAACCTGCTGTACAAACTTATGAATAAAGTGTTTTAGTAAAAAAATATCTTGACTGCAAAGACTCTATTTCTTGGAGAGGCTGGCACCGCAGATTTAGGACCCATAACGAGTCATTGACGATGACATATCATAGGCCCATGGGACTTATGATAAGTCGCTCAATTTAATTACAGACATTCAACATCCCTATACGTTCATCCATAACAGACTGCATACTTAGCAGCGTTTAGCATCTGTTATGGGCAGTCAACCCAGACCTGTACACCACAACTCCTCACCGCATCAACGCTCCACCGTAGCTCTCTGCAGCTCAATGCAAATGCTGGAGTACCATGGCACATGTTTGTTGGGGCGAATTTGGGTATGCACAGAAGGAGCATGGGCTTCCAGCAGGACGTGGAGAACAGCCGTTAGCCTGTCAGCAGAGATTGACGGGCAGAGGGATCGTTCAGTTTCCAGATCAGCACAAAACATAGACGTCCATGTCACAAAGATGATGATCATCATCATTCCTTGCTACTCCTTGAGGAGCATAGGACCGCAGCAACACCTCGCCAGCGGACCCGGTTTTGGGCAGCCCCTCCTCAGTTGGGCCCATGTGGTTCTGGCATCCTTTGCCTTGCTCTGTACTAATCTTCTCCAAGTCTGTTTTGACCTCACAACTCTCCTCTTCCCCTGAGAGTTCCAGTCAAGTGCCTGGCAATGGTGTCAGCTGGTTTGCGCAGGGTGTGTCCTATCCAGCCCCACTTGCGCTTTTTGTTGTCTTGACTAGTGGCATTTTGGTTAGTTCTTTTCCACAGGCTGCTATTGGAGATCTCACAAAGATGATGCAGAGTGTGAAACACTGGTGTCAGTGCTAGGTGACTGGCTGACAGATCAAACCACATACAATAATGATCTGAAGAAAGTACATTTGAGACCAGGATATGATTTTTTACATGAGTGGGCTTGGTGACTGACTGGGTGAACTGGAAGACATCAAGCAGGTCCAGGATCCTTTTGGTATACAGATGGTTTTTTACATCAAAATGGGCATTGAAATCACCTACGACCACAGGTATGCCACTGAGCATGTTGCAGTGGTCAAGCAGATCATGACATTCTGACAGAAACATGTTGTCAGTCAGTTTGTTTGTGGTCTATATAAACACATAAGAACTTCTCTGTATGGCAATGAAAGTCTTGCATTAACAAATTCAAATTAAAGTGGAAGAGTTCATTGGCAGAATTCTCCCTTCAACACCGAATAACTTGGCTAATTGATGGTTATCTATTAGTGCAAACATATCAAGACCAGACACTATACATCAACTAAAGTACACAAAAAAACGAGCCAACATCCAGTTTTTAGAACTAGCATGCAAGTGCGCATAAGTTCAATCAATAGTCCATTTGCACTGAATGGAAGCAAAATTGTAAAAGTGAACCTAAATGATAAGACCTATGCACTGGTCCTCAGTTACAAACAACATTGCATCATCTACCAAACGGAATCTACAACTGAATTTCTATCAGACACAAAAGAGCTAACGGAAAAAAAGTATTATTTATATGGTGTCTAAAATTTATATCAACAGCATAACATTACAAACTATTGCAAGATCATATTACCCTTGTTGTCTGAAAAATACGTTATATTTGAAAGGTGAAACTAATATTTCTTAGCCATTTATGGGCCAAAGAGATGTTTATGGCCTGGCTTGTGAAGTGTGTTGACAGCGCCCCTTTTTTCTTCATCTTTTATCATCTCAGGTAAACTATAGCTGCGGAGTGTTTGGGGTTGTGCAGTCACTGGCCTGTTGAGCCTCAGACTGCAGCTTCCTGCTGCTAAATTGAGCCACCATGTGTGATATTAATGCATCATTGTCTTGTGATTAAAAGTTGAGCCACCCTGTGTGATATTAATGCATCATAGTCTGGTGATGAAGGATTTAAGAACAAGTTGCCCATGCCGCTGACGCTGGTGTTTCTAATTGTGTTTCTAATTCCTATAAGTTTCTACGAATGAAGAGACTGAGGCTTAAGTCAGCTTTTTTGTGTTTCGATATAAAAGCCAGTTAAATATGTTTTTAAAGGTTAGTGTGCAACAAACAGGCTCATTTAGGATAAATTAAATTCATTTACAAATGTCTTTGATGTCATGTATTTTCAGGATTGTATCACGGGGATACTACACAGAGAAGGATGCTGCCAGGGCTGTTCATGACATGGTTCAGGGTGTTTATGTAAAACATCTTTCAAATTTTACATTTTAGTACTTAAATTTATCTTCAGATCAAACAGAGGGGAAATTGCTAAATAATAGAATAAGATAGAAAGATGAATTATTAATGACAGAGTGCTAATGGCTGTAAGTAGGCTTGTACAATTTCAAACATTTACTTGTACTACACGCTTTTTTCCCAAATTTCTTTCTCAAGACATGAGCTAGTTGAAACCATGTAACAAATAAAGAGGTTGCAATTATTAAATGCAATAAATATTTGTTGCATATAATAATGATGCTGGTTTTCCCTAATTGCCTTAGGGAGGTATTTAGGTTTGGTCTGGTTTAGATCTTTTTAGGAGTGCATCAGTCTAGTTTATTATTTAAGGAATCTGATATCTTTTATGGGATTGGTTTTTTTTTAGGGGAGAATATTAATTAATATGCTAAGTCAGTTTTTTAATACTGCTTGCATCATGGTAGTGAACACTGCTAATTTTATATTCCAGTATTTACACTCCAATGGAGTAGTCCACAGAGACCTAAAGGTAACTTTTTTCTTCACCAGTGTGCATTTCATTACTGGTAGAAGTAGAGAGTAATGTGGTCTGTTCTTTTTTTTTATTCATATTATCATTTATTATTATTTTTTATTATTATCGTTTTTTTGTTTTGTTTTGTGCTTTTCTGTTGTTGTTTTTTTTTTTTTTGCTTGTTTATGAAATTAATATAAAAATATGCATATATATATATATATACACACACACAGCCCCATCAGTTACTTTTATTTGTTTGCATTTTTATCAAGATAACACCTTTCATTAAAAATATTACAGCCATGAGCATTATTAGCAGAAAACTTAATAAAAAGACAGCATGCAAACCAATTACCAGCATATGTTAATTGTACTTCTGTGCAGCCTGAAAACTTGCTGTATGAAAGCATGGCAGAAGATTCTAAGCTAAAGATTGGTATGTAGATATACACACTGCACACATATGAACATAGACTGCTTCTTTCTTTCTTTTGCTTTGAGTATGCAAGTTTTGGCAGAAGTGGGTATAGTAGTGATATTAAGATACGATTTTATTTATCCCAGAAGGCAATTACAGCTGTATAAGGAATGAAAGGGTTAGAACCACACAGCACACTATTAACAATCAGCAGTATCATCACATGTACAGCTACACCAGACAGACCTCATACGATCACAGTTCAGACCCACATAATATGATCACAATTCATTTATACACAATAGCATTCAGAAGTCACACATCCAAAACAATAAAGAACCACTCAGTCTTTTGGTCCTGCATGCATACACAGAATTGATGATCTGATAGAAACTGATGAAACTCGCCTAGTAAAATATGCCTATTGTCATGTAGAATTGCAGACACTTTTGAAAATGTCTGCCTATTACGGAGTCTTAAGGTCACTTGGGGCAATCCGAGTAACTTTAGAGTAGGTGTATACAACAGGATTTAAACTATTCTTATCCTTGACTGAATAATTGTTGTCACAACAAATGAACAAAAAGTAGAGCACACTTTCTATATGAAATTTATAGAACAGCTGAAGAAATATTGGGGAGAATGAGAAATATTTAAGCTTCCAGAGAATGAAGAGGAGCTGATAAGTCTTTTTCATGATAGCCTGAGTGACGGTATCCCAGCAAAGTCTTCTGCTGAAGATGGTGCCCATATGTCAACAATGTTCACCTCCTCATGACGAATGACAGCTAAGGGAGTAATAATTGGTTGAGGATTGAGATGAAATTTAAAGACAATCTCTATGGTTTTACTGACATTAAGTTCTAAGAAATTGTAAATGAACCAGGCAATAAATTCATCCAAGGCTATGTCATGGGTGTTTACTGGCCTACTGAGAAGAGAGAGCAGTGCAGTGTCATTGGAGAATAAGACAAAATATTGTCCTTATTGGTTACTGCAACAGCTGTTGGTATTCAGGATGGACAAAAGCTTTAGGGTAGGTTGGTAACATCATGATAGCATTATAAAAAGTTCCATTTACTGCCTGTTAACCAGAAAGTGAATGATCTATGACACCAGTTGTTCAAGAAACTAGCCAGGAAATATGGTTGGATGTTAAAAGCTGACCAGAAATCAGCAGACAGTAGTCTTGCATGTGGATTTGGTATGTGGTATCTCCAAGTGTTTATACAGCATATGAAGGATAACCAGTATAGCATTCCAAAACTAATACTCGTGCTTGCTTTAATAGTGAAGAGGTCTTTATGAGCTATGTATCTATGATGTGCATATGTGTAGCTGAGAATATTTGCTTGAATGTATGTGTGTGAGAGTGTGCAACAGTTTTTGTGTGTTTCACGGATTTGATGTGTTTCTTGCAACATGCAGCTGATTTTGGTCTTGCCTTTGTGATTGGGCCTGAGGTGCAGATGATAACCGTCTGTGGAACACCTGCCTACTGTGGTGAGTTCCTCACTATTCTCTCTAAAATGCAGAGAGAACATAATCAAGATTTACATGAAACTGTAAGATTTCTTAATGTCAGTCTATGTGTACTTCATAATTGGATGAGAAGGAGGATTTTCTAACAGCACACTTTAATTATGACTTCTATAAACTACAGGGCTCTCAATAAAGTTATTTGTTTGTATTTGAGAGGAATTTATTCTTTTTATAGAACTTAATTGTTAAATTTCCTTCTTCATATTTGATACCTTGAGTGGTCGTTTCTTTAACAGCGATAATACCATTCAAACCATTTCTTTCAGCTCCTGAGATATTAAAGGGTGGGAGGTACACCCCAGCTGTGGACATGTGGGCTATTGGAGTGATAGCTTACATTCTGTATGTAATACGAAAACTCTTTCTGTCTAGTTATTTCTGGGTTTTTTATTTTGTTTTTCTTTCACAAAATAGCTTTTATGCATGCTAGTTACCAATTTTTACTTGTTATTATTTTGTAATGACCTATAGAGAATGTCTTTTGGTTTGGCATTAATAAAGAAATAAAAATAAGAAAGAAATAGTCTAAAGGAGCTTGAAATAGAACTCTCCCAGGATTTTTTATAATATGTTTGCTGAATATGCAGGTGCTATATTGTTGCAGTGATAAATTACACCAGGAGAAACTTTATTTGTATTTTAATAAGTACTTTGAGAGTCTGTTTTTACTGTCTAGATTGTGTGGCTATGAACCCTTCTTTGCTGAAGAAGAAAGAACAATGTTCAAGAAGATCATCAAATGTGATTACAAGCTTGATGAAGAATATTGGGGAGATATAAGTGAAAATGCCAAGGTGAGATGAATTGATTAATTTATGTATTAATTATTTATAATTTGAGTTAATTTATATTATATTAATTTATTTATAATTTATTTAATTGATTAATTGTAATAACTAAAGAAAAATTATTTTATTTGTAGATGTTTTGCTTTGTTCTGTTTCCATGTTTCTTTAAATAGATGGTTTAATAAGACATCTCTTATTTAACATCTTATCAGAGTTATCACCCAGTTATGAAATGAAAACTAAACCCAAAGAGTTATGATTTTTTTCTGTTTCTTTGCAGGATCTAGTAACTAGCTTGCTTGTGCTGGACCCAAAAAAGCGAATGACTGCAGCTCAGGCCATGCGACATCCCTGGGTTAAGGGCTTTGCCTACAATGCAGAACACATGGAGGCTACCATGGAGAACATCAAGCTGTTCAATGCACGTCGCAAACTCAAGGTCTGTCATGTCAGTTTGCTATGTTGAAGGCTTCGCTTGACTTAAATTTGGTCTCATAAACCTGTGAAAATACCAGATACAATATTGAAAAGAGAAGATAATCTCTTTTTAGTGAGATCTGCGTTCTTTCTCATTTTGCTAGAGTTTTCTTAATAACTGTTAATGTGGTCTTATAGCTCACACATCGTCAATGACACACTATAGGTTTTAGGTGTAGCAGTCTGTAGGTGTAGCAGTCTGTTTGTTCTGCACTTCGTTATGAACATTAAGATTCCAAAACTCAGGAACAGTAAAGCTGCTCAGGTCTTCAACAGACTTAGTGCTACAAGTTAAGGTTCTCCATTACGTAATATTCCTAGACACTTTCATTCCCAAAAACAGTTCAGTTTAATAAATACAATTCCTCCAACAAGAAAATTACAAAGTCTCCATGTCAACAAATTACAAATAACAAAAAGAGAAAATCAACTCTATGTGGCTGAAGAGCAATCTGGCTACATCTTGCTACAGGATGTATTCAGAACAATCTGGCTATATGGTCATATTCTGGATAGTTAGTATACCTCTTCCACCATGTTGCTTCTTAGAGCCTAATGTGGCAAACAGATCAGAACTTCAATCATTTTTCTCATAAAAGTGCACCTTCAGACATGGAAAATCTACTGATTTTGACTTGTATGTGTCGTAAGATTTTATTTCCACCTTTTTAACCTTGTGTGCAGCGGTCTTTGAGTTTTACTATCTGGTAATGCAGTTAAAACAGATGACGGTAGAAGAAGAGGAGTATGAGCCAGAATTCTAAATGACCAGGAAAACATGTTTCAAACCTCATGTTTATACTTAACACCTGTAAGCATGGTTAATGCATTTTTTTGTTTGTCAGTTCACACAGTTTTTTCCCCCAGTCACAGCAGGATGTAAAATTCTGTGCCGTTAAATTTGACCTGATCGAGTTTTACTCTTTTAACTTTTACTGCTGTGATAAAGGAATTCTTAAAACTAATTTTGATGTTACAGTTGTCATTCATTCACTTTATGCTGTGTTTGTTTATTTTGCTTGCATGACTTTTTTTTAAAAAGAAGAAAGTTGGTCAAAATACGAAGTTTATGAATTGATAATGAAATAACTGCCACAATATTAGCAACTGCTTTGTTTTATTTGAGTTGGTTAGTGGGAAGTAACAGTTCGAATTCACTTATTAGATATTCATGAGTATTTTAAATATTGAGACATGAGCTAGAATTCTCAGCTTAATTGCCATCTGTTTGTTACCAAGAGAAGAACTATTTTGTTGTATTAGCAAATTTAAGTTTACTCACAGTGTAGAATTTCATCCCTGCAAATAAGAAAGAAAATGTGTTTTTCTTTTACGCTTTTTTTTAATATTTAGTAACAATTGCTCATATATCCATACATTTTTATATGAGCCAGGTAACCAATTTCTGTCATGAACCCTTCCAACTGTGATTTTATTGTCAACCTTTGATTTATCACTTTATTTGAGCTAAATTTATCCCATTGATTGACATACATTGGTCTCCATGTATTGAAACACTTGTACCCTTCGCCTTGCTGCACTTATGATGTCCATTCCCTACCTTGTGGAGGCTGATAGCTCATTTTCTAATTTGTTGTGATGACCTATTTTATAGTGAATTGTAGTCATGATCCACCATGTGTTGTGATGACCTATTTTACAGTGAATTTCAGTCATCCACAATGTACAGGATCTGGCACTTGGAAGCTGTACTCATCCCTCGCCTACTGCCTCATAAATCAGGTACCCATCTATTAATGGGAAGAGAATTTTCCAGTCACAGGCCCAGGAAGCTTTAAACCATGATTAACCTGTTCTGAAGTAAAGGGCACTAACCACCAGACTCAAAAAAAAAAAAGCAATCGACAGAATCTTGCACGAGGAACTGTGGCATGTAATGCAAAAATTCAACTTCAAAGAGGGTCTTGTAAGTCACTGAAGCATTGTACAAGAGCTGGAGAACTGAATGGGAACTTTTTTTCATACAACAGTGGGTGTCTGTCAAGGGTACCTCCTTCCTTGTACTCTTCAACATCTTTCAGCATAATAGAAGAAACCCTTCACAACCATCATACCTCTGTTTTCACTGGTGGGAGGCCCACATGCAGCCTATGCTTGGCGATGACTTGGATCTGAAGGCAGGCATCAACACTGAGCTGCAAGGCCATCATAGACTGACAGTGTGAATGCATATGGAATGGAAACCAGCACTGACATCAACCACATTGACAAAACAGAGTACAGTTCTGGTTAAACTATTCTGTATTTTCTCTATTACCACTTTATCAAAGTGGTAAGGATATAAAGTCATGGTTATTGGCAATGGCAAAGCAGATATCTTCATGGATGGAATACAGCCCAAAAAGTACTTGAGAACCCCCCTCTCCAAAGATGGCAGCTGCACAAAGATATCCACATCAGGAGCAGTAACAGCTAGGCTGGACAGGATCTGGTGCAACCATAACATCAGATTTACTACAGTCTGTACAAGTCCCTCATAGTACCAGTCCTGTGTTACAGATGTGAAACATGGACTCTGCTCGCCAACATGGAGAGAAGCATCTAGGCATCTGTGAGAGAATGCCTGAGGAGGCAGCTCCGGATGTCATACAGTAAACATAAAGCCATGGTTAGCACACTTGTAGGATAACAGGGACCCCTACTTGTTACGTCAAGCAGCATAATCTGATCTGGTTTGGCCATGTGATTTGGTGGGACACTAAGATTGTCCTCAAGGTACCCTGGAGGGTGATTGAAGCTGCAGTGCCCAAAGAAAGAACTGGCTTATGAGCATGAAGAAGTAGACTGGTTTTTCTATTGCCCAAGACACATATGAGTGGTGGACCTTGTCAGCTGCCACATCTATCTTTGTGCTCTCCTGGTACTTCTCAAGGGACAAATGACTTGATCAAATGCTTATTTTTGCAGATTTGTAAAGATTGTACCACCTATAGAATTATAAACCTTGTTGAACAACACCATTGGATTATCCAAATAGGTGTCCACGTGAGTTGGCAAAGCATCACTGACACTGCCAATATTTTTTACTAACAAGTATGTTTATTATAACACTTAAATATTTTTTTCTGGTTCATTATTTCTCATTTTTGTGCAGTGTGTGACAGATGCCATGCTTGTCATTGCCAAGACAACCACAAATATCCCATTCTCCTCTTTCCTGCAGCAGCGCCATCTGGAGGAACAAGAGGAAGGAGACAAAGAAGTGCAAGCTTTAGACACCATCATGGCTTCCACTCAGTAAACAGTTTTCTCATCCACAGTCTTGTAATTCAACCTTGAAATTATGATCTTATTTAAAACTATGTAAAACCACTATGGAGTACGCAACATCTTGAACATTTCACGGATATTGTCAACATTGAACTGACTTTTGCAGGTTTTCTAAACATATAGTTTATTTTGCCTATATTTATATTTGTATTGCTGGAAAAGGTGAGAATGCACTGACATTAAAATAAATCTACAAACGCTGTTGACATTTCCTGTATATTTCTCCATTGCAGAATTCATATCAATAAAGACAGGGCATTGCACATGCCGTCAGTTTTAAAATATTGAATGAAGTGCCTTGTTTTATATATCACAAAATTATTACACATTACAGCCTTCAAAGCGTTTTCAAATTCCCTCTGTTCTTTTTCTTGTATTTAGTCCAATGAAAGCTTTTCATGAAACTCAAGCAAAGAACTTTTTAATTTAGCAGTTAAGCAACATGTTTTAAAAAATGTTATTCCATCTTCTGTAAGCACAGTGTTTGATGACTAAATGCAGCATGTTACACATAGTATGTTGCATGCAAGAAGCTTACCTGTGATCAAGGTTTCATAAAGATCCCACATCAGCTTCCACACAACAAACAAAATTGCAGTTCATGACAAATGAAAAACAAAAAAAAAAGAATGTAGAAGTTTTTAGTTTAAGAAAACAAGATTTTAATAGCAGTGTGCTGAGAGTATGCTTTTGATTAAGCCTTTAACCTTCTCTAATTCTTGTAAAGGTTCTTTAGTTTGGTCATTATTCACCTCAAGTTCTTGTACAGGCGCTTTGAATCAATATTTACCTAAAGTTCACCTGTGTGCATTCAGCATTTTTTCTACTGTGCAAATACTTGGATGCTTATGCAGTTGGAATAAAGTTTATTGATTTTATTGACTGATTGATTGATCAACTGACTGACAAATGTTTATACATACTCAAAAGGATATCAATGCATTCACACATTACATGGAATCATACCGAATCAAATACACACCACCTTGCTGTGCATAGATCCCAGCATATTTAATGACCATTCTGTGAAAAACAATATTTACTGTTTGCACAAGTCTAAAAACCTCTAGGGACATAGCTAACAGCATAGTAAATAACAAAAAAACATTGTCAGATCTTTCTTGATAGAGATTATCACAGGAAAAGGAACTAAGAATCTGCATTATATTTTGTTATGAGCACCATAACTGTATGCCACTTCTGAGAGATTTAAGAAAGTATAAGTCAGGTGAATGAACTTTAAAAGGAGGAGATAAATGTTTTAACAAAAAATATGACCAGAAGATGGATAAGGAACAAAAGGGAGCAGTTAAAAGAATAATAATCTTAAGGACGGTCGATGTAGAAGATTCTGATGGCCAGTAACATAAGCTGGAGAAGAAATAGCCTCACAATCACTCTAAATAATTAGCTTATCCACCTGGTCAAAAACCCTAGTACATTTCTTCACACTGCAGCAAAGGTGTTTAACAATTCTTGACAACTGTTAAAGCTGGGTCCTGCAAAATTAAAAGATACATGAAAGACAGTCAGACCCTATGATCTATTTTCTTGTAAAATCAGAAATACTGTTAAGCACACTGAAATCTAATACAGCGACTGGTGTTGATTATACTGTTAAGTACAGACTGCTATTTTGATGAATACAGTCTCTTAATGTTCCAATGTCTAATAAGAACACAAATCTTAAATGCAAACAGAAAACAAAACAAAAATGGGGCGGGGGTTACATTAGCTCTGAGTCCTGCCCATAAATCTATTAGCACATAAATTCTAGACAAGCAATCCACACACCCAACAGAGATTACAGTAATGAGTTTAAAAACTACTGGAGAACCGAAGTTTAAAAATATACACAGACGAATGAAAGTTATTTGATGAAGATTACCAGAAGATATGAAAACCTTTCTTGTGGATGAAAATCCACGTCTAAGTAATATCCAAACCAAACTAATAATAAAGATTATATTTTCAAATTAAAAACAATTCTGTATCAGTAATGTGCTTAGGATAAACTTTTCAAAATGACTTTTACTAAAAGGCACCAACTTTAAAATCCCAGCTAGGACAGAAATCTACAGAAAACTATATCAAGATATTGAAGAATTTCATGCTATTGAATTGGTGTTCATTTGCAAGCCTCCTGATTTACAAGACTTTATAAACTTCTTTTCAAATCTATATTAATGTTATTAACAATAATAATAATAATTAAAATGTCACACTTCTTTAAAGCCCATCTTGGCTATACCAAACACTTTCTGCCAAAGAAAAATCTTTGTGAACTGCATTACAGTATATGACTCTGTGATTAACATATCAGGAAGGTGTTCTTTGAAGAACTGCATGATTAAAATCTTTTTTGACTAAGAGTTGGATGGACAACAGACGCAGCCTTTGTGTTTGCATGCATAAAAATGTTTAAAACTCACTATTACAAAAGCATGTTTTAGTCTAAATTAAAGTACAAGCAACCAAATGTGCCACCCATGCCTATGTTTGTCATAACAGGTAAAACCAACAATCATGGCTTTTTACATTTTATTGACATCAACAGTTATATTCTGATGGTGCAAAAACTGGGAACAAATCAGAGCAACTGACCAGATTATCTATAAGCTAAAGCATTACTTTTAAAATAAAGTCACTGGAGGTAAAGCAAGAAGACAAAAGGTGGTTGATTTCTAAATGTTACAAAGAAGGGAAAAACCACAAAGGTTTTTTAACATATCTTTATAATTTTATTACCAAGAGTACTTTATCCTCCCCACCTACCTAACAAATCCACATCTTTTTCTTGCATAAGAAACAGCAGCGAAGTACAGGAAATAGAAAAAACACTGATAACCTTTTTTAAATATTAAAACCTTGTAGTGAAATGTCTTTTTTTTTTTTTACATATAAAGGCTTCTAAAAAGCAGGTTAAGTCAGCTGTAGACACTGAAATAACATCACAAACTAATTAGCATACACCCATGCCGAATACAATGCATACATCTTTATACAAATTCTGTCTTTGCTTTTATATGTGTGTGTATGCATGCATGTGTGCACTCCAATGCATGTATATGTGGGGGTGGGTGCAAGAATTCATCTATTTTGATAGCTGTGTTTTATTTTTTTTAAAAACCTGATTAAGCAAATGGTTCAACAACTTTACAGACTACACACTTATGGCAGTCTGTGAATCAAGACATTGCAGTATCATCATGACTACAACACTGATAGCAAAGACAGGGTCAGCGGTTGGCTTTCTTTGTTTCGGCAGAAAAAACAATTTCAGCAGGGATGACTGGTTAAAGTCAAAATTAAAGTGGAGAAAACATGAAACTGAGTAGCAGCAGACATAAAATGATGCTGCTGGAAGAAGGCAGAACAAATACTTAAGAACTAGGTTTTAAAATGATAATTAATAAGAATAGATTTGAAAACGAACGTAAAACTTTTCTGTTAAAGTTTTATAAAAGAAAAGATCCCTAAATCTTCCTTAAAAATAATAACAATGGTTTAAAAGCAATCCTGTTTAAGCAATTTTTACATAAAATGAATATTTTGATTGATTTTTAATGCTGTGATCCTAGCCTGATATGAAACGCTCTACACTGAGGTTCCACAACTGAATCATTTCTGCCTCCTGCCAGCAAGATATTTAGCTGCATTGCCTTTCCCTTGCTTTATGGCCATATCGTTGCCGATAATTTTGATGATCATGATGATCAGATTGATGGTCCTTGAAAAATTTTCTCGTGTTTTTATTGTCTGGATCTTCTTTTTGCCGAGCTTCATCGCGCATGGCTGCTCTCTCAAACAACCAGTCTGAAGTCTGTGCTGATTGACGACTTGTATCTCTGTCCAAAGCTCGATCAAACATCCAGTCTGCTCGATGCTCTTCTTGGCGCAGGTGATCGCGACCTCTGACCCACTCAAAATACCAGGCCTGTCGTTCATGGGTTGTCAGCCACTCTCCTGGTTCCACTGTTTTGGGTTGGCTTTGACTGGCTAACCAGTCTCCATGTGCAAAGGAGCTGTTCTTTTCTGGCTCCAGCCTCTTTCCTTTACTTTCTTTAGCATCTTTATCTCCCACCTTTTTCTGTTTACCGTTCTCCTTGCTCTTGTGTGAGATGTGGGGTTTCTCATTAGCTGCATTTACAGTCTGGTATGTGTGGCTCCTGTCTGATATCTGGTGTTGCCAATGAGCCAAGTACTGCATACACTCTCTTCTTTGCATGAAGTTTCCTCTTCTGGCCCCCTTCCACCACTCCAGCTGGCAGTTGAGCAAGGCAAGACCACTTTCTGACAGCTTCTTCCCCGTCCTGTGCTGTTCATCAATAAGGTCATGAAGGTCTTGAACTATTTCCTTCTTGTCACCATCACCAAGGTGAGCAAAACGCCGCTGGCCCATGGATGCTAGTCTGTGATACAACCTGCTGAATCTTTTCTCCACTTTTCTTGTTGCCTTCTCAGTAGACCTATCTGCATGGAAAACCTGGTGTTTGGCTTGGTTCTCAAAATGGCTTCCTCCGTCTGGATAAATCTTTTCACCCCTTGGCATGGAGGGATCTGTCACTGTGGACTTTCTGTGCATGAAGAAGTCATCACCGTGCTTCTTGTTTCCATTAATGTTGCTCTTTTTTTCCTCTTCCAATATCTCAGGTCCCCTTTTCTTATCAATGTTAACATGTGGATGCTTGTTCTTAGCCTTCTGATGTTTCTTTTCATGTTTATCAAACCACCTTGAAGCTTTGTCATGCATTTTCTTGGAGAAATTTGTCACGCCCTCCTTTACACGTGCAGCCATACGTGAAATCATAGAATCTTTGTTAGGCCAGAGGGAGACAGAGGCATCTTTGACCCTGTCCCAAGTTTGCTTCAGCTGCTCACTGACGTTAGATACAGTAGTTTTTGTCTTATTTAGCAGATTCCTGACGCTATCTGACCAATACCTCTTCACGCTCTCAGTTTTCTCTCTTTCTGCATCCCCTGAACTTGTAGAATCCTCCCTTGGTTTGTATCCACTGCCCTTTGCAAACATCTTAGGGCCATCTTTTTCAGGCATGTCATCTTCTTTGCCATCATCAAACAGCGAGGTGGAGACACGATCCCAAAAGCCAGGCAAAGACTGCAAGAGATTCTGGTGCATCTGTGAAATGCTTGACATGAGATAGGTAAGGTTGGTGAAGTCTTCAATGCTGCTACCAGAAACATTAAAGTGACTGAGGATGCTGAGGACAGACGAGGTGTTAAAGCTCTGCTGAATGAACTGCAGACAAGCACTAGCATTAACTTCTGTTGCTGAGTTGCCAGTCTTTGGTGACTCTCTCTGCTGTTTCAGGTATAGACGGCGCCACATTTCAGATCTCTGACGCTCCAGTGTGAGGTTTCTCTGCAAAAGGCCCACATCCACAGGGATCGCTCTAGGGTTGCTTGTGTCACAAGCTGCTGAAACAATACATATTGATTGCTGCTTATCAACACAGAAATACCCAACACATCAGCTTAAACATCTCACACTTTACATAAGGATGTTTTCACCAGCAGTGGCAAAGCTGGCTGTATCCATTTAGGAGCATGTGAAAAAATACATTTATAATACTGCAGTAGGTCAGCTTGAAAAAATATTCTCTCGATAACACAAATGTCTAAATTTTATTAGATGACATGAAGCAACAGCATGGAGTATAGATCCATAAAGTTAATTCTACTTAAACACTTCAGCAGTCAGTACTTTTTGCCACAGCTAAAGTGATGAGAAAACACTGCAGTATTTTAGTCACATCCTTTTGATGTGGTTTGTAACTGGTTGCATTTTAATGTGTGTAAAGCTGTCTCACACTGAACATGATATAAATATCTCACAATGTGAGTCTATACATAACATAACTAACAGAGGAGAAAGCTGTTTAGTCTGAGCCAAAAGTCTTTTGAGGTCTGGCCTGAGTGGGAAGAAAAGCTAAGCAGATGGATCCTCAAAGCTCTTGCTGGCTCCTGCAAATGCAATGGATCAATGTGCCCCAAGAAGCGCAAGGGCTGGATCATGATGGGCCAGGGGCTCATATGAGGCAGCTGATTCTTTGCCAGGAATGATGGGTCCATGAGCAATTGTATGGATCCATCGGCTTGAAAAATGTAAGTCTACTGACAGGGCATGTAACTCTGATACTCTCACTGGAAGACAGCATGGCCCGGTATCCCTTTATCATGATGTGACCCAGGCATTTCTCATGGAACAACCAGACAAAAATGTCAGCCATCTTGAAAGCTGAGACCTCTGTCAGAGAAGATTTTGATGTTGACACCAGCAGTTAAAAACTCTCCACTTTGCCTCGTACATTTTTAAAGTGGACGGCCTTCAAGCAACTGCAATTCTTTCCACTGCCACACTTTTAATAGTATTCTGAGGGCAGTATTTAGCTTACCGGGGACAGCACTCTATATTTGGGACTGCTGTTTCCCTTTTTTCCCAGAGCAAAATTTTTTTGGTTAAAGAATAGTTGTAGCCCTATGGTCTCGTCGTGTGGTAAAGTTAAAAAAGAAATACAAGCTTCTCTGCAGTAAACTCTTGAGACTATGCCAAAAAGAAAAAAAGAAAGAAAGAAAATGAAATGAATTAATTTAAAAGGTGCAACTCACAAGCTCGGATATTTGCAGAATCAGAATCTGGGTCAGAGGGAATGTCATCATTCTCCCATCTTAGTCTTTCAGAATTCCCATGATCAGACTGGCTGTCTGTGGACATCTCATCAGGCCAGCCACTTTCCTTAGGGAAAATACTTGTTGAGATGCTTTCATCATCCTGTAAAATAATTGTTTTTATACAAATATCTTTATGGTAACCTCACATCAGAGATTTTTTGGCAATTTAACTCAGCGTACTCAAAACTGAGGTGATCCCAATACACTATGTTAGATTTAGATGTTTCCTCCTACAGTATGAACCATAGAGAAAATCATAAATTACACTAAGTTTTAAAGGTCACTTTGTAAACTAAAAAAAAAAAATTAGCAAGAGTAAAGGAATAGATTTAAGAACATGAGGTATAAAATTCAATGTTAAAAAATTGCTCCCAGAAAACATGAAGCCTGTAGGCGCAGTTCATCATGGCTATGCCAGGGCAGAGCTTGGAGAAGGGGATCCCAGCCATTCCTGCCATCTTTACCCAAGCAGCTAGAGCTGACACTGGGAGTTTTCAGCCAGTTCCAACCAGCTAGAGCTGGCAAGGGGAGTTTTCAGCCAGTTTCAAGTTGGTCTTGAACCAGCAACCTTATGCTCAGCAGTCAAGCGCACAAACCACTAGGCTGCCTCAAAGTGTTTATCCTTAACCAGTCCTCCTTTATTTAAGTGCACTCTATTCCAGCAGCACAACAATTTTTAACACAGCTGCTTTTGTGTGGGGTGGATGCATTAAAAATCAAAGTTGTAGCAAAAGTAAAAGAACACTTCTCTTCTTTTCCAGGTACTCTGTACACAATAATCTATAATGTATGCCAATTCCTGTAGACTACTCACATTTATCTCAAACTCTTGCTCCTCACTGCTCTCATCAGATGATAAATTCTGTGAATATAGGCCCTCATCTTTATTCTGGGTTGCTGCTAAGATATCTTGCACCCCTGGGCATGTCACCAAATCAATGGACTCAGAAACAGGGGAGCTGCTTGGACAGTGCTGATACCTATAAAGCCCAATCATCTTGCGCAGCTCTGCATTGTCATCTTCTAGCTGGTTTATGTGCTGCCGCAGTCTCACCAGGTCTTCACTCTCAGCTGAGGAATCATGAGATTCTTCTCTTCTGAACACCTCTGCATCTCGTGAATGATGGGCAATGATAGCACGAGCCTGCAACAGCTGTGATCGTAACTCTCTCCCCATTTTCGCTGCTTTCCTTTGAAAAACATCTTCACCAGCGAAAAGCAAATCGGAAAGCATCATCTTCTCCCCAGCATCATTTGAGGGCAACTGCGAAAGAAAGGGAGCCTCTACTTTCTGGGTAAGTAGTGTTTCCAGCTGAACCTGTGCATCCTGCAGCTGTTCCTGAAGTTCCCGGTTATTGTCATGAAGGTCAGCCATTGCTTCTTGATGACGATTTCTTTCCATCTGACATAAAAAGAACATGAAAGATGAGGAAGTGGTGGGGGGGAGCAATAAAATTAAAATGATCCCTAAATATGTAACAAAAATTTGGTGTAGGAAAACAGATCATGCATAAAGATATTTTAAATAAATGGTAAAAAGGCTGCTTTTGTTGGGTCAAGAAATTTTATGTGAATTTTTCCCCCCCTTACATAGGGTCATGGCAGCTTATTTGTTTTTTTAATTGATGACATTGTTAGATTTATTATGAAGCATTTAGAGCATTAATTTATATAACACTCTTCCCTCATTCCATGCATGCATAAAATGTGCCCACAAAGGTGTTATGTATATGCATGCAGTCAATGGTTAATCTGAAATGTGTGGGTAGCATATAGCGTATGTGTGTTTGTGTGGGGGTGTGTATGAGATATTGTATATGAGGATGTACTAGAGTGTGTGTGAACATGTGTGTGTATATATATATACATATTTGTAGGTCTCAGTACCCCTTAGAGGGTGAAGGAATAATAAAGAATACTGAATACTGAAAAAAACACAAAGCAATTGAAATGTTGAATCTAAAACTACACTCGCTGTTTGAATTTGTATTCTCCGAAAAAATGGTTTACAATTACATAAAGTTGTGTTTAGTTCATTGGAATAATCATCAATCATGTCCATACTAATTGTGTGTGTGTGTGTGTGTGTGGGTATATATCGAAGCGCGTGCATGCGTGCAAATGACTTTGTGTGTGTGTGTGTGTGCATGTGAAATTGCATGAATGCAAATGTGCATGCCTTTACTTTGTTTGAGGTTTTGCTGACCAGCTTTTCAAATCACTTATTTACCTTGTGTTTGCTTTCTTATGTGGAGCCTGTGATTTGTCTCTTTAACTCAGGCTTAAATAGATGTTACATTAAATACATCAGCCGACTCCAGTGTTAAAAGAACCTCCACTGACAACAAAAAAAAAAACTGTGGGGGGAGGTAATTAAAATAATTAGGATAATCTTTGTGAGAACTGCTTATTGTTTTAAATTCTAATTTCAGTTGTATGAGTAAAATCTTTACAGCTTCAGGCTCTATAAGCAGCTGTTTTGTTATAGCAGAGTTGGTGATGAGAGATTGGCAAAGTGTGTATACGTTGTGTTGGATGGCTTGTTTTGCTGACAGATGTACTCCTAAATGACAGTATTATCATAAGTGTACATTTTTCTTGTATTGTTAAATTTGCATTTTATGGGTATTTTGTGTGTCCGTGCATCAAGGAGTTAAAATTTGAAAAAAAAAACCATAGAAAGATCTGCCAGTGCTTCAACAAAAAAATGATGTTTTAAATAAGCTGTAAAAAGGCGCTGCACTTGTAACTTGAAATGGAACAGATGAAAAAAAAGTAATTTATGGTGGACCATTTTCTTTTAGTGAATGTGAATATGGATGACAAGGACTATCTTATCATGGAGTTTCTGGCATGTTGGTAGATAATTTTTTTTTATTAAGCACAGAAATAGCAGCTACTTCCCCATGTGGTTCTAGCCTCTCACTTAAAATACAAATTTGCTGTTGTACAACTTTATCAATCCACAAGGGCAATCACAGGTAGTGGTCATATGATAGCAATATACAGCTAAGTACATACATATACATGCTGAAATAATTTCTCTCTCACTCACACACTCAACGTATATATATATACTCCCAGCAACAGTAAGATAGTTGGTGACCTCAGGTCACCTCAGGCTAACACAAGATTAGGCGCAGTAGAATTTATCAAGTGAATGGCGTGTGGAATGAATGAGTTGTGGTGATGACTCGTTCTGCATACAGACCACAGATGTGAGAACTCACATGCCAAAATATGTTCAGCAATTGTGAGCATTTGGGATGGCTTTCTAAGGATTTGCTGACTGCCAAGTCCCTCTGCCTGATTCCAGTGTTCTTGGAACAGATATTAACAAGGGAGACAAGACTGTTTCCTAGGGAAAGGTTGTGGAACCAAGAGATGAAAGAAAAAGTGATGAGCCTTTCAATAAAGGACTGACAAAACCAAGTGAGAATGACAGAGCTGACAGAGAAAGACCTGAGTTTCCGTAATACAGGCGTTGCTGGCTCTTATGGAAGATCATGTCAGTGATGACATCCCATTTAAGCTGGTTACTGAAGACAGTACCTAAATAATTATGAGTCGACCATCTCAATGGCATAATCATGGATAGTACTGATGAATGCTTCATGCTTGTTTGTCTGAAAGTCAAAGATCATTTCCTTAGTCTTTGAGGCATTCTTGACAAGAAGTGTTTGTCACACCAGCATACAAAGTCAGGAAGAGCGCCACCATGAACATGTTCATTATTATAAAAAAGTGACAGCAAGGCAGTGTCATCAGCAAATTTGATAAGAAAGCTTCTATCCATAGTGCTTCTACAACTGTTAGTATATAGTATGAACAGTGGCATGCGGTGAGATTTCCCAATGGGGACCAGTTATAGGGGACTGGGGGATGGGGGGCGGTAAGCTACGCGTTTTCCTGCATTTCTCTTGCCACCTCAATATGTATCTCGTACTACGTAAATAGTAATACAAGTAATCGACGAACAAATCAGGTTTTATAATAATGATGATTATAAGATAATGACTTATGTGAAAATACCAGATAATTTTGTAGATACCATATATAAGCGTTAAATGACGTTACAAAGGGGAAATAGTCAAAAACAAGCGAGACGATGTAACCTGTTAAGTATTTTAGATTACTCGCTATGTAAAAAACAAAAATATCCTCTTTCAAATGCAATAACTGTTATTACTAAGCTAAAGCAATTTCTATCCCCTGTGAGTCTAAAATATCTATATTTCGATATCAATGTATGATAGTAGAAATTAGGTGTCAATCGATATGACTTTACACAGAGAGATTATACGGTTTCGCTTAGTAATCAGTTGGTCTTCATGAAAGGCTTGACAGAGAATTCATCATATTTGAGAAAGCAAGATTGCACTGAACCATCGCAGGCTCCTGATGACGTATTGAAGGGGACCAGATTTTCTCAACATAGTCCCTCTCCATTTACAAAAAGATTTTTGTTTTCAGTCAGTCCTGAGTTAAGTATGCTCACTGGACACCAAAATGCACTAACAAACTTAGGTTGGAGATTGTGACTGTGGAACCACGGATTCCTGTCGATCTTTAGTAGAAACTTTGCACGTAACTTGACACACAGGAAAAGCTGGCGCTAACACAGGGGCTGAAGGCAACAGAGGACCAGTAGTTACGGGGCGAGTCCTCAGACCACGTGATCTACTCTATTCAACAGCAGACGAAATGCGGTAGCGACTGCGAAGGTTAGTTCCCTGAGTGCAGCAGGCGCTTGGTGGCGCTACGGTTAGAAGAGGGGCAAGATGCATTTTTCACCGGTGCTTTTCAATAATTCTAAAACGCTTTATGTTAAAATATCGTCAAATAAAAAAATGATTACTTGTGACTCTTAGGGGATTAGCCTAGTCCCCCATGTCCACGGACAGCACGCCACTGAGTATGAACAGTAGTGGAGACAACAGGATCTGAGAGAAAACTGTTAACAGAAACTCTCTGCTGCCTGTCTGTTAAAAGTCCAGGCTCCAGAGAGCTAATTGGTGGGCTAGATGGAAAGTGAGGTTGCACAACGCAAAAGAAAAATCAGCAAAGAGAAGCCTGGCATGAGCTCTAGGTTTCTCCAGATGCTTGTACAGGGTACTTAACATAAACAGCTTAGCATCATTAACACCTCTTCCAGCTCTATAGGTAAGGTCAAGATATTGGTCAACAGCAGTCATAACCTTGCTCCTTACAATTTTTTCAAGTGAGGCATGGAGATAACAACAGAATGAGTGAACAAAATGTCTCCACGAACACAAGTGCATTGGCATGCATTTTACTTGGATGACTGTGTGTGTGTGTGTATACAAAATGTATAGGTGTACATGTATGCTCAAGTATCTAACTCACCCGCAGAGCCTGGTCAGTGAAGAGAAGCAACTCATCATTACGAGACAGGCACTGTACATATTCATCCTGCATTTTGTGCAAGCGCTGCATCTGGTCCAGCTGCACTGTCATTTGACTGAGATACTCACGAGTTGAGCCTGCCCATGATATTCTACATTAACACGAGCACACAGACCTCTCACACTTTAAATTTTATGCCACACCTTTAACTAGATCAACAATCAATAATGCAGCTGACAATTGGAAGGATTTGTGTGGGTTAAACAGCTTTATATCAAAGTTATATACAACAATAAAAAATGGTTATGACTGGATTCAAATCTAAGCCTAGTCCTAGTATTTTTTTTCTTTATTTATATGTATATACACAGGCAAAGCATAATGGGTGTGCACATGCACACACACACACACATACACACAAACACATCTTGAAAATGGGCTACTTAAGTAACAGAAACTTAGGTGTATGGTACAGTTTAAAATAGTGCAATCACATCTTACTTTTTTTATAAAGGTATCTTAATAGCTCACATAATGCCTGAGAAGGAAGGCCACAAGATTTGTGCTTTTTGTTAACTCATTCTTAGCCTGTCGCCCAGCCATGTACAGAGTTTTTCACCAGAAGGGTAGCGTCCAAAAAACATCCCACCAAGCGTAAATAAATGACTATGTAAGGAAGAAACTCTTGGTACATTTAGGAATTGCTCTACTAGAATTACTACCTGTGTAAAGCTGAAAAAAGTCAACCAATCCCATATTTTTTTATATCTGAAAGTAGGCAATGACTCAATTAATCACCATGTTTGTGACAGTTGCCAGTTTCTCAATTTGACACAGACATGTACTCTAACAACCAAAAATGGCAATAGTAATATTTAAATTCTAATGTATATTCTAATAAAATATGTTTGTGTGGCACTTTATGTCTGTATATATTGTGTAAATAATTTTTTTTGTTAATTTCTACTTCCCGATCTGAACTCTCATTTTTGTTCAGTTACCATCTTTCATTTGAATTTAGTCCAAGAAAACAAAAACTATATTTCTTAGGTCACATCACATAAATGTTTAAAAAATGCTCTTAAAAATGGTCACTGATGGTTGACTTACTGCAGGTTGATAGGTATAAATATTTAAACACTACTGGTCAAGTGGTCATTTGTGAGGATGCAAAGTGACCAGAATGAGTTAAAAGTTTAAAATGAATATATCCAAGACAATATTCTTACCAATCCAGTGACCAAGGCCCAGCCCAAGGACAATGAGCACTGCTACCAGCACCACACGGTTTAGCTTGAGGTTCAACTGCTGGTTAGCATGATGAACATAGTGCCGCTCCACACGGCCATTCTCCAGGGGCAAGTCACCAATGTCCCCTGTGACAGACAAATCTTGGTCCTGCTCATCTACCTGGAAAGAGTTGGAATCATCACTCTGCTCGCTCTCAGTTCTATCGTCCTGGTCCTGTTCTGTGGACGATTCTGTGTCTGCATCATCCTCTTGAATGCTGTTGCTGTGCACAAGTGGGGGTGGTGGCAGCAGAGGTGGTAATGAAAAAGGCAAATGTGGTGGCATGGTAGGAGGGAGAACTCTAGCAGCAGCTGATGTTTCGACAACTGTGAAAAATGGACAAACTTAAATATAGATAAAAGCTGATATTTGCAACTATGCGTAATGGTTGTTTATATTTTCACACGGCTATTTAGCATTAGGACTGGCAAGCTCAATATACTCTAAATATTTGCTACCATTACCTCGCATAAAGGCAAACCCATATTTGGCAAACTGTCCTATGCAGGAGCATGGACATGGTGCCCCAAAATGTCTCATGATGATGCGGTGCTGCAGTTCTTCAATTTTATTTTATTTTTTTTTAAATCAAATGCACAAAAAAGCTTTGATTTCAATCCCACCAAATTTCTGAAGATTTGCATTCAATAGAAATGGTAAGCAGTTTTTTCACTACACAGTAAACTGGAAGACAAACAGAATTTTCCTACAGGTCTTCTTTCTTGTTGAGAATAAAATGTAACCTTCCTTCATCAAAATATAGTGTCAGATATTATGACAAACTTGTTCAATTTTGCAATTAAAACAAAATTATGAAAAGTCAAAAAGTTTCAAAATCTAAAGCTAAGAATAAATAACTTGGGGTGGGGGAAAGTATCTTTTATTTGTAAAATAACAGCTTCAAGCATGTAGATGTTACCAATTATGTCTTGCCCATGATACACTAAATGAAACGCCACAACGCTGAAGTCATACATTCACACTTTTATCACTTCATACTTACAAGAAGGATTGTATATATCTGAAATAATCTCTGCATTAAAAAAAAAACTACAAAAACAAGTTAAACCAACAAAAGTTGCACAATATTTGACCACTTTTTTGTTATAAGATACTTGTCCAGAAGACTAAAACTGTCTTCCAGAACTTGTGTTAACATAAAATAGATCCACACACAAACTTTCCTGTCAGGTTCTACCTCAATGTCAAGTATGATGATCCTCAGCTCTTGCTTTTAATTTTTAAAAAAAATCCCAAACCTCACCATGTGACTCGACTAAAAAGTTGAATCCTGCCCCAACAGATGACTCAGATCCACAAATAGCATCAGTCAGGGATTCACAGGCAGCATCTTCATCTGATCCACTGACATTTCCACAAGAAGAATCTTTCTCCAAGCGAACAAAGTCAGATTCTGAAATCAAAAGAAACTTCTGACATGATTTTTGTCATAGAATTCCACACAAACTAAACTAAGAACCTTAGTTACTTTCACACAAGATCTAAAGCAGTAACTTCGGCTCAAAAACATAGTCACACATCAACTAATGATGGAATTATGATCTGTGAAATAATTTCGTGTTGTGTGAACATCCCTGAATACACTTACAAAACATAGTTGTTTATTGTCAAGTATTATGTATTGCACATAACTGTATGGAAAAGGTAAAGGTCATCCCATAACCTTTTCAGGTCGTTGGGGAGTGAGGTGTTAGAGACCTCACTTTTCTTGGGGCCAGATTTTACATGAGGGTGGTGCCAATCTCCTCTCCCTCGCTGCCTTACCTTCCCCAACCCTCTATGGAGTCAGGTACCCATTCCCGTCAGCTGGGTCGACTGGGGGAAGTATGCTGCGCTTATCTGGAATTGAACCAGCACACTCTTGGTTCTAACCACTCGGCCATCCGCTTCCCCAACTGTATGTACTACACGTTGATGTGACTGGCAGGACTGTAGGTTTGTTTATACCAGTGTCACCACAAAATATGTGAGTATTGTATTGTGTGGCAAGGTCACTACAAACATCTAAGTAATGCACTGTGCGACAGCGTAACCACATCACGAGATTATAGGAATTTTTCAGCTCTATTATAATCTTATAAGACCACCTTATGTGTCTGTCATTGGTCTAAATGTTACACAGAACATGTCTGTACAATTTTGCATTCCAATGAAGTTAACTTGAAATCTAATTTGACTTCAGGAAAACCCAAGTGCTGATTACAAAACAATTATCCTACCATTATCACTGTCAGCTACAACTGGTCGAGAAAGTGACAAAATGCTTGCTGAGTCAGGCATGGAAGTGTTGCTGTCTGATGAAGACACTTCCTGGTGGTCACATGCACTGAAATCGGCTTTTGCATCCTTATGCACTTCCTGCAGATCCCTGCCTTCATCTGCTCCATCTGAATCTTTCATTGCTCCAGCTTGAGAAAGCCCCTCTTCAAACTGGTGATGTGGCTTTACTATAAGAGTTTTCTCTTCATGTCCAAACAGAGGTGCATCCAGGTTCATCTGTTTTGAAGGCATTGCTCCAGCTTCAGGGACTCCAATATCAACCTCTTGGCTAAATGACAGATTTTCTTTTTCTTTTTCGCTGAGCGTGTTGTCTGCATCCAGCACTTCAGCCATAGAAGATGAAAGACCCACATTCCCCAAATTCTCTTCACCACCTTTTAGTGCCTCCTCATCTGTCAATTCACAGAAAGTTTTTTTTTTTGCCTCATCAACTGAACATACTGAATATATGAATAGATTCTGATTCAACACTTATATATTAAATTTTATTTTAAACACTACTAAGATCTTGAAATTCTGTGGTATGCATCCCATTTTTTAAACTCAAGTCCTTTGTAGCTTTATTGCCATTTAGAACAGAAAAAGGGGAATAGACCAACGTCACTGGCTACAATATCCCAGCAATAGCTTCGGATACATTTCATATAATAAATCTATAAATCTATATAGAAAAGTTATGTAGAAAAAAGTCATAAATGTTAATAAACATGCAACAAAAGCAAACACCTCTTACCAGCCTTTTTCATGAGTTCTTCCAGTTCAACAGCTTCTGTAAATGTGGTGTTTGTCTGGCCTGATTCATCAAAGAGAGGCACTGAGTCTCCTTCAGAATCCTCCATCCCAATTACTTCGATGGACCCTGCACTGCTGTCACCATCACTAGCCTAGTTTACAGAAAGGATATGGATTGTAGAAGAAATGTTCAGAAAAGTACAACACACAGTTGGGTGACCATCAGCACTGACCCTATTACACCCCATACATGCCTGTCATTCACTTAGCAATAATTACTCATCCAGCAGATGTTAATTATCTTATAATAAAATGTGCAATTACAACAGCTTTGTGTGTTTGGTTTACATATTACAGTAATCTTTTTTTCTTATTCTTCTTTCAAGGATGTAACTAAAAAAAGAAAAAGAGAAACAATTCAAGATGAACCTCCAACTAAATAATAACTATGGCAGTACATTTGTCACCTCGATCACCCAGACCAGTCTTTACAGCCTGAGATGGTTTACAATAAACACAGCATGACTATAAATTAATAATAATTATGTGGATTTAGCACATTTAAAAAAAAATTTCGAAGTGGCTTTCACAAATAATGACAGTGGTGGTGCTCTACTGTAGTATGATGTGCTTTGAGTTAAATGAGTATCTGATCAGCGAAGTCTCTGCATGCAATAAGAAAAAAATGTAAAAATACAAGTTCACAATAAAATGATGACAAAACCTTTAAAAGATTGTTTAATCACATTTAAGATACATTCTCTGCATGCGTATTTCCAAGCAACCATTTTTGTTTAGTAAAATGGTGGCTAAACTTACTCAAATGGTTCTGCTTAAAATAGGCAGCTGAGCTTGCTTATCTATATTGTTCGAATAATTTGTGGCTCTTTTGGTAATATTTGATAGCTACTTGTTTCATTGGTGATCGATTCGCCTTTTGGGCTTGGGATGATTTGACTTCTCGGTCTTGGGACGAAATGAACCTAGCAACTGACTTTTGCTGAGGGGCGAAATGGTCTTGGGCCGAAATGACCTATTGCTGAAATTTACTATATAATAATAAGCAAAACTCCTAAAAATGTGTTTTGCTAATAGTCAATGCAATGGTTTCATTTCAGACAATAAAGACTGGCAGTGAAACATGGCGAAGACCAGATTTTTATTTACATGAACCTGCTACAATGGTCAACTGATGGAAGTTTGCTGCTTCTCGTTGGTATCAAACCACCTAGTAGACATGCATCCAGATCCAGATACCAGTACTCTACGGCTATCTGCTTCCTCTTGGCACAAAAGTGAGGCACCTAATGAAATGCATTTTTCTTGTCTATTTCTATCAGTGATGTCATGTGGTTGGTAAGAATTAGAGTTTGCGATGAATCATTTGAGCAGCGTGACTATGTACGTGAGTGTGATGTCAATCTTACTGTATCCCTTTTTCGGCATAAATGCACTATAGCACCGACTGTCGTTGACTTTATTATTAAAAAATTAGAGGAGCAGGACCCATAGCAACCCATCATCTGCTTCACCCAGTCAATAACATTCATTCTCAATCTCGCCCTAAGTACTATATACTAAACCTTAACACTAACCCTACCCCAACCATAAATAAATAATTCCTCCGAAATAGCTTCTGTTGTGCAGTCTGCTTTTGTGGCCTTTTTTTTCTCTGTAACTTTGTATGCACCTAAAGTACAGTGCCATCACATCTTGCTGAGTGATTTAAATGCAATGTAAATTATCATTTGTTGATTCACTGGTTTATGCTAGCAAGTTTCAACCGGAAAAAGAGAAACCAATATCAAGTTCAGATTTAATTTTACACTCCAATAGCTTTATGTGGCTAAGATCATTATGATGCTGCATGAGTCTTGCTTTTTCCACAGGTTCATTTGAGCTTGACATGACGAAACTGGGAGGGAGTGGGGACAGGGTAAATCTGGATTCTGGGATTCTAGTGGCTAACTTTTACTTTTGATGATCCTTTACTGTAAAAAGAAATTAGACCACTACCAAACATGTCTTCTGAACAAAAGCAACAAAAATGCTTAAGTTAAAAGAAAACATCCCCAAAAAGTTCTGTCATTCCTGTTTTATTATTAAACATACCTCTATCTCTCCTTGCACATTGACAAGAGCCCAATCAGACAGCCCAGAGCTGCCAGAGTCACTCATGTCTGATGACATAATGATCTATTACATACATCTGTAAAAAGAAATAGAAAAATCACGGACTGATGTAAATAAAAGCATTTAAAGTTTATTAGTTTTCATTTATTTTACACCTAATATTAATGATAATAACAATGGCATGCAACAATAAAGAGATTTATAAGCTTTTTTTGACTATCACTCAGTTAATATATAAGGGCTGTCCTTCTTACTCATTAGTTTTAGTTTGTCTTATTTTACTTTATATCAATTTCAATGTTATAGTTATTGTATCAATTTAAAAGATTAGGTTGCTACTGTTATAGTTTGCTGGCCAAAATTAATTTTTACGGTAACTGTGTGTCAGGAAATTGCTTTTCATAAATTGTAAACTGAATTATACACTTGAGCAGGCAAGTGACAAGTAAGATTCCTTTATTTTACTGAAAGTTATTGCACAAACAATTTAGCAGCACCATAAAAATTGACTCTCTTCGGCTGCACGTTTGATGTTTACAAATATATACATGAAGGGTTATTTTATTAGTTATATATTTAATGGTCTTTCCTAAAACACAAAAAGGCTCAACCAGGTGGCAGACACAAATATTAGGAAAGAATCACAAGTGATTGTGTGCATCACCTGCAACTGAACCAAAAAGTTTACAAAATGGTTTTTACACTTCCAAGCTAAGGACTTCTCATAAGCTCTTCAACTGTTCAAGTATAATGCAAGCCAAGCAATAAAATGTTCCTTTTAAAATGTGGTACCTAAAGCAGCCTACCAGCTGAGATAAATCCATATATGCACATAGTTGTATCTATTAATTAGAAATAGTCTTCTTTCTTGAATATATAAACTCTAAATTACGATCAACTTAATTTTTTTATCAGATATCATTTATTAAGAAAAATAAGCACAAAAGGATTCAATAAACTTTACAAATTAGTGCATCGTCACAGTGTGTTGCTATGTAAATCTGTTTGACTGTCATAAAATTCTTCATGAATGCGCGGTGATCCATTTTAGAAATGTATACATCGGGAACTATAATTACAACTATATAAACACTTTTGAGTTTAAACTGGTCGTCTAGCGATTGGCCATACTATATACTAACATCACAGCGATCGGCATTTCAACCCAAAAGGTAGGAATTTTTTTCATGTGATGCAATCTGACTAGTCCGCTGTCCGATTTTTTTTTAATTAAAAAAATGAGTTGACGACTAGCGAAGAACTATATACATTTTGAAACAAAACGAAATCGACAATAAATGTAATCTCAATTTACGAGCCAATAAAACTGTCGCTTTCCTGTAGCAGACGTTCCAGCTCATACAATGCAACTGAAATTTCCAAGCAATATCCGCATTATTAGAAAAGTGATGGAAATCCGATCAATACTGCTCGACTGTTAGTTTCGGTGACATTGTGGATAAACAATCACTCAGGGAGATATCATTATCAAAATAACCGTTTGTGACGCACTCTGCTGTTAACTTACGACACTTACGCGCCAGAACTGTCAATTGTACGCCGAAAGAGTCTGTGCTATCAAGCGATGAATGAAACAGCTGCAGGTTACTTTCGTCGTCCTTTTTGCTCCCTCCCTCTTACCTCAGATACTACTTTTATGGCCTTAGTGACCTGCCAGGAAACACAACATAACATCTTGACCTTTAAGTAAAGCCAAACGAAACATCGTTCTTAGCCAACTAGCTGACTATTTTCAACGACATTCTCGAGAATGTATGTTGAAATACCTTTGATATAAAATTTGGAGAAATTTAGTGTGCCTAGTAAGTGATATGATATAGTAATAGGCGTTTTAATTTATTTTCGCATTTTACACGTCTTCGATAAATAATTGTCAGGTGCCTAGAAATGGCCGCTGGTGATCGGCGTACACCAATCGAATTTTGCCCAATCGCTCTGTCTTAAATAGCCAAGAGCAGTTGAGGTCGAGTAGCCAATTGAGATTCGCAAAATCATCGGGTTCGACAAAGGATGCTTTTTTTTAAATGTTGAAACTGAGTGTATAATTAAAGCAGTGTGGCTGTTATGTCGCAGGTTATATCCATTTATTCTGTTAACACGACGCGTGCATATTTGTGCGCATGTGTGTACGCGTGATGACCGTATGTGCGTATGCGAGTGCGTGCGTGTACGTGCATAATACTTCTAAAGGTCCAACTGTCTGCTGGTCATGACCTTCCTAAGTGGGTCAGGCGACTTCATAACCGTCGATGTAACAATAGGTTCAGTAGCCACTGGCGGAACAGGTCAAGGCCGGCTATTACGTACACAGCCGGCGTGAGAAAGAAACAGTCTGGTGGGCATTCCACCTCTACCCTCTACAAAAATAAAGAAATAACACAGTACACTACTAGAGTGCTACATTATTTCTCATATATCGGTAGTAGTGGCTAAGGGGGCGTGCGGACGTACCTTTTTTCGTCTAAGGGGGCGTCACAAGTAAAAGGTTGAGAAACGCTGGTCTAGACTCTAGACTAATGTAATATTTGAAGCTGCATTTCTCACAAACAAGACATTGAAAGTTTGTAGAAAAATTAGGACGGTGATGTTTTTGAAAAAAAAATGTTTTAGATGTATTTAATAAATTAGTATTTGACATGGAGTACTGGAAATATGGTGTCTATGCAAAATGACCAAATGCAAATCTTTTTTTTTCAAATTTGAAACCCCCCACCTTCCCGTATATCCTTTTGCAAATAATTATTAGTTTTTCGGTCACACGAGTAGAAAGTCAGTGTTGGTAACTTCTCATACAAAGTCCTTGTGGATATCTACGATTTTTTCACAACGCTACATATATGACCGCTTCAAACATGGTCCTAAGCTGTGACGCAAATCAGGAAATTCAAACAGCGGTGTCTCCCAAACTAATTAAGATAGAGACTTAGTTCTTGTTTTGTTTTTCTTATACTGTCCTGTGCTTTCATGCAAACATAAAAAACACATTTAACAAAACCTTAGTGTGCTGGTACGTACTTATAGAAAACAGCAAATGTCATTGCCCACCAGATAGAACCAAATCTCCAATTTTCATTTTTTATGAGTTTTAAATCTTTTGCAAACCTATTTTTCTCTTACTGAAACACCATGGGAATCAAACTATTATTACTTTCTACTAGTATTTACAGGACATTAGAATACCCCCCCCCCCCCCCCCAAAAAATAATAATAAATAAAGCCCTAGGGCCGTAGTCTCATCGCGCGGGCATCGTATGCCTCGCTTTACCTCTACAAGCCTCCACCAAGTGTAAACATCAGGTCAGAATAAATACAAAGCACTCTTGTCAGATCAACAAAAATAAATAAAGGGGTTTTCGAAGTAGACCCACTGTTAGAAATGGTGTAGAATTAATTTTGTTAACAAAAACGGGGGGATTTTTCACAGATCTGAAAATATAGCAAAAGTCTTAAGAAGAAAACAGACTAATGGGGACACAAAATCTCATTAACGAGCTCGGAGGGTTCTTCATCTTGCTTGCCTGTCCGGAGGAAGTGCATTACCTTCACGAGTCCGATCACATTCTCCGTGTGGCTGCCCCATAGGCAAGGCACGAGCGTGACAGGACCCTGTCAGCTGCCCCCTGGCAGGACCTGCCACGCTACTGCCGCAACTCACTCACTCACTCACAATAAACAACACAAAACCAAAAAACCGAACAAGACTTATTATTCGTAACTCGTAAGTAGCCATGGTCAAGAGACATACGAAAGCCTCTGGAGTCACCCGAACGCGTACTTCAGAGGTTGGTAGATACCCTAGTACGTTGTCTTTGTTTTCAGCGAAAAAAACAGTCTTTAGGTGAATCTATTGACCGGAGGTACAGATGCCTCAAGGCAGCAATAACAGTTGTGTCTGCGGCTACAAACCCACAAGCGTTTACTGTCTTGTTTTGTGTGTGTGTGTGTGTGGGGGGGGGGGCAAGTCTGCTGTAAAACTGAAGACGAGACGAGGGTCTTAAGACTTCTCCTGGAGGAAGCGCTGAAGCGAGTGGGGCTGCCAGGTGGGTTGTGTGGCCACCCGAAATCTGATGTCACTGTTTACCCGTGTCAGCACAAGTGTGGGTGTAGCGGGTGCAGTGTAGCAGTCACGTGCTGCCCTCTTTGTGACGGGCTTGTGAAAGAAAAAAAAATCAACACAGGTAATTTTTCTTACATACTAAAACATTTTATAATCAATGTAGTTACTTCGTGAGTACTGTATGTACTAATAACTAAATTTACGCGAGAAAGAGACATGACATGGCGGGAGGAATATAATTATCAGCATTCAGTCTTTTGGATACTTGTAATAAAATGTCAAAGAATTAAAAAAGTAAGGTCCGTGATTTGCAACAAAGATGAGACCGCTCACAGGCTAGTCGTCGGCAGTCTCTACAACTGCATACATACAAGTCCTCATTAGGTACAGTTCACACACACACACACACACACACACACACACACACACACACACACACACACACACACACACAAATGAGCCAGCCTCGTTCCGTATACATTTCAAGTCAGAAGTTATAGAATGCAATCTATTAATATAGATTTCAAATGTATAGCTAGAATGCATTCTATAGCTAAAGAATTGAAATGTATATATAACATGAATTGGATAGCAACTTCTGAGTAAAATATAAATGAAACACTTCGGTTTTTACCGAGTTTTTCTCTCTCTAGCTATACATTGCAATGTATAATTATACATTGCAATGTATAGCTAAACACTGCATTTTATACTTATAGAATGCAATGTATAGCTATAAAATGCAATCTATAAGTTTAGAATGAATTGTATAAATATAAAATGCAATCTATAAGTATAAAATGCAATATATAGCTATACATTGCATTCTATAATTATACATTGCAATGTATAGATAGAAATAGCAAATTTGAGAAAATTCGCCTCTTGGCGCCCCATAGTTCCAGACCATAATGTTTATTTGCGGCATTCGAAGTTGTTCCCCCTGGCTCCAGATGAAACAAGTCTACACGGAAAACAATTACGACAGATCGAGGGCTTTTTACGTAGACCACGGGACCACGTCGTAATTTAAAAAGTGAGCGCCATGTGGGAAAAACGGACGAGGGGTTACAGAAAAACGGAGAGGAGAAAAGCATGCAATAAATAGTGGGTCCGGTAGCGCAACGGTTAGCCGTTAGCGCTTGTCACCAACACACTGAAGGTTGGCTGCCTTTGGTTCAGTTCTCGTCTCGGGCACGCTGCTCTTTCTCTGCATGTGGCATCTGTTTACAGGGCTGGCTGCCTTGCCGTGATATAGCCTTTGTTGCTGGCTCGGCGTAAAACACCAATTTAAAAAATGCAATAAATACAATACGTAGCAGAGATAAAGATCAATTAATAAGCGTCTATGATCAAGAGTACGCGTTTCACTAAAGGTGACTTCGCACTATGATATAGGGGAGTGGGAGGGTGAAGGAAACCAGAGTAACGGGAGAAAAACTGCAAACTTGATCAACGATAGGGGCATAGGGGCGATAGGGCACCACTGAAAAGATTAGCTAGTGAAAATGTGATGACAAAATGGTGTTCTCTAACCGAAGTTCATGTGAAAAGTGAATTCGCTCACAATAAAATCAGCACTTCCTTTAATTGTAGGTATATATAGCCGTTGCCGCATGCTCTCTCGCGGCTCCCTCAGATATGTCAGCAGCGTTATTTGTTTGTCTTTATTACGGATTGCTGATTTCTAACGCTTAATAGTATTTGATAAATTAAACTTCAATCAAATTAACCTAGGTTTCATAAAAATATGAAAACAAGTACACTTCACATTTTGGCATACAGGCCAGTCTAGATATCCTCCGCGGGCCGCACTTCATATGTTGTGTGTGAATGTTTCTGGTAAATTGGTAACTTTTATAAAGCATTTTTATTACGCATCTTTGGTGCCTTTTCCAATGTTTTAATTAAGAGCTGTCACTATTATTAAAAAAAACCTGTCATATTTCATTCGCGATAGGATGCTTGCACCCATACAGTAGCATTCCAATACGGTCAGCAAGCAGCATCCTCAAATGGCCGTCGCCGTGGCACGAAAACTAGGTCATCGCGTGCTGAAGCGATTCTTGTGGCATGCATTTGTAAGAAAGAACTATTCGGCCATGTCTGGACTGTTAATCGATGACCCCAAATACTCCTGGCTTAAAGATCTTGGTCTGTCGTCGGACAACGACGGTGTCTACACTGGCACGTGGGGAGGCAGCGGAGAGGCAAGTAACACTTTCGAGTCGGAGGTCAGCGATGAATGTAAACAGCTGACTCGTTAAAGATGTTTTAAAGGAGTTTTAGCTATTGTAAATGATTTTTTCATCTGCATTCATCTCCCCACTATAACTATATACTTTTCACGCATACTTCAAGCATGGAATATTTATATTGAATTATTTATTTTAAGGACGGGGATAAAGGTCATGGTCAAATGGGTGTGATTCCATTCCGTATTTTGATTGGCTTCCACGGTGTACTTTTTGTGGGTGTGAGAAAGTTTTATCATGCGCGGGTATCCTTTCAGAAGAATGCTCATTGCGCACCAAAAACATAAGAGAAGAAAAAAACATGAAACAACAGGAAAGTAAAAAAGAGAGAGTTTAAAGATGATGCGTGGAGTTGCTTTGCTACTTTTTCTCTCAGACTCCTTAATTGATCTTTTGATAGGTGGTGACATCAGTCTGTCCAGCAAATAATCGTCCAATCGCACGAGTGAGACAGGTAAGACAAATACTTTACATAGAACCCTCGGACTAACATAGACACTTGCGCCTAAAAAAAAACAATAATAATAGAGCAGAAAGAAAAGTGAGGGTACAAATGACACTAGCGACGCATTGAACAGAGATATAACTGACCTCACATATTTTTTCATCAACACGTCAAGATGTCAAGATTGAAGATCTACTTTTTCCCGGATCAACCATTGGGCGGCCCAGGGGCGCAACGGTTAGCGCTTGTCACTAATACAGTGAAGTTTTGCTGTCCTGGGTTCTGCTCACGTCTCAGGCACGCTGTATTTTTTCCTCTGCATGTGGCATCTGTTTACAGGGCTGGCTGCCTTGCCATGATATAGCCTAAGTTGCTGGTTCGGCATAAAACACCAGTCACCCCAGATAAACCATGCTTGACTTAACCACTTACTATCAGCCACAGTCTGAACAATGACTAATCATTTTGTGTTTTAAATATTTCTGGAAGCATACTGAGCAATAGGCTAGGTAGTGTGCATTATTATTACAGGGCTTTACAAAACATACATGCGCACACAGACATACAGTAGATGGATGCACGCTGGTCCAAAAATGATGATATCTTGGTTGTGCTTCTACCTTCAGGGCAGCCCAGCTGACTATGAAAATGCCATACAAGCAACCAAAGCAGCTTGGGATGAGTGGGCTGAGGTATATCTTTCACAGTCGTCTAGGATAACTTTAAATATAACTGTTGAGGTTGATGAAATATGATCGTTTGAGATATTTGTAACTGTAATTAGGTGCAAAAGTAATAGATTCACACCCCTGTCTTCTCAAAAATGTTTTTCCTGTTGAAACATAAATTCATGAAACCTTTGCAATGATAAAAGTTTATCACTACTGTCTAACAATGTGATTTTAAAACAGAACATTTTGTGCTGCAGATACCTGCTCCAAAAAGAGGAGAGATTGTAAGGCAGATTGGAGAAACCCTTAGAGCCAAAAAAGCTCTGCTTGGAAAGCTGGTTAGAAAAATTTAGTATTTATCAGGGTTTTTTTTTAAAGGCTAGTAATGATATCATTTCATGTCTTGTAACATAACACAGTATGATGTACACACTATTTTAGTTGTAAATATTGGATTCCTATTAACATACTACTTTGCTGGTCCTAAAAATAAAATGTAGAATCTGTTCCAATTAAAGCAGAAGATAGTTATTGGTAGAGCAAAATGCTTAACAGTGGACAAGACTAATACTTCATAACTTTAGATAACGTATAAAATGATATTCTGAAAAAAATATAATGATGCCATAAACAAATGATTTATAGTTTTATGTGAAATAACTTTACTAGTTTGTGTTTACCTGATTCCTTTGACTTATGTATAGCAGTGTGCAGTCTGCCATCTAGTCCGATTAGATTGTACTGAAGCAGACGGTACAAACTTGTGAGACCGTTTTATTTTTCTACCCCCTACTTTTTCTGATTTCTGTAGGATTCATTGGAAATGGGGAAAATCCTTGCTGAGGGTGAAGGAGAAGTTCAGGAGTATATCGATATTGCTGATTATGCTGTTGGACTTTCTCGTATGTTTGCTGGCCACATTTTCCCATCAGAACGTGAGTGATGTCTTGTGGTAGAGATGCATTAGTTGGAGCTTAGTACTGAACTGGTTTATCTAGTTTGCTATATCTCATCTAGCATAATTGGCTGGAACCCTCAGTGGAAGAGGAGAATTGGTAGGCCAAAGCAGACTTGGAGAAGATCAGTAGAGATCGAGGCAGAGGATGCTGGAACCACCTGGGCCCAACTGAGAGGGACTGCCCAAAACCTGGTCCGCTGGCGAGGTGTTGTGGCCCTATTCTCCTCGAGGAGTAACAAGGAATAAACTGACTAAAACATCTAGCATATATTACTTGATGTAGGTTGTATATATAGCATGTCATCCAGCATACAATTCACAAGCTTGACACCATAATCAACTTTCTCACTATGTACTCTTACACATATACTTTGTATAAATTATGTAACAAACTGTACACATTGTCTTTTATGATATCAGGTAAATTAATGCTCACAAGATGGACTCTAAAGATCATATAAATTTTTAAGGCTTTAGGGCTCTGATAACTGCTTGTTAAATTATCAATTTTCCCAAAAAGTCATAGATCCCAAGCCATCCAGCAGCAAAGCATACAAATTGTGTGTGTGTGTGTGACGTGAGTGAGTGAGTGAGAGAGAGCAATCAGTATATTTATATATGTTTTTTTTTTCTTTCTTTCTTTTTAGGAAGGGGTCACATGCTTTTAGAACAGTGGAACCCTCTTGGAACTGTGGGTATAATTACAGCTTTCAACTTTCCAGTGGCAGTGCATGGATGGAATGCCTGTCTGGCACTTGTTTGTGGAAACACTGTGATTTGGTAAGACTTAGAAAAGAGACTGACATAGCTTAACACTAACCTCACATGGCCGGTCATGTACCCTCCTGTAACACCTGTTATCCTTACCCTGCTTTTTGTACCTTACACTGAAGTCTAAAATACCTGTTCATTATTTCAGGAAGGGAGCTCCAACTACACCTCTTGTGAGTGTAGCTGTTACAAAGTAAGTACCTGGCTCATAAACCTTTTAATCATGTCCAGATTATATTGGCCACTTTTCTTCCACATAAAATGCAGTTTTCTTAAGGATTAACTTTAAAAGCCTTTGTAGCAATGACTATCATTTTTTGTGGTACTCCTCTCTCAAGAAAGATAATCTGTCTGCATTGTTTCACAGAGACTATCCTGATTTCAGCAGTTTTTCTTTATTTTTTCATATCTTTTTCTTGTAGGATTTTGGCATCAGTGTTGGAAACCAATGGAATACCAGGAGCTGTGTGTTCTTTGGTGACTGGTGGGGCTGATATTGGGTAAGTAAATAATTTGATGGAAGTATGCACATCACCTTCCACTCATCCTCCATTTTTGACCTTACCCTTTATCTTTTCTTCTTTGTCTTTATTGTGCTTTTTATGAGTATGACTCATGAGTGACTTGAAATGTTCATCCACCCGTTGATTGGCTATGCTAATCTAAAACGTCTAAAACAGGTATGCTAATCTAAAACATTCTTCTTCTTATTCCTTTTCGCCCCCAGTGGAGCATAGGGCCGCAACTACACCATGCCATCGAACCCGGTTAATGTAAAACATAGACAAATTCTATTATTTGGAAGGGTAGAAAATATCTGTCTTGCAGCTAGCCTGTTCGGGACAAAATAGTTATCGACTTTAAAGATGGCTTAAATAAAGTATATTGTTTTCAACAAATTGATGTTGTGGAATTGAAGGTGATTGCAATAAACTGGAAAATAGTCTTCTGCAATAAAAATTAGATTTTATTTAATAATAATAATGTATACTTGCAGAGGTAATTCTAGGCTGCGGCCTTGCGGGATTCCCGCAAAATTTCGCTGAGGGGCGCATAGTCTGAAAGTCAGTGCGACCACGCGCCCGCAAAAATCCCGTGTCTGGCGCACTTTTGAACATGCAATGCGGCACTTCAAAAATAATTGTTGTCATTCTGCTTGCTGTTTGAAACCGACCCACTAGAATCGATGCTAATGACTGCACAGTTTTCAAACTGACAAGTTGTTATCTATCTGCAACCTTTTGATGCGCCCACAGCGAAAACATTTGGGGCGGTAGAGATCAAAGGGTATCGGAAGCAAGCGAGTTGAAAGCGAAATGAACGCGACTGTCAACTCTGTTTGACTTTTCGTTCGCGACAAGAACAGCAGAAGATGCCCCGTAAAGTAGAAGTCGACAAGGACAGAAAGAAACAGAAACTCAGAGTGTGCCGCACACATTGTTGGAACTAAAAATGTAGACAACGAAATAGACAGAGACTTCACATAAAAAACCACGCATCCAGAGAACCTGTCAGTGTGAATGGCTGAAGAAATGGCCTTGGCTAATGAACAAGGAGGAAGGCATGAGATGTAAAGTGTGCATAAAACAATAAGAATAACACGTTTACAACCCCGGGTGTGTTAAGTACCGAACGAGGACGCTGCAGAGACATTAATTCAGACTTCCGACCACAGGCACTCTTTGGAGGATGAAATTCTTCAGAAAGATTTCAATTTTCAAACTATTTTCAATTCTAATTTATTTCTGTCCTCATGACCTTTTCGAAACTTATGCCGGCGGTATTATATAACACTTAAAAATAACGGGTTGCGAACTTGATACAACATCACAGGACATAGAAGCTGTCAGAGTTGCTTTTGCGACAATCTGTGCAAGAGCATTAATGACATGCAGGTTCCCAAAAGACGCAGGTGATGTTGCCTCTGGATTTTTGAGTTCTTTCTATGCGCCCCATCTTTTTCCTGTCTACAGAAGACAGAACACCCTATGGAGACAAAGAATTAAATATCTTAACAGATTTCTTTGGAAAGCCAGCACAAGTGGGCAGCAAATTCAGTAAAATCTTGCTAGACAAAGCAGCATGTTTAGAGCAATGGATTGTGGTCAAAGAAACTGTAACGCAAAATGCATATCGGAGAGATTCCACAAGCTGTTTAAACTGTTTTTTGATTTTTACAGGGATTCATTTCCCAATTTGCTGCTTCTTGGAAAGCTGTGCCCTTATGCTATACCACAATGCAGGCTGTGAGAGGGGGCTTCGGCCATCAAAACCTAATAAAGTCTTCTCGTAGAAGTTGCCTTGAGGAGAAAAATTTAAACCCCTGCACTAATGAGACATATGAAAAGTGTCTAAACATTAGCTCATAGCCCAATGAAATGGACACAAAAACTAATGATGATGAAAGATAATTTATCGATATAGAAGAAAAAGATATCTATATGATTAATCTTCAATTTCTTGTGATTAATAAAGTATTTTATTGTATACCAAATTATCGGAAAAAGCAGTGAAAATATGTTTCTTTCGAGGGACCCCTTGTTTTATTTGAAGGGCCCCTTTTTTTCCATTGAGAGGGCCCCAGGGCCCCTCTTTTTGAAATCCTAGAATTACCTCTGTACTTGTAACGCGCAGTATCACGACCAAGCTAGATTACACTCTGCGCAGACAGTAATGATGAATGAACATTAGACAACAGCCAGTGGACGGTGAAATAAGTATAGGCACACTAAACAACATAAAGATTAAATACAAGAGTAGAATGGGTTGAGATGGATAGAGTTTGACAAATGAAGCTGATCTTCTAGAGTTTATAGTACGCAGAATGACAATTGTGAGAAACATGCTTATTAAGAGACATGTCAGCAGACATTGTGTAACCTAAGTTACGTGTTGAAGTAACAAAAGGAACATCAGCGCCACCTGCAGAACAGAGACAGGCAGTGAAGGGTCAACTTTGGCTCTCCTCTTTGAAAAAATAAGCACTTCTGTTTTTTTTTGTCATTTAGTTTCAACTTGTTGTGAGTCATCCATAGTGTAATATCTGAAATGCAATCTTGGATACTCTGAATAGCAGTGTGTACCTGAGAAGGAGAACAGCTGGTGTACAGCTGAGAGGCGTCAGCAAAGGATTGATCGGCTACAGAATGAAATTGAATTTGACTAGTAAGTGGCTTAGTGTACATGATAAAGAGGACAGGACCAAGTACAGAACCTTGGGGGTCTCCTGAGCGAATAAAGACTGGTGGAGACATGCAGCCATCCACACTAACTGACTGAGTCCTATCTGAGAGATATGACTGAAATCAGTCGAGGTGAAAGCCTGAGATGCCATAGAGATTACCAAGTCTATAAATGAGAATAGTGTGATTTATAGTATCAAAGACAGCAGACAGGTCTAACAGGGTGAGAAATTACCATAAATTTTGGACTATAGGCCGCAATTGTTTTCCCCAGCTTTAAACCCTGCGGCTTAAGCGCAGTGTTGCTTATTTACGGATTTTTCCAGATGTTTCATATTTTGATTAATTTTTCAATTAGCTTCATGTTACAGTGTTAACTGCTCACATTTTAAAATCAAAGTTGCACTCACCCTTATCATGCTGAAAACTAGGTGAAATGCCTACGATGCAGCTTTCGAGTTGTATATATTTGTGGCTTATAAACCAGTTCAGCTTATTTGTGAAAAAAGTAGAGATTTTTGTTAATTTAGTGGGTGCGGCTTATATGCAGGTGGGCTTAATAGACCGAAATTTATGGTAGTTGTTACCTCAATCCAGAGCAGACAAAATGTCTTTGGCCACCTTAACACCTTAAGCAGGGCAGTCTCAGTGCTGCGAAAAGGGTAGTAAGCAGACTGACGGAGATATCAAATTTTCAGTTAAGATAGGATGGTATTTGCTTTCTGTAAATTGGGTTTCATAATCTGGCTTTTGTCCCATCTATATGTGGCACATTTTGTGTCTTAGTTAAGACTTAATGACTGGAAATTAAGACTTGCTGTGTTGGACGTTAATTGCATGGATCCTATAGTTCAATCTTTTGACATGCATATGATCATCAGTGGGTCATACCAGTTGAGTATGACCAATTTTTCTATCTTTAAATTGTTCATGTCACCAGCCTGACAGCGCTTATATAAATATCAGCGATTTTAATGCTGGGTTTTTTGCACTTAATTTATTATCTTGCTAGTGATATCATTTGTTAAAAAGAGATTGAGAAAACTGCAACTACTTTAAAGTTTTTTTTTTTGGTTCTTTTATTTTCAGCACTTTGATGGCTCAAGATGAGAGGATCAGTCTGTTGTCTTTCACAGGAAGCACACCAGTATGGAAATAATTTTACAGTGTTGGTTCTGGAGTCTTGTGTGATTTTTTTAAAATTTATATCTGCAATATATTATTTTTATTTGTTGAATTTTCTATCTTGATGATGCTGAGAAATGGATTTGCAGCAGGTTTAGCTGGGAACTGAAGAGTGCTAATTTTAATAACTACTGTTTTCGTTATTTGTCAGTCTGACTTATCTTCATTCTTAGATTAATCTTCTCATTTTAATTGTGACTTTGGACAGTGAATTTTGTTCCTAAAATGGTATCGTTCATAGCAGGCTTCAAGTTTTCCTCTCAGCATTGTGTCCTTCTGTTTGATTAACCCATTTTTTAAAACTTTATTTTATGTAGGTAGGACACAAAGTTGCCATGATGGTTCAAGAGAGATTTGGTAAGTACTTAAATCCCTCATGTTTCTTGCCAGTGGCTACTTAATAATGTGCTAATGACTGGCACTCCTCTAGTGAATTTCGTGGTAATTAGGATACTTTAAGAATTATATAATTATTAGTAAGCATTGAAGTATTAAGTGCATTTGTTCATAAAGACTCCATATTGCACAGTAGCTTTAATGTAAATAATATTTATAATATTTTGGTGGGAGGGCTTAGCACATTGGACATGAATATTTGTGCCATAATAATGGGTGCTGCTGCATCAACAGGCAGTGAAGAAAGGCTGCATGATTCTTTAGTCAATAACCAGATCATCTGTGTTAAAAGAAGATAAAACTTGACAGAAACGTGTCTTGAATTGTAAAATTTTTATTATTTATAGGAAAATTTCTTCTGGAGTTGGGAGGAAACAATGCAATTATTGGTAAGCATCTTTAACTTCATCATGAACCATCTTCTTTGAAAATGTACATGGTTTATATAAATAGTAAGCCATGTTGACTATCAAACTATCTGTTCGTACAAACAAAAGTGCATAAGAATGTTTTTCTTTCAGTAAATGAAGATGCAGACCTGGAAATGGTGGTCCGCTCAGCAGTCTTTGCTTGTGCAGGGACAGCTGGTCAGCGTTGCACAACAGCTCGTCGTCTGGTTAGCATCTCCTAACCTCTGGTTTTGAAGTTCATTATCATAAAGTACTTTTATAGTCTTTGGTGTATTGAGTTAAACCTTTCCATTTCTCTCTGTTTTGTGTAGGTTTCTTATACTGTGCCATGTATTATGCTTTTCATTTCTTTTCATTTAAAAATCGATTTACAGTGAAATTATGGTCATCTATCACTGATTTACGAACTTTCTGACTTGCTGCTATTTAAGATTCATATGAATTTTATTATAATTTTTAACTTTAAAAGAGCAAACTTTCAACTTGGGCTGTTAAATTATTTCTGTCTTAAATAATTTGTAATGTAAAGTGTTTACTGTCATGGAACTTCATGCTTGTGACAGATTCTGCATGAGAAAGTACATGACGAAGTCGTGGAGAGACTGAAAAAAACCTATGCACAGTTGCGCATCGGTGATCCCCTAGAGGGTAAATAGTAGTAATAATAAGTAAGAAGAAGAAGAATTCTTATATCGGGCCTAGTTATAGCTAGAAGATACTCATCCTGTACAACACACACAGACACGTATGCAAGGGAGTGAATCTGTTAAGGCATGGACAGGCCACTAGCTGGGAAACCTATTGACAGGGAGGAAGAATAGGTCTGACTGGCATGCCTTCACCATGGCTGTGTCTCATCATGTTCCCCCAATGACTGGTCACAGATGGAGAGAAAATCTGTTTAGTATTTTTGGAAAAGATGTGTTTTAAGTATTTTTTTGAAAGTTCCATGTGTCTTTGTTTTAAGTGCGTTGGCATGGACTTCTAAACTGTTAACAAATACTGCAAAAAGAACACTTTCTAAATGTGGAAAGGGAGAACTTACCAATTCTGAGCAGAAAGGCATCCCAAGATCGCGCCAACTGAACGTTTTTACTGGTGATTTAGAGTAGGTAGGTGGTCAGGAAAACTACTACAGTCCAGCCACAGAAAACAAAGGGAGGCTATTTGCACTTGCTGCATGCCCTAACCCCCAAAAGTCAATGAAAGCCATTCCTATTTAAAAAAAAAAACTTGGTCAGTGGTATTGAATGCTTCAGAGAAAACCATAGGAAGACAGCAATGAGACATCAGCATAGTCAGATGCATTCAAGAGATCATTCATCACTCGAACTAACACTGTCAGTGTTGTAAAACTTTGACTGACTGGTCAGAATTGACATCATTATCTCCCACTTGAACCATGTGCTTTTGCGGAACAATACGTTGGAGTCCTTTAGAGTGAAAATGGGAGATAAGACACTGGTGTTTAGATTTTCAAATCATCAAAATTCAGGGTGATCATTTTAGGAAGATAAAACGCAAAAGTTGCCATGATGGTTCAAGAGAGATTCAGTGAGTAGTTAAATCCTTCATGTTTGTTGCCAGTGGCTACTTGATGATGTGCTCACTAAATAAGTGGCACTCCTATAGTGTATTTTTAAGTATGTTTTAAGAATACAGTGCATGTTTTTAACAGGACAATTCCAGATGAAGGAGAAGTACAATATTAATAAAATAAGTAATACATTTTTTTTTAAACACTTTTATTTGAAATGTACTTGAAAGAGTAAAATATTTTGTTTTCCTTAGGTCTCAGAATTTTCTTCAATACATATAACTTAAAATATAAAAGTGTGAGAGGCCCCAGGGTGTTCCAAGAGTGTACCTCACACTTTTGTATTTTAAGTATTAAAGAAAATCCTAAGAACAAAGAAGAAAAAAATTATTTTACCCTTCATTAGTACATTTAGAATATGCCTGTCAAAAAAATGTTTTAAAACTTATTTTAAACCTTGAATTTTATTATCAATTTTTTCGTTTTTTAAACAAAACAAAAAATGCAAATCATCCAAGGGAAAGAACTATCGCATACAAAGGTGGAATAAGTCTGCACAGCTACATTTCTTGAAATCACACTTTTCTGAAGAAGAAAAAAATTATTTTACGACTTGGGGCCTACTGAAAATGATTTAATATTGCATTGTTACAAGAAAGGAGTAACTGGTGATAATTTCAGACCTCTAGAACAATGGGAAGCAGGTGAAAATTTGATTAAAAAAATTCCAGCTGGGCTCACAAAGTGAGTTAAATAAAAGTGAAAAAAAAGATGCAATTGTCAGTAAAAGCTGGTCTAGATGCTAGAAGAAAGACCTCGAGAGAACGAGATCAAGTTCACTGGATTTCCAGCAGCACTGTAGACCTCAGAAGAAATGGATTTCTAAGAATCTAATGGCGTATCAGCAGACATGTTAACTGCGTTTACAGTAGCTCTGGGATGAGCAATTTCATATCTGATTTTTGTTTTCAATCTTGCTGAGAAAAATGAACATGCTAGTGCAGCAGGAGAGTTTGAACTGAACAGCACATTGCGCACATTGGCACCCATCATCAGGACACTTAGCTGGAATATTTGGCATGTGGAGGTAGCATTGATAAAAGTTTTGCAAAGGTCCAATTTTCTGCCAGACCCATTCAGCATGATAACACTTTAGCTTCACATCCATGAATCCAGACATCATCCAAATGGTAGACGGCCTCACATTGCCAGTGGTGTATGCCGGTCTATAACTTGAAGTAGACACACATAATAGCTATCCACAGACACCACAAGTACACTAAAAGATCAGTCCAAAACATCAGTCTTGCACAGCAAATGGGAAGTGACAATCTTGATAGAAAATGTTTTTTTATATTCAAAACATATGCAGAAATGGTCAGACACTGCCCTGTCCCCAAAATGAGTCGGTGTGTGTGTGTGCAGAAGACTGGGTGAGGATGTGACAAGTTGTTCAAGATGAAAGCTCAAAATCATTTGCATAACAACAAGCTGAGAGATTGGTCATTGAGTCAAAGTGAAGATTTAGGTCATCAGTAGCAACTAGATTATTGATTTAAGTAAGGCAGGTAACTCATTGAAAAATGTTCAAAATGAAAGAGTGTGTGTGGTATCAACTAATATTTCTAAATTCAACAGAATTTATTTCTCATCCTGTTCCTAGCCAAAAATATTTTGCGTTGTTAAGAAAAACTTTGTGATGTAATTTTCATTTAGCTGAGCTATGATAGTGATTTGTGTTAAAAACAAAAATGGCTGTTATTGTCTTTATGTAGATGGTGTTCAGCACTTTTCTAATGAAATATAGTGAATGCAGGTAGTGGGTTTAAAGTTCATAAAATTTAAATGCTGTACTATATAAATATTTTATTGTTATCTGCAGAGGCACCAATAATTCCTTAATTATAATTCCATGTAATAAAGTTGATTTAGTATCCAAATTTCTGCCAATATCATATGAATTAAACTCTGTTGACGAATACCAGTTGAGGTGCTTTCTGACATAACATAGCCTTGGCATCAGTCTAAATTGTCCTCCACCCTGACTGACATCTGCAATATTTCCATCAGCGGGAGTGAACTATGGACCACTTCACAGCTCTCAAGCAGTGGAACTATTCAAGGCAGCTGTTGCTGATGCTTTGGCTCAGGGTGGAAGGATTGAGCATGGAGGCAAGGTATGTTCACCACAAATAGCATTAGCAGCACCAGTTTTCTATTGATTTATTGGGATTTCTTTGCCCACTTGGTTACCTCAGTTTTTATCTCATGTCGTGTTATTACCTCCAAAAAAAGATGTCTGCATTATAGTAACAGATGCACAGTGTAAATATGTGAATGCTCAGAGAGTAAAAAGCAATTTCTTTTTTGTGAAGACATTAATTGACAATCATGTTGAGATTCTGTATGAGTGTATGTGTCATCTGATAAAAAATTTCTTGTATATCAAATAAAGCAGTTGTAACAAATAAACATTGTTTGAATTGTTCCTATTTGACATTAGCCTGGTTGTTTTAATTCCATTCAATTCACAGGTGATTGATCGTCCTGGATATTTTGTGGAACCCACAATCATTTCTGGTCTAGCCCACAATGCCCCAGTGGTGCACAGAGAAACATTTGCTCCTATTGTTTATGCTTTAAAAACTAAGGTAAGAGAACATTCTCTGCATGTGCATATCTGTGTGTGCATCCATGCACATATACATGCTCATGTACACATGGATGTCAGATTGCATGTGTATGTAGAGAGACATTTGCATGAGTTTGCCTTGCTTTTTTTATTGTTGGTTGTTTTTGTCAGTCACTAATAAGTAAAGCGTACATGAATTATGTTCTGTATAATAGCTCTCTTTTGCATGGACACTTCTAGAAATGTTCATTGATAGAAAGTTTTGTGGTTATGTCAGAGTCTACAGGAAGCCATTTCTTGGAATAACGAAGTCAAACAGGGACTAACCAGCAGTCTGTTCACAAGGGACCTGGCAGATCTCTATCGCTGGATTGGGTGAATTTTGGGCATTTTTCTTGATATAAAATGCTATATATACAGTCAGACCTCACTGTCGACCTTTCCTATGTCAAAAACCTCCCTATGTTAAATGAATTATTAGTCCCTGGCCGAATTCCCATAAGACCAATGTATTTTAGATCTCCTTAACTCATGATAGGTGATATCAAATAATAGACATAATTCTCTCTACCTGTGCCACCAACACTCTTGTCTGTGTTTTTGTTTTTTCTCGGCTTGATTACTTCAACTCCTTGTTTGCCGCCTGCCCTGAATACCTTCTTCACAAACTACAGAAAGGGCAGAACTCCGCTGCACGTCTGGTGCTTACAGCAAAGAAACAGGACCATGTCACTCCACTCCTTTGTTTTCTGCACTGGCTACCCATCCATTCTTGCATCCATTACAAACTTTCTGTGCTGTTTTAATTTCTTTGCTGGCTCCTGCCCTGACTATTTTTCTGAACTTTTCTTACGTCCCAGCTAGACAACTCCACTCCTCGTCTGATGACTGCCTCCTAACTATTCCTGTCACTAGAACAACAACATATGGTCACACAATTGTTAGTTATTGTGCAGCGAAATAATGGAAGTCTCTCCCTTTCCATATTTGCCACCTACCTACTATTGAATCCTTTAAACGTGCACTGAAAATGCACCTCTTTCTTAGGCATTATTCCTAACACTGGTTCCTACAATGCTAGTCCTTTTTCACACCATTCCCACCTTTTGCACTTTATTGCTGCTTCCCTGCTCATCTTCCGTTTGCAGATCATGATACTTCTTATTCATCATCAGTACTTTTGTTCATCCTTCCGGCATTCATATGTTGTTGTTCTTCTGTCCCTCGAATGTTTTGCCCACATCTCATTTTTGTTCTTAAGCGCTAAGAGCATACTCTTTAGGAGTGTGAGTATGCGCTATAGAAATTGTGCATTTATTATTATTAACTCAAAGACTTTTTGGCTCCCAACCTCAGTTAGTTGATTTTTCTAAGGCCTTTGAGCTATTATTCTGGGGCTACATTTCAGAACACATCATCATCAGTCTTCTTTGTGCCATCTGGCACGTGAGGCGGCAGCAAGGGACCTCCATCTGGTTCTGTCTGCTGCTGTTCTGGGGGCTGATAGGCCTCTGTTCTTGAGGTCCTTTTCGATGGTTCGCCTCCACATCTCTGTGGGCCTCCCTATGTTCCTCTTTCCCTGCAGTGTCATTGCAGGGCTGTTCTGGGGATTGAGTCTGGAAGCATGCAGCACACGTGACCTAACCATCGCTAGTGCCGCAATTGGATCGCATCTGCCAAGGTGCACATCACCATCCTCTTGCACAGCTCTTCATTTGAGATGGTGTTGGGCAAGGAGAAATGCCTACTTGAAATTGACCTGCTAGAAGCGATGAAAATGGCCCAGAGAGCTTGGGATGAAGTTCTGGAGGAAACAAGAATTGCTTTTAAAAAGCAGCTTTTGGACATCAGACTGTTGAGGAGCCAGGGCCGGCGCAAGGCTGTGTTGCGCCCTAGGCGAAAGACAAATACTGCGCCCCCTTCCCCCTCTAAAAAATGAACCAGTTATCAAATATATATATATATATATACGTTTAGGCTTACTCTGTTTTCTTAACTGAAATTTTAAACAACTATCCCAGGCTTACATTAAAGACCACTATTAAGGCTGTAAGGGACCCGTTTGTGCAATGAAAAGTTTTGCAAAAAGTTGTAACACCAGTACACCACTATCACAACCCTTTGCATCCACACAAGCGAATTAAGCATGATAAGAAATGATATAAAATGAAGGTAAGGAAAGAGACAAATCGTGTTAATAAAATATAGGCCTGTACAGCTCTATCACAGTGTATATAAATCATGCGAACTTATCTTTACAAACTCTCATGATGTCGGGGCTGTAGGACAGTCTGCACTGTTCACTCTTGTACGGCTAAATCCAGTTCACAAATTTAGTCTTATAGAACAGTTCAGTTCACAGATATAGTCTTATAGAACAGTTCAGTTCACAGATATAGTCTTATAGAACAGTTCAGTTCACAGATACAGTCTTATAGAACAGTTCAGTTCACAGATATAGTCTTATAGAACAGTTCAGTTCACAGATATAGTCTTATAGAACAGTTCAGTTCACAGATACAGTCTTATAGAACAGTTCAGTTCACAGATACAGTCTTATAGAACAGTTCAGTTCACAGATATAGTCTTATAGAACAGTTCAGTTCACAGATCTTCTATTAGACCTTTTACTGATTAAGCTTTGGAAGGATGATAGCTCCAAGCGCCCGAACAGACGATTACAAAGTAAATTCAAACAGCAGCACGAGATGTCGGCAGCCGCTCAGTAAAGTGAGGTTTTTACAACATCCTGTGGGTTTTAAGTTTAAAGTTCAGACTACCTTCCCCCCCCCCCCCCGATCTTGGTTCTCCAGCCCTGTTAATGTGATCTGACTTTCTTTAAGTGGTAGAGATTTATCTCTCCCCTTCTCCACTAAGCCACCCCACTTAGGTCCTTTCAGTCGTTCTCTCCTCTCTCCTTCTCATCTCACAGACAAGTAACAAGTAACATCGCACCACCTTCTTTGTCCAGTCTTCTAATCTGATCCGACTGGTCATTAACTGTGATAGATTTATCGCTACCCTTGGGCCTTTCCACATACCACCTCGGCATGATTTCAATCGTTCTCTTCTTTCTCATCTTACAGACGAACTAACATTTGCTCATCTCCTGTTCAAAACTCGCTACAATTCGTCAAAACCATTTTACAGCACAGACTCTTGATGACCTTTTTGCCAAACACTCTTCCAAATCAATCCTGGCATATGTAAAGTCCATTCAGATTTTTCACCTGATATGATAGAACTTATATGTTTAAAAAACTGTTATTTTGTAAAACTAAGAAAAGAGAAATCTATAGACTTGTACAATTACTTTATATCAACCTTTGAATAGTCATGTACATTGTTTTTGCCATGAGATAGCCATAGTTGCTGACTTGGCATAAAACAACAACTAACTAACTAACAAGTAAAACCGCACTGACTACATGTTTGCTGCTTGAAAAAAGTAGAAAAGTGGTTTTCTACAAGAACTCATTATGACCAGAAGTCTTAGAACCCAGAAGTGTCAAAGAATGGCTTATTAAAATTAAATCTTTTTCGAGAATTTGCTCTCCGATTTGATTAATAACTTATAAGTAAGAACTACTTTTGTCAAGAAAAACTACGTCTGTTTTTCAATGTCAGGCGTGCATCATACACACATGGCTACTTGCATGTCTACCAAATCAGACCTACACTTATGAGTAGGGGGATTTCAAACACTCGTGTAAAAGGCTTTATGGAGTGACGACTGACTGCACACTGATGGAGACAAGAAATCTGTAGCACCTTGCTCTGGTCTTACTTTGCTGTGTGGTCTAAAACTCAAGCTACATGTATCACAGCTTCAAGAATCTAGAGTTCTAGACCACCCTCTTTGCATCTATCACATGTTCCCATCCAAAGTCAAACTGACAGGTGGGCGGGGCGGTACAAGGTCTCTCAAGGGAGAGTCTTCTAGACGCTAACAATACAAAGTTGTAAATCATGGTGTCAAGGCAGCTGCCCAAACACAGTCCAATGATCAACACTGCGTGGTGTCCAGCATAGGGTTTGTTGAAAACAAGAGAAATGTAGACTATAGGTCTTAGTACGCATTATCACTTAATAACCAATTTCAACTATTCTGTCAATGGAGCATAACAACAAGCTATCAGTTCAAACTGTAGACAGACAGATGCACTCTTAGATAATAAAAATAAACAAACATTACAATTTGACAACTAAATTAAGCGTAATACACCAATCGAACCAAACTTTAATAATTAATAAGAAAGTTAACTATTCACGACCATGAGTCACAACAGTAAGTACAAGACTCAAGGCCATCAGTGTCACCGCTGTACACAGCACTAAGGAGAAAACAGGTTCGTGACAGTGAATTAAATAAATTGATCTGAAATTTGACAATAAAAATAGATATATTATAAACTTCAAATGACTCTACCTTGATGTTTGTCTGCTAAAGACTTTAATACTCTTATTAACTAAGAAAGCGATCGTGACATTAGCTAAGTTCCTTCAGGTTCAAAGTTCGTAAGTGTAAATTAAAAATATTGAACATAAAACAGTTGTCATAACCAAAAGGAGACTCGCGTAGCAAACTCAAGTCAGTGTTGTTGTCCCTGATCTCAGCTGCAGTGTTTTCAATGCATAAGTGTGCAAATCTTCCAAAGTAGGATAGAAGAGAGAAAGGTGAGGTTGGTATCAGTGGAATGTGGTCCCATTCATTGTAAAGGTCCACCCTGACCAGGCCCCATCCACCAACCTGCCCCTCCACTGTCTATCCTCTGCCCCCTCCGCCCTCTTCTCCCCTGCTGGTTAGCTGGTCATTTCAAGAGCGCCCTGTAATGATGGGGTTTTCCTGTAACACATGAACTGAGAAACTCGCGTGGTGAAGTCAACCTACAAGCAGAGGAAAGGCGTCCTGCTAATGTCATTCTATGAAAATGATCTTCTACTCTAACACTTTTCATCACTTAAAAACAAAAGCAGGCCATTTTTGCGCCCCCCCCCCCACTCCATGACTGCGCCACCACCCCCTTTGCCATCCGCCAACGCCGCCCCTCTCACCGCCCTTCGCCGCCCCCATCCGCCCTCTCCTTCCCTGCTGGTTAGCTGGTCACTTCAAGTTCGCTCTGGGATAATGGGGTTTTCCTGTAATACCTGTACTGAGAAACTCGGGTGGTGGTCAGTCTACAAGCAGAGGAAAGATGTCCTGCTAATGTCATTCTGTGAAAATGATATTTTTCCCTAAAATTATTCATCTTAAAAAAAACACACACACAGCTGGCCATTTTTTCTGCCCCCGTCGGTCGCTGCGCCCTAGGCGACTGCTTAATTTGCCTAATAGGTAGAACCGGCCCTGTGAGGAGCACTTGGAGGGAAAGTCACTGGAAACAGATGATGCGCTTCCAAGTCCCAAAGAATAGTCCATGGTTCTGACAGCTACTGGCGCCAATAAGGCAGTGTCCTTTCAAGACTTACGTGAAGTTGATAGTGCAGTGAATGTTTGGAGAGATCTAACGAACTCTGACATTATTGCTGCGGGGGCAAACAAATAATGAAAGGAAAATGAGAGTGGGGATGAGGAAGAAGACTGCAACAGTGTCAATACCCAGCCTGTCCCTGGTCAAAAAGAAGTGAGGCAGGCTATTGACATGCTGAGCAGATTTTTGGAATCTACTCCTGATCTTGCAGAAAATGTGTCTCGGTCCATTGATGAGATTGAGGAGATTGTCAAGCGAGATGCATCGGCACATCAATGCCAAACGTAGTTAACAGACTTTTTTCTCTGAAGGTAATACGTTTAATTGCTGTAGATACTGGTTATAATAATTAAGCCAGCAGAACATTGTCCTTGATTAACCCGCGCCTATTATGTCGTTAACTCAAAGACTCTGTGAAGTCGAATATTTGGGGGGTCCCTTTGAGTTCAACTTAGTGAGGTCCGACTGTGTTATTAGACTGGGTAATTGCCTAAACTGTTCATTTTATAGTGATATGGAGTTATTTATCTTCACTCTCAGTATTGTCCCCAAAACTAGTGTCAACCTGTACATGGCACTTAATTGTCTAAAATATAAATTGCAAAATTAGCACTCAGTATTGATCTGCACATTCATATGTGCATTTTCATTTTATTTTCATTTATTTATTGGCTAATTGAATGGTGCACTGTTATTGATCTAGTCATGTTTTGTCTGTTTTTTCTTTAAATACCCTGGTTCGGACTAAACATAAACGTTAAAATTGTTTTTGATGTTTCTTTTTATCAACACTACAGCCCTAAAGGATCAGATTGTGGCATTGTGAATGTCAACATTCCTACAAGTGGAGCAGAGATAGGTGGAGCATTTGGTAATGCATTTTGACTATCTACTTAAATGATACTTATCTGAGTAAAATAATTAAATACAATGTTATGCAGAACTTGTGCACTAATAATCAAAATTGTTTTGCAGAAATGTGAACAAAATTATTTCAGCAAAACTTGTATTGAATACTTTACTTTTGTTTCGTGCATTGGCAGGTGGAGAAAAGCACACAGGAGGAGGTCGGGAGTCTGGCAGTGATTCTTGGAAACAGTACATGCGTCGGTCTTCCTGGTTTGTAGCACTCTTACTGTATTTTTCTTCCTCTGTGTTTGTGTGTGTGTGTCGCTCGCTTTCTTTCAGTAGTTGCCATGCCAGCAGACTGTTGCTTCTCAGAAACCTGATCTCAGTGTTAAGCTGTTATCATAGTAATTATGAGGATTCCCCAGATCTTTGTGTTTAGCACACTGGACTGTGAAACAGAATGTAGTTGGTGGTTTGAGGCCTGCTTACACAGTGACCAAAAAATTCCGTCTGCCCACCCAGCAGCTGCTGAGCACAAATGAGTATTTGATTATCAGTGAAGATACAGGCAATTGAAGAAGAGGGTAGGGTTCCATCTTTCTCATGATGTGGCCTAGACATGGTGAACCACTTAAGGTCATTGCCTGTGGCCTTGGGACTCTTTAAATTCATTACTGTGTAGCATAATGTGATATTAAATAAATAATGCATATTATTCAAATCAAATAGTTATTATTAACAGCATGAGATTGCTCCTCCTTAAGTATTCGATAACGTGATTTTTTTTCTCCCTTTAGCACAATTAACTTCAGCAAGGAGTTACCACTTGCTCAGGGCATCAAGTTTGAGTGAATCTCAACACAAAACAACAGCTACCATGTTTTCTTACGGAAGATGTTTTTCCTTTATGAATTGTCACTGAAAATGTCGAAGGGTTTTTTTTTTTTTTGGGGGGGGGGTTAGTAGGGGGCTGTAATTGTAACTAGTTTGTTATTAACTCATTCTTTTGAATGAATTCTACAACATTGGCTTTTGAAATTTTGTGTTTTATCAAATGTATTGCTGGCCTTTGACAGTTTTTTAAAAAAGCATTTTCTTGCTTTTGTCTACATTGCACATTGTGATTACAAGAACTAGAGATAAAGGAGAATCGAAGCAAGAGTGTGTGTAAATTATAAGAAGTCAGTTTGGTTATCCAAACATCTGTTATATCTTTCTACACACAAGTTATCAGTTTATATTGTATCTTATCACTGTTATACAAACAGAAGGCTACTGATTAATAAACAAGTGTTGTCAACATCAGTGTATCTGTATTGTGCTATCATGAGTGATAGTGATTCCCAGTCTTCTTTGGAGAATGTAAAGTCTTCATTCTTTATTTATAAAGCTATTTTAAGGGTTTATGTGTGTGTGTGTGTGCTTTAGGGTGGTTTTTTTGTGGACTTTGGTTCTCAATCAAACTTTCCTATTTGTCTACTCATGTCTAAGATTTCTCCGGTAGGCAAGTGTTCACTGTCAACATATAACTTGAATAAGCCCAAGCCCTTCTATAAGAGTATATTTATCTACATAACCTATAACATTTCTTTCTTTTTTTTTCTCTCCCTTTTCCTTTGTTTCCTCTTACCCATCCACCAGCATTCTCTTAGTGTAACAATAGCCTTGGAAGATTAAATCCAAGTTATTTTTTGTGCTTTGAAACAAAGTTTCTTGCATTAGAATTTTACCCAGAGTGCACCACACCACATCTGCTCATAATTTTTTATTCTCATCAGCTGTCGGTGTTTACTCAGAAATTAAACTTGCATCCTGAAGGAGCAACTAACCATTCTGTAGCTTTGATATGCTAATCTAGTGGGCATTTTAATCCTCCAAATAAAAGCCTCTAACAAACAGCATGTTATACACAAGGATATGAAAAAGTCACACACACAGTGTTCAGTGTGTGTCCAAACCTGCTTTCAAAAATAGGATAACTTGTGAAGTACCTGAATCTGGGTGCAGTTCACAGCCCTATCTTAGTCACATGCTTGCTTGCATTTGGCGCTACACATCCCTTTGGTGTGCTGACAGCTTTCTTTGGTGCTTGAATACTGGCATTTTTTGCCTCATTGTACCAAACTTTAATGTCAGCAATGTCTCTGGGTAGTTCTCTGCCCTTTGTTTCTGGTAGGAATCGGAAGAATGCAATAGCAAAACAGCACATAGTTCCACCAATCAGTCCGGGTGCCCACTTGACCAGCTGTCCCTGTCAGTTTATATAAAACATACAGTCTGATTACCAAAAGATAAAGAAAATCCCATTAGTTTAGCTTATGAAGTCTGTAACATCTGCTATCGTAGGCAAATTGCATCACTAGGAGAAAACCATGCTTCTAAATAACCACCTTTTATTATGAAGTCTTTTATGAGCATTTAGTGAATAAAAGATCATCGACATTGGTGAGAGATACTTGCCAAATTTTTCATGAATGGAGCGACCATTCCTCCTATTCGGCCCATGGTGGACGATGTGCCAATGGCTTGCTGCCTGCAATAGAACACCAAGAACCCAAAAGCATGTAAAAACAAAAATATATCTTGTATTGAATGTATCTTGTAAATGAATATTGGCAAGGAAAAGGAAAAGTACAAAACTGTTCTAACGTTTCTGCTGCAGCCTTTCCGACTGTTAGGAACTGTAGATCTAGAGCTGTACATATCTGCACCACTTCAATTTGTAATTCAAAGAGTTTATACAAAATTTTAGCTTGACTTTCTACAAGAATCTTCATAATCGACCAGGAACCTGTTTATGAAGTATCTAGAAACGTCAGTATGTCAGATGTATTGCATAATTGCAATTTTAAGAACTGTTGATATGGAAGTAGAGGATGAAACAGGAACCCAAGAGCACATAAAAGCATAAGTACAGAAAAAGAAAACAAAATTAATAACATGAACTCTGAGCTATGCACAAAAGGGAATCATGAGGAAGTTTCAGTTTGAGCTGCAAAAAGCTAATTCTGCTTCATAATTTTATGTTTAAAATGGCAACTGAAGCCCCTTCTTTAAAATGAAATAAATCTCAACAGTACTAGGAGCACAAGAAGGTTAATCACTTTGTCAATTATCTCAAAAGAAAAAGAGTTGATTGCTAACATGCTTCCAAAATTGTTTTTTTTAAACTACTAACTTGATTTGCTATTAAAAAATACTTAGGGAATTTACTTTTTTAAACACTTTGTTTTGTATTGAAAACACATTCAGCTTAATCATTATTAAAATCTTTTATTTTTTAGACTAAAATACACAGCGTTGCTAGAAGTTGTAATCATCATTCCTATAAAAATTTTATGAAAGCCAAACGTCTGAGTAAATGACTGCATCAAGGGGAAATTGGCAGGAAAATATAATTATCTGCTACTTTTATCTTTGACTTGATTTCTAAATCACCTCTATTTTATTGTTTATCTGTGGACCTTAGGTTAAAGATTATCCGCTAATCATTTTTTTCGTTAGGTTGTTTGGGGAAGGAGGGGTTAGAGATCACATTTTTGTGAAGGCAGTGCCAATCTCTCCTCGCTGCTTCATCTTCCCCGACTCTGTATGGAGTCAGGTACCCATTCCCGACAGGGGGAAGTTCTTTGTCCTACACAGGTTTTGCACCAGCATGCATTTGGGTTTGGATGTTTGGATGTTAGCGCTCTAACCACAGGTATCCGCTTCCACCTGTAGACCTTACCTCAAATTCAGGAAATATTCTAGTGTGTAGAAAAACAATCCACCTGTAAATCGTACCTCAGATTAGTCGGGAAATATTCTGGTGTGTAGAAAAACAATCCACTGAATGCGGCTGAGCCTCCTAACATCCCGAGCATGGCAAAGACAGCAGACAGTGTACCCACTGTGTATATACCTGACAAACGGAGAACAAGTACTTGTTGGTCGAGAGTCAATCAAACTGTTGTATTAGCTACATTCATGTCTTTAATCTAAAGCAATCCTTCTTGACCAACTGTGTCTTAACATTGCGATGAGGCATCAAAACTGTCATCAGGAATGTAAAATGGTGTTAAGACGGCCAGCACAGCCTCATTAGGAACAACACATATGGCATCATTATCATACCACTAAAGGGCCTGCAGGCAGCGCTAGCGAAGAGACTGACAGCAGTGAAGGCATACGACATCTGGACGCTTTTCTTCCGACCAAATCTGAAAAAAAATGTTCTTGATAGAAATGCAGTCTATCAGTATGCTGGGAAACTGGCGACTTTAGAATGTGCTCTGTGTAACACCCTGGTTGATACAAGGGTTTATTTTTATACCTGATCATTTTTCCCTTATTATTTCTGTCAGTCAAGCACAGGATGCCGGCGACCCTGTTTTGTGTTTTCCTTTCTTTCTTATGATGCACATGAAACATCCCCATTCGAACAACTCTGAGCCTCTGACCTTCCACTCGGCCCACTGTCCCCTGGTGGCCGGACTTTTTATTTTTGGGTTTTCTTGGTTAGGCAGAGGGGTTAAGGCTCAGGAAACTGATATGAAGTATCAGGAGACGATATGTCAATAGATGCGTTACTTAATTGAAGCTAATTTTGTTTTGAGACCTGTTGATGAGGAAGTAGAGGATGATGCAAGATGGCATTTCCATCACGGCTGTTAGGAAATAGTTCAGGTATGGGTCCCCAACGTATGACGTAGACATCATGTAGAGGGTGAAGAAGACAAAGGCTACGGTTATCCTGAAACATTAACATAGCCTCGAACTCATTTTTTATTTTTGTCGCGTGCAGCTGGTCTCCTGGACGTCAAGCGTTGTTCAAAATCTTTACGAACTTTCATCATTACTAACCTATCGTATTTTCTGTTATGAGAACAAATCCCCCCCCCTAAACAATCCCCCGCACGCGTAGATATACAGAGAGAGAGACTCTATTCAATCATGTGAACTCCTCTTAAAGGACAAACCGAGCGCAGCATTATTTCTTTATGATCGGGTTAAGTTCGTTTTAAAATACATGTAATAATTCTCAAAAATGAGTAATAATTATGCTTAATTTTAAAGATATAAGCCTTCAAACATCACCATTCTCACCTGCAACTAGGAACGCGGGGAAAAAATTACTTGGAGGCTCTCTCACGTGATCGAAGTATTTGTAACAGTGAGTGTGGATGTCTTCAAGTCAAATGAAGAAACATCGCTCAGGTTGTCGTCTTCAAGAAGCCATTTTTTCCCAAAAAATGAAACAGCTGAATTTGGAATACAGCCCTACAGATTGGAACTTTATTTAGAAGCTTCGAATGAAGTTAAAAATAATTAAATGGTCCAAACTGAATTCATTCAACAGACTGGTAAGTCAATCAGGTCAAAAGTTAATGGGCAACAATCAGGGACATTGCAGTCTACGTTGTATTATTACTGATTGTCTGTTACTAAGTGGGCGCGTTTGAGCTAATATTCCCATGTGTTTTATTGTTAATAAAATGTTAACACGTTTCAAGTGTTTGTCTAAGAGAATTTCCTGTAATTTTGTATCATGGTTTCAAGCATTGCATTTTTATTTTATAGTTACAGCTGACTGCTGATAAGGATTTTGATGATAGTTTGAAACATGTTTCTTTTTTTAGCTGTTTCGATCACGTACATGAATGGCGCCCTCACACTGTCAGTTGTTGTTAGCATTATGCTGATAAAGATACGACTGATGATGTGTTTGTGACTGTCACACCATGTTACTTGTAGACCAGACGGTGTAGAAACTGTCGATGTTGTATATCTGGTGCTTGATCTACCAGCAGTCGTAGTTGTTGTAACATCTCGTGCTGTTGTATAGTAAGCACTGCTGTAGCAATAACATTTCTTCGGTTTACTGAAAGTCCAAGACTTGCTTGTACTGTATAAGTCACTGGATAACAATCCATTCTGAAATGTTTTGAGCAAAATCTTGAGTCCGGTGTGGGGACAAAGTTCAATGGCATGTTTGAACAAAGCAGAGACCTGTATATACACATATATACACATATATGTACACATATATTATATACACATATATACACATATACACACATATAGACATACACATATATTATATACACATATATACACATATATATTATATACACATCTCTGAACAAAGTGAATCCACTGGCGTTTGCTGCCATTATCTTGAGGATTTCCTTCTTGAGTACAAACTAACTCCCTCTGAGTGTCGAAGAGAACATTCAGCAACATCACAATGTGTCCTGGTCAGTTTTCTTTTACAGAGGATTGCATCTTTTCTCTTCGACCTCAGCTCGTGCAGACGGGCTATATTTAGAAATACTTCCGTTTCGTCACTTCCTGTTTTCTCGACAAATCCAGGTGTGCTTAAGAGAAAAATATTAATATAAAATCTTTCATGCTTCTTTGTCATATAATACCACCGGAATATTTTGTGATACTTTGTGCTCTGTTCCAGGGATTTTTGCTCAGCAATCGGGTTGGGCTTTAAATATGTCTTGTGTCTGCATTTCCAAACTTGTAATAAACTAAAGCTAGTTAGTTGAGCAGGACTTGGTGTTATGGCAGTGCTTACCATGCGTAATAGGTGACGAAGGCGTTGATGAGGAGGCGTTTGTGGCGGAAGATGTCGAGGACAGTCAGCGGCCGCGTGCGTTGTTGTCCGAACTGCGGTGTGATGTGGCCGCTCGGGTGCTGCACCAGGTGAGAACTCACCACTTCAGTCGATGCTTTAGTCACCGACAGCTGAGCAGTGTCTGGTGAAAATGAGAGCGCGTTCTTCACATCGGGGCAACAACTATTCTCATTACAGAATTTCAAACTTGTACAGCCTCCAAACCGATTACTATTTTCAGGTGAGGAATTTGTTTCCTTCTCATTTCTAACAGCGATCGCATCCGGAGACAGTATGTAAGCTGGCACATCACCAGAACCGTAGCCACCTTCAAAGGCTTCCTCCAACATCTTTTGTCCCTAATGCCTGACTTACTTGTTTATAATACCTGACGTGTATCCCTCTTACACTCCTCTTACATACACCTCTCCCACATTTAATATTGTTTCCCTTTGCTCTCGTTGCACTTTCTTTTCATGCCTAAAAGGGCTGACACATTTCAGTGGGTGAAAAGTCTTCAAGGACATTTCATATATATGGGCAGGATATACAGAGATTCAAACAGCCATAACTAAACTGGCAGAACTGAATAACACATTGTGTCTTTTGAGCTCAACACACACACACACACACACACACACACACACACACACACACACACATCAAGACGGACGTGCCTCACTGCGTTCTAACCTACCGCCCTCCGAGTCCGACGACGAACTGGGCTGCTGCCACCTGTTGGCGTTGTCCAGGAAGCTGTCGATGTTCTTACCGTTGACATGTGCAGCGCGTCGCAGTACCCGCACAGCATCCTCCACTTTGCCGTTGGCCGCCAACCACCTGAACGACTCGTCCACAAACCTGGCCCGTGGTGACAAGACAAAAGGCATCAGGTGACGAGGGGACGACAAGAAATGGTGTGGTGTGGTGTGGTGTAGGAAGGATGAGATCCGCTATGCACTGACACGTGACATATGAAACATTTCTTGAGGAACTAAAGGTGACCCTGCTGCTGAATCTCTAGCTGGAACTCATCCAGTACTTGACATCAAGGTGTAGTTTTTTTGCTTGCAGTACAAGCCACTATATTGATGAGATGTACTGTCATCACATTCAGCTTTAATGCACAAAAATGGTTGCATTTTGTCAAGACCTCTTATTTGTTTTATTATTTTTTCTATCAGTGTTGTTCATTCATTTATTCTGCATGATGTCGGTTTAGAAAAGTGTGAGAACACAAGGGCCTAATTACAATCCTTTCGGGCAGTGTCAATGTCTGTGAGATGAACTTCTAATTCAGTTCTGCCCGATTTCCAACAATCCGAGACAATACCCCTATTCTCCTGTCTGCCCTCGATTTACGGGCCTGCGAACATCACCATGCACAGAGGTCAAACCCGACGTCATACAGCTCGACAGGTGAAGGGAGGGTTAGGGTTAATTTGGGGAAATAACCCCGTTTACTGAGCTCAGCCCAGTCAGATTGAGGGCGAAATCCCTCTGGCTGACCTTTAACTGATCAGACAATCGGCGTGTGGCCTTCAGCGTAACATTTCATTGTACATTTCAAAATCTTATCGCAGTAAATTAAATTTTAGTCCGCTGCCTTTGGACAGAGAGGCAGACAGTGGGACAGAGAGGTATAGTGTGACATCGGAGAACCTCACCAAAGCTGCAGGACGAAGGTGAGGAGGGAGACACCCGACAAGGTGTACTGCAGCACGCGCCACGAGGAGTGACGCAAGAGAAAGGCAAAGAAGGCCATGCTAGTTGTGCCGGCCGCCCAGAAAAGGTTGCCCACCACCACGATCAGGACTCGGCTCTCCAGGGTGAACAACTCGATGCCCATGGTGGCCACTCCAGTTACCACTCCCTGGAAAGGAAAACGCACACGTACTCACAGTCTGTTAGTGCTTATCGCACGATGTGACTGTTTGTTGTTTCAACCACGCATCTTGAGGTATATGGGTCTTTAAAAATTTTCATTTTCCCTAAAATCTATTATATGTATAACATACATAGAAAAACATAACAGAATATAAAATTTTAGACCACGTAAAAGCTATACCAACGTTTATAGGTGCAGATTAAAAACACTTCTTTGTAAACGGAGAGGTATCGTCGCTCCTACCTGTTGGAAAAATCCGACGACGACTTTCAGCACCGCAAAGATAGGGTAGGTAGGGGCCAAGCCGATACCCACCCCCACCACAAAGAGTCCCAGCTGAGACCCCACTAGCACCCGCTTACGTCCAAACCTGCAATGCACACAGATCCATCTTTCGGTAAGGACGAGAGAGAAGAAAAGGCTAACAAAGTTTAAATAGGGGAAAAACAGGAGAAAACTTCAAAGTCTTAAAGATGTGAGCATGTCACACATCACATCATTCACATGTCACGTCCTTTTTCGGTTCCCCCTACTCCCCGCTCGACCAACACGTTCGTTTCTCTTTTCTCGATGTGTTTCGTGTAGTTCTAGTACATTGCATCTACCAGCTCCATTCTAGAAATGTTTACAGTCTACAGGTCATGGTAAACAACCTGTAATCTTGTGAAGCACGTCGGTCATCTCTTGTCACTGAACGAGGAGAGCTGTTTCTTTAATTAGTCACGAGTGAGTGCAGTGCAAACCTCGAACTCTTGAGTCTCCCGAAGTCTCTGGTCCATTTTAACCAGTAAAGTCATCGTTCAAGGCCATCGTTTATAGTCATTAATAGGACACTTCGAGGTCTGAACTGACCTGTCGTCTGCACTGACCTGTCTGACACCATAGAGGCCACAGAGGCTCCCAGTGCCTGCCCAAGGATGACAAGAGTTTGTGCCAGGCTGACCAGCAAGTAGCCGCCACACACCAGGTCAAACTGCACACAATTCCGCAGTGGGCGCCATCCCACGGGGAAATTTCATTAGCACGTAGCTGATTGCTTGTTGCTGATAAGGTACAACATTAGCACCTAGCTGATTGCTTGATCCTGATAAGGTACAACATTAGCACCTAGCTGATTGCTTGCTTCTGATAACATTACAGGTGGTACAACATTACCAACTAGCTGATTGCTTGCTCCTGATAAGGTACAACGTTTATACTTACTGATATTACAAAAGCAGACATCATACTACCTTAAGTGTCGCCTGTATTGCAAGTATTAACGTGATGCCATCTGAACGTTAAAAATATTTGTTCGCCCCCCCCCTCCCGCAAACTGAAGAGTTAGTCTCATCCTCTGTATGTGTGCGTGTGTTTGTGTGTGAAAGTGTTAATGTAAGCTTTTTGCAGTAAACCCCTTATATCCCGAGATCTTCTCTATCGGTCATTAAACTGGTAGGGGGGGGGAGGGATCAGTCACCTCGGACATGAAGGAAGCGTCAACGCTGTGGTTGTACTGGTAGCCATACAAGCACCCGTAGCTCCTGCTGTCGTATCGGCTGCGGTTACCTCCCATACTGGTGTTGGTGTCCAGTCTGATGGCGCACATGTCGTAGGTCACATCACTAGAGTTCCACGTGATGTCATCAACGCCGCCGGGGAGGTGACTGCCGTTAATTGGCGGCGCACAGCGAAATGGGACATCTTGTCCTGGCGCGTGGACAAACTGTGCAGTGAGAAGCTGGTCGCACACCCGACACTTGCAGGGATGCGCGACTTACAAACGGCTGGTGTGATAATTATTGAAAAAGTTTACGGATGGAAAGCTGCATGCTTGCAAATCTTTTGTGAATATTGTATTAAATAAAATTACAAAACAATATTTTCACTGGAATGTATTTTGTAAAAATAAAATCTAAAAAACCTGAAGTGGATTGTTCACTCCGTTCTCATCCCCAGTAAGGCGGCATCTCATGCAGTTACTTTCCAAAAAGAAGTTAATATTTTTAAACATTTGGTATTGAAATGGCTTTAAACTTTTAAAGCATGCTTAACCTACAACATGTTTATATGTCATGAGTTGTTCATACTGTGCAAAAGCTATCATCTATATAATAAATTTGTTGATGACAAGTGTTAGCCATGTGATGTACAAATAATTAACTCATTGCACAATATTTATAGAAAAACGAAGTCAAGACCCACACTTTCTTCGGTTTCATGAATGTAGCTTGTGAATGACATACGAACAGCACTGACCCGTGAAGATGTTGGCAAAGAGCTGGTATGATGCTCCCAGTGACCCGATGCAGATGAGGAGTAGCTGGGTCAGCTGGTAGCGGCCCTTTGCTCCCAGAGCTCGCAGCAGAGGGTCTACATCCACCCCGGTCTCCATGGCACGAGCTCGGGCTCTGTCAGCAGACGACAACAGACGACTCAGCGGACAAGAGCTGTGTTATCGCCGTTCCAAACACAAGACAGGTGCTGGCAATAAAGAGTCCTGGTGGTGACGTAAAGGTAGCCGTGTATCCCTACGCGAGTAACGCACCGTGAACGAGGTCAGGGGTCAATTTCTCTCTGCCCTCCCCCCCCCCCTGCTGCCCTCGCAGGGGCTTTGACGTCACAAGTATAACGGGGTCAGCGGCATTAAACCGCTTATCACAAGCCATTAGATTTCTATGTTTTTTTGTAACATCCCTCACGCTTCCAGCGCAAGACATTTTTAAGCAGTCACCGGCCAAACTTGAACCAACCCTGAACAGAACTAGCGACTAAGAGCAGCAGAACTGTAACTGGAGTAACGCGTAAGTTATTCAACAATCGATGACCGGTGCAGACAAAAGATCGACGTGTTACAATGACAGACATAAGCTACAACGAAATATCGAACAATGTAACCAACTCGTAACTTCTCGCTCATCACACACACGGCACGTGACATTTAGTTACAAAGTTTTTGGAAGTTGTTGCTCATCACAGAAAGCACAGAGCGCTGTCTACCAAACCTCATAGCACTTCTAGTTTGTGGGAAACAGGGGGTGGCAGCACCCGGTAAGCCCCACAAACATCAACTTTCGCCCGCTGTGGCAACAGGTTGCAGCGATTTAGAGATAAGACTGAGGTCAGCAAGCGGAGTGCTCATCACAAAGAGCAGATAACTCTACGTTCAGTGTTTATCTGATGTGAATGACCCGTTACAGTACCCACTCGACCATCCCTCCTGCAAGTTCTACTTATTCTAGGACACATTGTGCTCAAGTCAGTGGCGTAGGAAGATGTTCGGCGTTGGGGGGGGGGGAGGTGGTCGAACTCCCTGCTGACAGTGAACGGTGTTCGCACTCGCACATTACGTAAAAAGGGGGGGGAGTAGGTGCACGCACGCACGTACACGGTGGTAGCATCACAACACACGCTGTTTTAGTCTTAAGGCAAAGTAGCATTATACAAGAAAAAAACAAATTGAACCCTGACTCCCCTGGCTAACACAATCACAAGAAATGCGATAAACGTTTTCATAATAATTATTAATCATAATAATCAAGGTTTGCAAGAAATGCGATAAACGTTTTCATAATAATTATTAATCATAATAATCAAGGTTTGCAAGTCAGTGTGCAAAACAACTGCGTCTTCGGTGATTTCTATGGCCATCTACCAAAACACAGACACATATATACAGACCAAACAGTGTAACACAGATAACTTATGATGAGTATGATACAACAATTACATAATCTTAATAAGGAATACGAATAACCTGCAACGTAAAATAAAACTGATAGGAGAGATATTATGCAACAGACAAAAAGGGATAGTGTTGTGTGTGAATAATCTGACCCGATCGCTACAATTAATAAATTGAGATTTTACTTAACTACATGACTCCGCCTTCACCTGGAACACTTACAGATGTCTCCAGCTGCTCCCTGAATGGTCGAAGAGGAAGGTGAATTCACAGTTAATCACGGATTACCTCCACAGCGAATGTCCCAACTTTATGTGTACAATAAAATTCCCACATATATCCAATGTAATGTATGTTACCAGCCACAGTCGTTGATGATTAAAGAGGTCCCTCCCTTGTGTTGTTTTACTTATGCACTTCCCGCTAAGTCGTAGATAGCAATAATACCAGAAAAGTATGAAGAGACCCTCTTCAAGATCTTCATTCAGATTTGAGCAACTAAAAAAGTACTAACATAGGGACTCTGAGAGTCTCTGCTTTACTTAGGTGTAGTCAAAGCCGCCAATTCGCACTAAACCGTTGGTGTCTAGTAAGATAGACGGGCGTCCTCGTGCTTTGCTAGCTTTTCACAAAGTGTAAGGGTTTCTGTCTGCTTGGCAAGACTGGGTGTTGGTATGCAACTAACTTTTTACTGGCTTTCTCTCTTCTTAGCTACCAGGTTGTAAGCGATAGCAGATAATTTTAGGGTTTAGAAAGGAAACGTGGCGGCAGTGAGTGGGAGGGGGATGTTTTTTGCTGGTCAAACTACGCCGCCAAAGAAAAGGGGTAGCAATATGGGGGAGGGGGTCGGAAGACCACACTCGATGTACTGAGGTACTGTCCGGCTGGTCTTTCTTCTCTCAGGCTTCAACAGCCTGAACTTAGTATGGCAAACAATACCAAGGGACTCTCCCTGATCTGACCGTCGGAGGTGAATGAGGTGTTAGAGCCTCCACTTACCTCAGGGTCAGCTTTTGTAACGGTGATGACCGTCTCCTCTCTACGTTCCCCTACCTTTTCGGTCACTGATACAGAAACAGGGAGCATGCGCGTCTTTGCGTTCGGATTAAGTTCTATAGTAACCATTAAGCTATCTGCTCTCCCTTAATACTAAACACATATCCTAATGATCTCAAAAGTATGTATTGTTCATAAATGTCTTTTAAATATGTTAATAAACTTAACAGTAAACTTACAATAAACCCCAACCCTTGTCTTTGATTGCCAATTTGTATTTTTTAAACTGTTTGTTTGTGTGTGTATGGGGGAAGGGGGAACGTTGGGATACTGTCTCTTCCCCTTATTACCTTTAGCATCCCCCCTTACCCACAGAACCCAAAATTATTTTTGTCGATTTAGTGAAACCTCGTAATGTCGGGGTTGGGGGGCACAAGACAGCAGTGCACCAGGCAGAGCAGTTCTTTGGCTTGCAGGCGAAGGCAATTATTTTGACCGTTGACATGCAAAGAATTGTAATTTTACAACTCAGGGAAAACTAGCGTGTGGATATGCGTTGGTGAGTGAGTGTTACAGAGATGTACACAAGGCAGGCGCAAGGCCGTGCTGTAGGGGAAAGACATACTGAACCTCCCTCTCCCCCCCCCCCAGAATGTGAACCATTTATAAACAAAAATATTGGAATAATTATAGTTTTAAGCTTAACTCTATTTTCTTAACTGAAATTTTAAATAATAAACCCAGGCTTACATATTACCATTCATGATTGGCGTGGTGTGTCTCAGGACTCACCAGATTTGCATTCGCGAGAACACATGCATCCAAAATATTTAGCAGTCATTCGACAAGTCGAGAGACAATGTCAATCGATCCGTAAGGTGCTGCTTTAAAACATTTCAATAAACAGCAAACCGCAGTATCCGACCTGATGCCCACGAGACAGAGTTTGTTGAAAACTAGTTTGGTATATTAGTCTTAATACACATAAGTCCTTAATACTGCACTGCAGTGGCGTAGGAAGATGCTCGGCTTTGGGGGGCAAGCTCCATGCTGACAATGAATAACGTTCACATTTTTGCTTTCCGAGCATCTTTTTGGGGGGGCGGCTGCCCCCCTTGCCCCCCCGGTTCCTACGCCATTGAGCCAATTTCAAATATTCTGTCAATCGAGCATAACGACAAGCTGTCCACTCAAACTGTATACAAAACGATAACAAAAATAAATCAAAATAAATAAACATAACAATCTTGCAAATAAACTAAGCATAATACACCCATTGAACCGAGAATAATTGTAAATTTAATAATTAAATAAGAAACGACAATGATTCACAACAGAAAGTACAAAAACATAGGTAGTGTCAAGTCGTGTCAAGCTGTAGACAGCCCTAACGAGAGAACAGGTTCATGACAGTGAACTAAATAAACTTATCTGAAATTTGACAAGAAAAATAGATATATTATTTAACTTCAACTGACTTTACCTTGATACTTGTTTCTTAAAAGATTTAATACTCTTATTAAATGAGAGTGCGATCGTGAAATTAGCAAAGTGCCCTCTGGTTCAAATTTTGTAAATAGAAAAGAATATTGAGCATAAAACAGTTGTCATAACCAAAAAGAAACATGCCTAGCAAAATTAAGTCAGTGCTGATGTCCCTGAACACAGCTGCACTTTTTCCGATGGATAAATGGAGAACTTTTTCCGACTTAGGAAAGAAGAGAGAAAAGTGAGGTTGGCATGTGGTCGCATCCATCCTAGGGGTCCGCCCCGACCACCCCCTTCCCCATCTACGAAAGCCGCCACCCCCCGCCTCTCCCTTCCCGGTCGTTAGCTGGTCACTTCAAATGTGGCCTCGAATGATAGGGTTTTCCTGTAATATATGTACTGAGAAACCTACATAGTGAAGTTAACCTACAAGCAGATATTTTTCCCTAACATTATTCATCCCCTTAAAAAAACAGCAGATTTGCACCTCTCCCCCACCCCATCCATATGACTGCAGCCTAGGCGACTGCCTAGTTCGCCTAATGGTAGAACGAGTCCTAGATATACACCCCACTTCATGGAACTTTGACAAAAGAAATGCTTAATTGCTAAAGGTGATTTAAATAATAAATTGTTGCATGGAGAAGACTGAGAGTGTTAGAGAGGTTGTGAGCACGCGCTTCGTGAGATGACTTACAAGAAGGTTGTCGAGTGTTTGGAGGGGGTAGCAGGGGTACGTATTCCATGTGTGTGCAACAAATTGTCGCTTGGCGCCAGGTCAACGTTCCTTTGTGGTACATCATGACACAAGACTCACACATCTACATTCTCACTCTCACTGGCTATCATATATCGCTTCATGTTTCACTTCGACCTCCTTGTGTGCAGGAAAATGTCTGAAGACTTGTATCACGTGCGTGTAAAATTTATTTACTCAGATTCGGATGATTAATATTTTATAATAATCTAACCCATGCACTCATTTCAAAGGCCGGCTTTCCAGATGGCTATTGAAAAAGTATATAACTAACAAATCACTGAGGGTAGAATATAAGATTTTCGTAACCTGTCAAAACGCAGTCTCTTTTGAATACCTGACGGAGAATGCAAGAGTGTGTAGAAATTAAACTGATGATAGTATTTGCCAAACTACATAACAAGAAGAGTGTGGAAATTAGAACTGATTATAGTTTTTGCCAAACTACATAACAAGAATTACATAACAAGAAACTAGAACTGATTATAGTATTTGCCAAACTACATAACAAAAAGCAAACGTTATTTGGACGATCACAATTTGTGAGTAAATAAATGGCAACTGAGTAACACTGCATAGGTTAGAGAATCGTCAGGGACTTGTCGCTTCTGATGCAACAAGATGCATGAACATGGAATATGTCTGATAATGATGACTGATGATGACCTCTCTCATCCCACAAACGCACGCATGCACGTATATACGCATACACAGAGCGAAAGTGAAAGGGGGGAGGTGAGAGACAAGAATCAACTATAAGTCCTTGCGCACAGTTTTGGGCAGGAACTGCGCCACCATCATGCCGTAGTAGCTAGGGTGGTGGTTGACCAACAGGCGCGGCGTCCACTGAGAGCCGGCGTCCTTTGCGGCGGTGAGCATGCCGTGCAGCATGACCAACCCCGGGTACCCGCACGACAAGGCCTGCGACACGTACTGTGCTGCCTGCACCAGCAGCGCCGCGTCGTCCAGCGTGGCGGCCCACTGACCACAGGCCTGCATCACAAGACCCAAGATCACACACACACACACACACACACACACACACACACACACACACACACACACACACACACACAGAGTTTACCCCGAACGTTCGCAAAAGTGTTAGAACGCATCACTGTGCTGCACTAAGTAATAACAGCAACGACATCATCAACAGAACTGGCAAACAGGTGTTTGGGACAGACATAGATACAGTCTTGATTATGGTCTGATTCTAGTTTCTAATTTGTTTCGTTTTTTTTTTTGTTTTTTTTGTTTTGTTTTTTGGGGGTTTGGGGGGAAGTTGGTGCTGCTTTTTTTTTTTTTTGCTCTTTCCTTGATTCTTTTTAATTTTTTATTTTTGTTGTTGAATGTACGTTTCTTTATAGAAGAAAATTCATGGAAAATTTGACGCGGTCTTCAAGGGCTGGAAATGTCATGGAGATGAGACCGCTTACGTGTAAGTTCTTTTTTTCTGCAGACCACCTTGCCTTGGAGCTTGTGTATAATCATCGTGATCAATAATATATCATTGTATGCCAGTGGATGCCGAGGTTACGACATCTATGAAAGATATGAATGAGAATTTAATTTTAAAACACTGCTAACGACCACCAAGGAAACAGTTTATTAAGAACCGCCAAACTCGTTGTGTTTCCGTAGCTTCAATCAATCAATCCTCTTCATGCTAGTTGCACATAAGGCCTCAACCAGAGCCCTCCACTGATGTCGATCGGCTGAAACCCGCTCCAGGCGACCCCATGTCCAGCCCTTTCCTTTCATCTCCCTTTCCACTGTTCTTCTCCAGGTTTCCCTTGGGCGGCCTCGTTTTCTTCGGCCGTCTGGAGTCCATCGTAGGGCGATTCTGGAGAGGTCTGCTGTCTGCTGGCGGAGCACATGTCCAATCCATCGCCAACGCCTTCGTTGAACCTGCGTGGTGATGGACTCGGTTTCAGTTCTTTGGTGGAGTTCTTCATTGGTGATGGTGTTTGGCCAAAAGATGTTAAGTATGCGCCTGAGGCATCTGTTTTGGAAGATGTCAAGCCTGTTACCGATGTTTTTGGTCATCTTCCATGTTTCTGATCCATAAAGGAGGGTGTTGATCACATTTGACTTGAAGATTCTCAGCTTGGTCTTCTGGCTGATGTTTTTTGCCTTCCATGTGCTCCTGAGTGAGGCGAAGGCTTGGCTGGCTTTCGCCAGTCGGGCTCGAATCTCCACCTCTACATCCCCGGTGTTTGACATCTTGGACCCAAGATAGGTAAAACTGTCAACTTCCTCAATCTCTTCTCCATTTAGTTTGATGTTTTCTTGGACTCTGGGGTTCACTCTCATACTTTTTGTTTTCTTTGCACTGACCTTCAAGCCAAGGTTTCCAGCTGTTTCTGAGAAGGCATTTGTTTTCTCCTGCATGTCTTGGTGGCGGTGTGACAACAGGGCAATGTCATCAGCAAAGTCCAAGTTTTCCAGCATTGTTGTCGCTGTCATAGTCATGGTCCATTTGATCCCTCTCCTCTCTCTATCGGTGGAATTCTTCATGATCCAGTCCATGGCCAGGATGAAAAGGAACGGCGACAGAATGCAGCCCTGCTTCACCCCAGTACTGACGTTGAAGGGGGCTGTGAGCTCCGTGTCACACACCACCTGAGATCTGAAATCGCTGTACAGCATTCCAACGACCTGGACAAGTTTCGCAGGGACTCCGTAATGCCTCAGGATCTTCCATAAGGACTCGCGGTGGATGCTGTCAAAAGCCTTCTCCAGGTCGATGAAGTTGATGTACAGCGGTGCATTCCACTCATTGCTCTGCTCCAGAATCTGACGCAGAGTGAAAATGAGTTCAGAGCAGGATCGCCCAGGGCGAAATCCTGTTTGCTGAGGCCGGAGGTCTTTCTCAACGGTTGCTGTCAGTCTTGACAAAACAATCTTGCTGAAGACCTTGCTGGTGATGGAAAGAAGTGTTATACCCCTCCAGTTATTACAGTCTCCAAGATCTCCTTTCTTGGGTAACTTGAAGATGAGCCCTGTCTTCCACGCATCGGGGATCTGTCCTGATTCCCAAACTTGCCTGAAGATTTCAGTCAACATGGGAGCTGTCACATTCACATCTGCTTTCAACATCTCTGCTGTTATTCCATCTGCCCCTGGTGCTTTGCCGCTTTTCATTGCCTTGATTGCTGCTGTCACTTCTTCCAGGCTTGGCGGGTCTGTGCAGATGTCAAGGTCTGTATCTGCTGGCTGGATGTCTGCAAGCTGAGGGGGGTCTGGCCTGTTCAGAACCGACTCAAAATGTTCCCTCCAGCGCTGTAGTTTTTCTGCCTCTCCCTGGACAACATTTCCGTTCATGTCTTTCACTGGTACCTCATTGTTTTTGAACCTGTTGTTCAGCTGTTTATTAATTTTATACAGTGTCTTCAGGTCATTTTTTTGTGCTGCTTCTTCTGCCAGTTTCTCTATGTAGTCCCTTTTGTCGGTTTTAATTATCCTCTTTACCTCTTTGTTTATTTCTGTATATCTTTGTCTGTGCTGTTCCTTCAGACGTTCAGATCTGGTGTTGTTGATTTTTTGCTTGGTTGACTTTCTCTCTTCTATCCTTTTCCATGTCGCTTCTCTGATCCACTGTTCTTTCTTTTTTTGTTGGAAGCCCAGTATTTTCTCTCCTGTTTCCTGTAAGACTCGATTGAAGTCCTCTAAGGTCATCTCCTGTTGGTCCCCTAGTGCCTGGAACCTGTTCTTAACTTCCACTACAAAGGCCCGTTTGGTGGCTGGGTCCTTCAGTCTGGCGGAGTCCACTCTCTGCTGACCTGCCTGTTTTCCTCGCGATCGATATGCTTCAGAGAAACTGCGGCTATCACAAGAGTGTGGTCACTGGCAACGTCTGCTCCTCTGTAGGCTCTGACATCTTGAAGTGAGCTCCTCCATCTTCGGTTGATGATTACATTTCCGTAGCTTACCAAGTTAAAAAGAAAGAATTCACTTTGCAAGCGCTTTACAGAAACTAAAATGGGCCGATAGGTGGCGCTACTTACCATGTCAAATGGTTCCGATTCATTACTGTAGCCGTACGGCCCGTCAGGGCTGTGTGTGTGAGCGAGGTCTGCACTGACTATCACCACCACCCTCTCCTCCCTGGCCTCCAGACTCTCATACAGCTGTGCGCCTAAACAGTCAGAAGCACGTCACTCTCATACAGCTGTGCGACTAGACAGTTAGAAGCACGTCACTCTCATACAGCTGTGCGACTAGACAGTTAGAAGCACGTCACTCTCATACAGCTGTGCGATTAGACAGTGAGAAGTCACTCTCGTGCAGTTGTGCAACTACACAGAAGCACGTCACTCTCATACAGCTGTGCGACTAGACAGTCAGAATCAAATCACTCATACAGCTGTGCACCCAGACAGTCAAAAGTATGTCACTCTTATACTGTCGTGCATCTGAACAGTCAACAGCTCATTGACAAAGGAGTTTCAATAGTTGATCTCTGCCATGTAGCTGTGCAACTGAGTATAGTCTCTCGTGTGCCTGCAACATGAAACTGAAACTGCTCACCCATGTATCCCAACAAATTATCTTTATCGCGTGCGTGCGTGCGTGCGTGCGTGCGTGCAATGAGAAAAATTACCACACTGTCCACCACTGCGGCCACAGACAAACCTAATTTCATGAGCTCTTTTATCATGCCGACAACTTCCGTGTAGCGTCGGCTGGGCTGAGAGATGAAGACAACTTTGGATCTATTCAGCTCCGGGACAAAGTGCAAGGGGATAACTTCTCCCCATCTGCGGAAAGAGAAGAAATAGTATTCACTTTTCGACTAACAAGATTAACGCTAATCGCAGAGAATATTTACAACTTAAAAGCAGTTATATCGGAGACCTACAGTCAACCTGTAGAAAACTCGCTGAAGTGTAGGAGAAAAATTGTTGCAAAGTCAGTAAAGGTTTCTCCAGTGTGTGTTTGCTGAAGACCTAACGGTATAAACGCTGGACCACCAATAAACCTAACACTCGTGATGCTTTGTGCAGTCTGAACGAGACTCCCAAAACACGACTTCGGCCTACTGCATTAATGAAAATGGCAATACTTAAATGTCAAAGAAAAGTTCTGTCTGCAAATTAATACGATACGATAAAACTTTTTAAAAAGCTAAAAAGCTAATAAATCTCCATATTAATCAAAACTTCAGGAAATTTAACAATGGCTTCATTGCTAACAGAAATGCAATCACAGTTTTGTAGTTATCATAAAAATTGTTCAATACTTTTACTGCTGATAATTTGAAATTGATAATTCTGTCGTAAAAGACTGAAACAATGAGTTTGTGGAAAAAGCACACGACTGATATAGACAACCTTACACACGAGCAACAGGACGAGCCGGTGAGTACTAAGCAGGTGCGTGGATTACAAGCATGCGGCACTGCTTACCTGAGAGGGAACGGTTCTGAACTTTGACCCGGGGGCCCATACGCACTCAGACCTGAAACATTGTACAATGGAGCCAGAGAACTCGCGAGAGTTACAGAGAAGTTTGCATCCACTACAGCGGAAATTTTGTAGCAGCATGGTGGACACTGACAGTTGTCTGTATCGGCGTATCCTTCGGCGACAGGATTTAAATAGAAAATAAAGTTTTTTGCATCTGCTATTCCGTGTGGCGTGCTGAGAAAGATCGTGTCAGGACGCAGTTGTTGAATTGTCTCCCCTACATCAATGCATGCTCCGTGAACTTCCCAGGCCTGCTCCTTACAAGTAGCATTTGTGGTGTTAAAATGGTTAGGATCCAGAGCGATTCCTCCATGAGGCATGACGAATCCTGCTACGATTTTACCATCGATGCTAGGAAGTGCAGCAAAAACAAGAATACACGTGAGGACAAATAGCAGACGCCTCATCATTCTCTTCCAAACGAAATGTTTTGATTAAAGAGTTGCCTACCTTGGCGAAACGGAGCTACCCGATGAGATAATTACTGTACTTGCTGTCTCGCGTTACCGCTTGGGATGCATGAAGAATAAATTTACCAAACCTTTCAATAAATACTAAATTCAAAGTCATTTATAAAAGGGGGAATAGAGAACTGAGCCAATCATTAATTTGTTATCCGGGAAAGGTTGAGACTACGATCTAAGAGATATAACTCCTTATCATAAATACTCAAAATTTTCGTAATTGCCCCCCATTACCCCCTGGCACCTTGATGATGATGTCGATTTCTAATGCACAGGTATCCATTCAAAAGAATGATCATTGCGCAGCAACAACAGAAGAGAAGAAAAAAATAAAACGACAGGAAAGTAAAAAATAATAAAGACAGAAGTGGTGCTAGGTTGTTTAAGTCTGTCTTAAGTAAACAATTAAATGAGTCTTCAGTCTTTTTCAAAACGTGGTTGCTGAGGTGATGGTGGAGAGTGACGATGGCAGAACATTCCACAGTTTAGGTGCAGAGGTTGTGAAAGCTCTGGCTCCAGTGCGCTTCTTGTTTGTGTCTTCCACTGCAAGGAGACAGAAGCGTGACTGGGAGCCAGAGCGCAGACCACGTGACGGCTGGTAAGGAGGAACTATCTCTTGTAAATAGTCAGGAGCAGTTTTAAACATGCAGGACTGTGCAATCGAAACACTTTGTGGTCAATGCGCTTGTTCACTGGGAGCCAGTGAAAGCTCTGTAGTATAGGGGTGATGTGCTCAGTGGACGACTTTGCACGGGTGACAATCCTGGCGGCTGTATTCTGAACTCTTTGGAGTCGATCTACCTGTGTAGCAGGTAAACCCCACAATGCACTATTGCAGTAGTCTAATCTTGATATGATGGTAGCCAGAGCATGTGAGTTGGCAGCAGCCTGAGTCAGCATGGGCCGTAGTCTACCTAAAGTTCTCAAAAAGTAGTAGGATTTTGCCACAACAGAACTAACCTGGTTACACATGGAGAGCTCTGAATCAATAAACAGCCCGAGGTCCCGCACACAGTCAGCAAAGGCTATGGAGGCGTCACCGACCTGCACATCACTATTGTCGATCTGCTCCCGTCTGGCCCTGGGGCCGCACAGTAACGCTTCTGTCTTGTTGTCGTTGAGTTTAAGACGATTCCTGGTCATCCAGGCCTTCATCGCAACACAACAAGATTCAAGTCGTTGAAGCGCATTCCTAGCCACTGCTGGGTCGGGGGGTAAAACTGTTGAGAATCTGTGTATCGTCCGCAAAGAACTGTCGTCCCATCTGAAAGCGTTCAATTGCCCAAGCTGTGAAGTGTATACCGAAAATAGTAAAGAACCCAGAACGGATCCATGGCACGCCACCCACCAGAGGAACTGCCCCAGAGCTCGCAAAGCCGACAATCCCTATCTGAGATCTATCGGCAAGATAGGAGTCAATCCACTACCAGCCTCCGACGACAGTCTCTGGAGCAGCAGGCGGTGGTTGATGGTGTCAAACGCACTACTCAGGTCAATTAATACTAAAAGCACTAAGCTGCTAGAGTTGACACTACAAAGAATGTCATTGGTCACACGAAGAAGAGCAGTTTCTGTGCTGAAGCCAGGACGATATGCTGACTGACATTTATCTAGGCAGCCATAAGTTATAAAATGGGTCATAAGCTGCTCTGCGACCACCCTCTCAAGCAACTTAGAAATATATGATAAATTTGATACTGGACGATAGTTTTTAGTCAGAGGGATCCAGGTTTGCCTTTTTCAACAAGGGCTTGACAACAGCCTGTTTAAAACACCGTGGAACACAGCCTGCTCTCAAACTGGCATTAATAATGCCCAAAATGACAGGAAGTAAAATGTCCAAAAACTGAAGAATAAATTTATTTGGTACAGGATCCACAGCACAAGTTTCAAGTAACTCGTCAATACACGTGAAAGAAGTCAGCGGTACACCAGCAAATGGCTCAGAATAGTCATCCTCACACTCTGGCAACTCAAAAGCTGCACTCTCAAGTCCAACACTAATTTCCTTTATCTTTTGTCAAAGAAAGAAGACAGCTGATCAGCAGCTGACTTGTCATCCACCTCAGGAAGAACCGGACTATAGTTCCGTTCTTACCCAGCAAGCTGTTCAACAATGACTTGATTTTGCTACGCATATTTCCTTTTGGTTTTTACAACTGTTTTCCGTTCAATATTTTTTACACTTACGAACTTTGAACCCGAGGGAAATTAGCTGTCACGATTGCATTCTTAGTTAATAAGAGTATTAAAGCCTTTCACAAACAAAAATCAAGGTAAAGTCAGTTGAAGCTAAATAGTATATCTATTTTCCTTGTCAAATTTCAGATCAGTTTATTTACCGTAAATTTCCTGTTTATAAGCCGTACCCAGTTTTTTTTAACTCTTAATTTTTTCACAAATAAACTGCACTGGTTTATAAGCCGCAAATATCTACAACACGAAAGCTGCATCGTAGGAATTTCGTCTTGTTTTCAGCTTGATGAGGGTGTGTGCTTCAGCAACTGATCTGAACTTGGGTGGGCACCCCAACTTTTCCATTATTTTCCAGAGGCCATCCCTGCTGACCGTGTCAAAGGCCTTGGTTAGGTCTATGAAGGCTGTATAGAGGTCGCGGTGCTGTTCTTGGCACTTTTCCTGAAGCTGGAGGGGGGCAAAGATCATGTCTGCGGTGCAGCGCTCAGCACGGAAGCTACACTGGCTTTTGGGGAGAATGTCCCTCTCAAGATGCAAGAAGAGGTGGTTGGGGAGGAGGCATGCCAAGATTTTGCCTGCTATGGAGAGAAGAGAGATGCCTTTGTGGTTATCGCAGGTAACATAGTGGCTCACTCTTTGTTCGATAGCACTGCGCGTCTGTTCGTCTCCCAAAAAATGTAACTAAATGTTAACAAAAGTAAAGAAATAAAAAAAAAAAAAAAAAAATACAAGCAAGGGAAAAATATAAATTAAATAACATGAAAAAGCAAAACTCATACAACTCATGCTTTATTATCAAATCAAACTATATTGTCTGTTCAAGGCAGTTCAAGACAGAAAATTTTCTTTTCCTCACAAACACTACATTCAAACATAATACAAGCATTATATATATATATACATACATAACACCCAGACATACATAACCGTTCACAACATTCAACGCATACGCACACCTACACCCTACACACGAACCTCTTGAGAAGGATGTCAGGTGGTATGGTAGGCCTACAAGTCCTTGTGCCTTTTATTTAGATAATATTTTATTTAGATGGTGATGGCTGCTGGCAAAGACCTCTGGTAGGCAGTTTTCCGCACAAGTGGCACCGTAGCGCCTGCCTGAGGGCGAAAGCTGGGATGGAGAGGGCGTGTTTGATCTGAAGTGATATTATATGCCATCTTTCTGACTGCATGAAGGGACAAGTCAGAAAGTGGCAGCTGTTAGTTTTATTTGCCTGGTGGATGACTCTGGTCAGCTTTGCCTTGTCTTTGACGAAGTGACTATGTTGGTTTCGACAAATAAAACCACGAAAATGTCTGCTAGTCCATCCAGACACATGTTCCATAAAAGACACCCATTCACCAACACCACAAGACCCAGTGTCTCACACGACATCGGGTCTTCTTACAAGTGTAGTTCATGATAAATTGTGCAAATGTTTGACGGCTTACATTTGATATCCATGAGGCAGCATGACAGGAACTGTTCAGAGAGAGTTACGCAGAGCGAGTGAGAGGAAGGTGGTGTAGGCACCTTTACTGATGTAGCGTAGTGGCCCCTCTGGTGTTAATGTCCACTTCTTGTTCGTACCAAGGGAACTAAAATATCAGAAAAAATGACCCCTTCCCATTTACAAGGCACTAGGTGAAGGTCTGTGGGGTGAGCTAGTCCAGATGTCAGACAAAAACTTGCCAATGACTCACCATTGACACTGACTGGTGACAAGTGCATAACCATCTCATTACATATGTTCTAAAGTGGATGCTATTGCAGGTACTTGTACCTGTTGCCTCTCCTTAGACGATCCATAGCCAGGTGACCGACTGATCTTGTGATCTTCTCTCTTGTGGTTTATTCTACATACTTGTACACATTTTAGTTTTGTAGTCGTAATCATGAGTGGTGGTTTACCTATGTGTCCGGAAAACTCCGTCAACCCAGCATAAGGGTACAGGTACACCTGATTTACTGCGGTTGCACACAGATGGAAACAGCAGAGGACAGCAGAGGAAGGTTGGATTTCACTTTGAGCATGCCATGATCTAGAAAAAGTTGGCCTGCTACCAGGCAGAGGGACCCTTTAGTTGTGTTGATGTATTCCACCTGATGCTTTTTAACAGTAAGTTCACTTGTATTTGCGTTCTTCTAATCTTGCTGACAGCAACTTATTCCTCTTCTCACTCCAAGTCCAGAGAGGTCTTCAAACTTAGGTACTGATGTTGCACGGGTGACCTAATTATGTTTCATTCACAGCCTCTCTAATAATGACAATAAAGGTGATTGTGGCTAAAGATAGCTTTGGTACAGAACCACTATTAATGCAGATTTCAAAGAAAATAAGTTTCAGAATTCATCTTTTACATGCTAGCAGTAGTAATAGTATTAGCAGTAGCAACTTTTCTCAACAGAAGTCATTGTGGGATCAACAAAAAAATGGACAAAAAAGAAACTTAAAATCCAGAATCACTTTATACATCATCAAAAGAGGGAAAGATGCCACAGAAACAAGAAAAAAATACTGAGTTTTATTTTTTTTTGTACAGTCAGTCAGTCGTCCCTTGCCTGACACCTGGTGTTGGGGGGAGCACATTTTTTGTACATTTCATTTTTATAGAAAATGTTTAACATTTCTCTAATATCAAAGAACAGTTGAAAGGGACTACTTGGTCCGTGGAGCATGTTGTTGCTTCCTATGGTCTCTGATTTTTGTTACAAATATTACGCCACTTGTCCTTCAGCTGTATGGTGGAACGATGCGTCCCCAGCTGGGAACGAATTAATGCCCAGTTACCTGCTCCATGTTGCTGCACTGCTTTGAAGAACTCCTGTTCTTCCCATGCCGTCCATTTTAAACGTTTCTTGTTATTTGCTTCGGGGGCTAAGCTTAGCCTCAGTCTTGGGATTGTCCTTATCTTCTGTTTCTTTATTCTTTTGGTTAGGCTCTCAACAGAGTCATCGAAATCTGTGGAGAAATAAAGATTGAAGTTTTAACTACATAAACTTTAAGTACCTTATATAATAATTTATCTGACAAGGTACATTGTAGTTTTCATGAACAGTTTGAAACAGTTAACTCCATCACCTAGTGGCTGTAGTGGGAGAGCAGTGAAATTTTTTAAGTGGTTCCCCACAGGAATCATTCCCCTCAGACCCTTGGCACCAAACTGTTTAAATTTTCAGGCCCTAGGCATGTTTTCTTTACATGATTTGAAAAACTCTTATGTGCATGTTTTACAAATACCACTAGCGTGCAAATAAGTGCATTTGTGATCCCACTTACTGTCTTCAGCTATGCTATCTCCAGAGGAATGCCTCTTTTTTCTCTGTTATCTGTCACCACTCTCAACAGACTTAGCATCGCAGGAACTGCTGTCACTACTGCTTTCTGGTTCAGCCTGCTCAGAATGTTTATCAGGTCTGTTCCTGTTTTTGTAATACTCTGGGGTCACTTGTCCACTCTCATAAGACTTATTTCCACTTGAATCTTCTTGGTCACTCTCTAAACATCTATTAACAACATAATGTTTTTTTTCGTGATCTTCACTTTTTTCAGATTCCTCTTGTCGAGAGCAAGGTGACTTGTCCTGTCTGAAAAAGAAAATTCAGAATAAAAAGTCTATCAGGCTACCTACCTACACTGGACTGATGACATATAAGGATGCAAAAGTTTAGTCTGTAAGTTTGTAAAGCTAGTTTGTAAATGTACATGAGTGTAAATATGTGACTTTTTATTTTTTGTAATGCATTAATAATCTTACATGGAAAACCAAATATATCAAAGCTTTTTAGATTTAGGACATAAGTTTATGCCATTGACAGGGCCAACAAGTAGCACAGTTATGTGAGAGCAAGACATGTAGTGAAATCTTTGTATTATTATAATAGTATTTATATGGCACATTTCCCCACACAGAGGCAAACTCAATGCACTTTACAAGATGTAAAAGGCAGTAACTGTTAACTCCTTCAGGTATCTGGGAACTATTTTTGATAGCCAACTCAAATGCAATTTAAAAACCGAACACATTGTTAAACGTGGCCAACAAAGAATGTACTTTCTGCATAAGTTAAATAGTTTTTCAGTTAGTCAAGCAATCTTAGGTCATTTTTACCAGTCATTCATTGAGAGTCTTCTATCTTTCTCATTTGTCTGCTGGTTTTGCAATCTCTCTGTCCAGGATAGGAATAGTCTGAACAGTGTTGTGAACATCTGTTCTAAGATAATTGGTATCAAACAGAGGGATTTAGCTTCTTTTTGTGACCAACAAATAGTTAGGAAAGCTTCATGTATTTTATCATTACCCGAACATGTACTAACAAAAGAATTTGTATTATTAAGCTCAGGTAAACGCTATGCCATGCCTATATGTAAGAGTAACAGACACCTGAAATCATTTGTGCCATCTGCAGTCCAGCTGCTCAATCTTAGATGAGCTGTCAATGGTGTGTGTGTGTGATGTTGTAGGTATAGCACAAGAGGGCTTCTGTTTTATCATTGTTTACTTTAAGTTTGTTTTTTACCATCCAGCCCTTGACGTCGCTAATACAAGCTTCTAGAGAGCTAATAGCAGAGTGAGACTCAGCTGGTGGAGTGGAACAGTAAAGCTGCGTGTCATCAGCATATGACTGATGAGAAACCTGGTGAGACTGGGTGTTTGTTTGTTCTTTTATTGGTTGCTAAATGGGACATTTTTGTCTTTGTTTCATAACAAATGTTCACAGATTTTTTCACCACAGAAGTTCATTTATTGTTATTACTTCTTAATTTATTTGTTTGCTCTTTTTTATTTTTTTAAAATCCTCTTTAAAAAACTTACTTTTTTTCCTTTAGAGTCCTTTTGGTGCCACATTCAGACACATCTGAAAATTTAAAACCAAGGTGTATTAACTCTTAAATTTCAAAGTTTCTTGTTCATCCATCAAGTAAACAGGGTTTCACAATTATATGTATTTGCATGAACCATAAAGAGTTAAGTGAAATAAGAAGAAAACCACAATCAAACCAATAATAACAACTTCCTTCTGTTCCATATCCTTAACACTCTTGGCACATTTTGTCAAACTGCTTGATTTTCATTTGTATCAGACAAAAGAATCTCTCAAAAAGTGGAATGGGTGGTGATATCATTCAAACCAAAAAATAAATAAATAAATAACTTTTTTCTAAATTAAGAACATATAGATCATCCTAAATTGTTTCTTTTTTTAAATCTGATTTGCAAGGAAATAAAAAAACTATGTGTAAGAAATATGTTTTATACCAGCTTCCTTGTCCCTCCTCTATTCTACTCTATGGGCCACTGTGAATTTATTCATAGGACATGCCAACTTACATGACACCTGTAACATAGTTAGTTACTTGACCAATGGCTCTTTGAATAAAAGGAAAGACAGAACCATGTAGCAGCAGAATTTATTTATAAAGCCATAAACTTAAAAAAAGACATTGTACTTAATCCCCTTGTGAAACCAAAAGTTTATTTTCATCTAATGCTAGTCAAATAACTAAAAAAAAAAAAAATCCCTTCGAAATAATAAGCTTTTTACCACAATGTACAATGGGTGCACACAGGTAAAGCATGTTTTGTTTACATGTACCCCAAACTCCCCTATAGTCTTCAGTTCTGAGTCATCAATGTTGAAAACAGTTTTGTTTTAGTTGACCCATTTCTATAATGACAATCTGTATTCTACAGAAAATATGTAAAATGTCCATGTGGTGATGAAAATAAAAGCCAACTTGAAAATCATGAGTTTATTACAATGAAAGCTGTGATAAAAAATAAACATGGTAGCATTTCAGAGTTTTAAAGAATATCACAAACAAGAATTACTAACTGCATTACTAACAAAAAAACCCCACACTGTATAAGAGTTTATAACATGGAGCAAGAAGATATTTTTTTAAACACAGTATTACTGCACTTAGCCATAAACATGTCTGCACATACATAAAAATAATATACACCTATATTTCATCATGATCAAGCTTGAATAATTAAGATGTGTTGAAAAGCATTTCACCTATGACTTTAACACCTTTTCATGTTACCAAGATAAAGAAAAATTATTAACCTCTGAGCGTATTCTTTCCAGCTTATGCGCAAGGTGATTCTCATTTTCAGTCTTGCTTGACATCATGTCCTCCCCTTCTATTAGCCTTTTCATATTTTTGCTGGAAGCTGCTTTACTGAAAATCAGTAAAAAAAAATAAATAAAGGAATATTTTTAAATATTTATTGAAATGGAGCAAAAATAAAATATATATATCTAAATCTAAAGTATATGAATGTACTTGTTTGCTATTTGTAGTTGTGTAACAGGCGGTTGCAGTGGTTCTCCACTTCCCACTGTTTAGTTTCCCAGTCAGCTACCTCAGCTTTTCTGCCATTATTTTGTTTGTAAAATAATTGACATTCTGGCTGAACTCATGTCAGGAATTATGACTGCATATCATATTTTTCCTCATTACCACTGTGTTTGAGAATATGACTTAGTGTTCTCATGTCCAAACCCATCACATGTGCCTACTCGATCTTGACTAACATTTTCTTTGAGTGCACTGCTCTTGTCCTCCCTTCTTTTACCCAGGCCTTACTAGTTAATGAACAGCTCTCAGTAGTCGCAGCTTTGACCTTTGGTGTTCCTCAGGGGTTGGTCTTAGGGCCGATTTTGTTTATGCACAAAGCCTTTATATCTGAAGGTTCTGTCTTATGTCATTTCCTGCCACTCACTTGCTGATGACCCTCAACTCTACACTTCTATCTCACCTTAAATGGTGTGCATCCCTTTTCAGAATTCAGAATCACATGTCTTAGACGTCTTCAGTGGTTATACACAAACTACAACTTAATAATGATAAGACAGACACTAATGATTCATAAAAGGTCAGTCATGGTCCCCAACCCCATGCCTAAATCCATCAGAGCAGGTTTGATTGGTGGTCTATTTTTTTTCTTCAGCCAGGAACCTTGGTATACTGTGGTGTTGGATATATCTCTAATCAAGTAAGTTTCTAACATCAGCAGAACTGCAAATCTTTCCCAATTCAATATCAGCATTTTATAACAGCATCTTTCTGATCAAACTGCCTACACCTTGATCTATGCCTTTGTTACCAAGACTTTACTGTATTTCTAATAATAATGGTATATATATATATATATTGCACACTTCCTGCCATGGAGGCAAGCTCAATGCACTTTACAAGATACAACTTTCTATTGTGTGGCTGTCTACTGTGGCTTATTAACAAACTCCAACAGGGTTCAAACTCTGCAACACAACCTATACTCCAAGCATTCAAACGAGATCATGTTTTCTCTGTATTCTCCATTGACTTCCTGTCGAGGATCATATAGTAGATAAACTTGCTCCACTTTGCTTCTATTTCTTTCCAGGCTCTGCTCCTTATTACTTCTCTGATCTTCTAGCTCTCTACACTTCAAGCAGGGATCTCAGTATTTCTTCACATGATCACCTCCTTCAGGTTCCCAGAATCAGAACAAAAATCTCTGTCAATGAGTTTGCCCATTTAGCATCAGCTCCCTCTTGCATGTGATTTGTCACCAGCAGATGACAGAGTCATTCAAATGTGCCATTAAAACACTTTTGTTAAAAAAAAAGGAGTTTTAGGTCTCAAGTTCCAGTCTGCTTTTCTTCCATATTACCTGTAGTTTTTACTGTTTTCATTAGTTGTACAACTTTTACCATTCGTGTACGTTGTTCACGTAACTGATTAATACTAAAAAAATAACCCTAATGCTGTGGTAGAATGCTATACAAATGTACTTTATGATTATTATTCGCTTGAAACATCTTTGACAAGTGTGAAATCTTAAGGATGTAAATTGCCCTCTGGCATAAATAAAGCCTTATCTAAGAAATTACTACGTGTTCTTAAAATCCGCTTGCCAACTTTAGTCACCATGACAGAAGAAGGATGGTTGGTTGGTTGTGTTTAACACTGTGCCAGCAACTAAGGCTATATCACGGCGACCATGATAGAAGAAACAAAGCTGATGTGAATAAAATATTTTTTTTTAAAAGGTGCTACAGTCTTATCTCTAAAAGTTGAAGCAAAGTTTTTCACTCTTGGACCAATCACAGCAAAAAAGATTACAATTATACAAGACTCAAGGGGAGAATGTAGATGATTTAATTGTTACTCTTTATGCATATTTAAGAAACCAGATAAAGAAGCATCTCTATGCACATGTGGATGCAACACAGATGATTACATTTAAAATGCAAAATGGGAATACCTCTTTGAGCACCAAGATGGTTCCATTGTAAATGCACCAGCAACCTGCACCAGACAGAAGACATAAAGAAAACTTACTGCCAACAGAATCTTAAAATCAGTTCTGGTTATGGCATGAAATGAAGACAAGGTGATTACATCCTTATTTCCTTTTTCTTTCTTTTTGTGGGTATGCATTAAAAAACACATACAACTATAAAATGTATCTCTCTCACACATACATACATACTGAAAAGACATCTGGGTACACATTAAAAGATACATACAACCCTAAAACTTATGGATTACATATACCCACCCACCTCTCACACACATGAAAGAGACTACTGGCATGCATGAAAAGACACATGCAGCCCTAAAACTTGCACATCACACACACAAAATTTATGGGGAGTGAACAGTTCTAACAATTAGGTAAATACATAGTCATCAGTTCAGGTACCAACAATGGGGAGTGGACAGCATGGTGGTTGGACCAATAGTTCATTCGTTAATTTATCCCTTGACTGGATCAGTTGATGAACAATTATGATAGTCCACCAGAACTGGTTGTCAGGGGGAACAACTGGATAGACACAGTGGTTGACAAGGCTCATCACTTAGTCTTGTCTAGTGTCTATGGTCATAGGACTATCTTTACCTTTACCTAAACAACTGCATGGAGGCACACTCTTTCTATCCTGTCTTAAAAATGGGACTGACATAATGGACCCCACATCTACAGCTAAGAGCCACTGATGATCAAGATCTACTTGATCAGTTCATGAAAAAAGGGAAGCTGCAATAGTTTACCAATGTCAAGACTGGGGTTTTAAAAGTCTTGCATACAGCTGTCATGAAAACTCCAAATGACTTCCTGTATGTTTCAAAAGATTCTTCCTCCAGATATTTGTGTGGTTTCTGTTTTGCCTTACAAACTCTATCAATCTTTGATTTGACACTGACCTGAAAAAAATAAAAATAGAAAATGAAAAAAAGAAAATAATGCAGATGTTACTAGTAACAATAATATATCGCGAGTTTTTTTTTAAGAAATCAAGGTGAAAATTCACACAACTCAAGTAAACAAACCTTGTAGTGATGAAGTATTTTGTATTGTACATTTTCAGTATGCCAGCAAAAGAATCAGTGGACATAACCAGAATGTGGATATGAATTTATATGAACCAAGCAAAATCCTCAAAATCCCTATTTATCCCCTTCACCAAAATAAACTTTGCATCTCTTGCATAATTCTCTAATACAGAGGAAACAGATGGAATGTCTGTGTAGGAACTTTACCCATCACTGCTTAATTTTTTCACTCAAATATGTTGTCACTGTTGTTCTGCCTTCTTTTCCTGACACTGTAGAGTTAGTTCCAGACCCATTCTCTTCTTCTGTATTATTAATTTTACTTTGATTATTAAAACAAGTAAAAGTAAAGGTGAGCTACAAAGGTCATAGTTTGTCAATATTACCATTCAAAATCGCCTATTTACCATATTTTCACACATAGGAGAGAGCTTCTCAGTTATCATTTCAGCTTGGTCATACTGAGACTTCCTGCACAAAATAAAAGCCGCCTGTTGGGGGGAACAAAAATTCAACACATTTGTTAAAATTAAACAGATACCAAGTAATGTCACTAAGATGTAAACTGTTGAAATATGTTACCTAACAAAGCAAGCATCGATTTGCTATCATGAAGCAACTCATTTGTCTGTGCATATACACACATAAAAAACGTGCAATAGCAGTTGCACGCACACATATATGTATATAGTCAATTCATTCTTTACAATTCTAAAGAATAAACAATACTTTCTATTAAAGTTTTCTACTGCTTTTTTTTGTTTGCTAAATAACAAACAGCAGTTTATGGATTAGTTAATAATAATGATGATGAAAAAAAATTTATATACCAGATTGGTCACACCAAGTGGACAAGAAACCTGCAGCACTTTCATCTAAACTGTATTTTCCATGTCTTTGTAAAAGTCTATCACAAGTTCTAGCATCTAGGCCACCCTAGTCACAGATTGCCAAGCCATTCCAATTCTTTGTAACAGTTGGTTTTGATGGTCATTCTTAGATACACTACCATGGGAAGCACTATAAAACGTTGTTGCCAGGCTATGTTCTAAACTCTAAAGCATTCCAACACAAAGTGCATCCAGATAATACTAACCAGCCTTGGACTATTATCACTCTCCTACCCATACCCTGTCTCCACCCCTCTCCTACTCCTTGGTAACAGTCTAATATAATGCATGACATCACAATGGCTCAATACATAAATCGGAACAAAGCTGGTACTTTTACATATACCCAACATGTACCCAACAGAACTATAATAGGTAAATATTTCTTAATCTTAGCTCAGTATATCATAAACATATTAAATTGGATTACTGGGGCTGGGATTTACAACTACACCTGGAAAATGCTGCTGCTTACTTTTCTTTTGTCAATGTATCACTGTTACATTTTTCAAACTCGGCTTCATTCTAAGATCAATTCAACTAGGCATCTGTCATCTTTGATTCAAAATTCATGCCACATGTAGCATACAAACCTGCAAAACAGTTTTTTGCTTAAGTATATCTGCTTCTTTTTTTAGGTTAGGATGCTCAGTGATGTTCAACATAAGTTTGTCTATGCATTTAAGCACCATACTGACTGATGTGAAAAAGTCATCAAAGGCATCATCATCTAACACAGATGTGTCTGGATTTTGCACATTAGACAAATGTGCAAAAACTGCAAGAAAAACAGCCTCCTTTTTGTTTTCTACATCTCTCTGACCTCTGATAACTCCAAGCACACCTGTAACAAAGAAAATTGTTCACACAGCTTTGCATGAATCTCAGAAATTTCTTTTAACTGAAATAAGTTCACTAAAGAAAAGTAATTATGTAGTCAGTTGTTAATTATGAGTTTCTCACTGTGTGTCAAAGTGATGCTGCTAGTTAAAAGCAGCAAAGTACTTAGACAGACTGCCACATTATTACAATAATTATGTGTATGGAGGGGAAAAGGGGGGTGGTGGTGGTGTATGGGATGTTTTCCATTTTGTACAAGTTTAAGCTGGTCTTTTAGAACCTGGCTTTGGCTGGGATTAAGCACTATGTAAGCCTATTATTATTAAAGGTTTAGCAGGGTGCGATTTTTTTTTCTAATAACTGGATAAAGCTCAGTAATATACTATTACCAAAAACCTGGATGGATAATCCCTTCTGTTCTCAAGGTACATCCTGCAAACATCCCAATGCAAATTAGTCCTCTAGGCTATCCCAATAATTTTGTGTACACCTGCTTCAAAGTTACTGGAACGGCCCATCTGACCTTCAGACTCTTAACAGAAGGATATTTTTGAAAGCGTCTACAAGTCTATGTGATGATATGCATGTCCTGTCGGGAGAGTTCTGTCAGGCTGCCGATTCTGTGTACCTGCAGGTAGGACCAACAGACTGATCACGAGGTTAGCGTTTGTTGCTTCGGCCATGTACCTTATGAACTCTACTATGTATGAACAAATGTAGATCACATGCAAATGTTAATCATAACTGTATGTGGGACTGTCTGGTGGAGTGAGTATAACTGTGTTATGGTACTGTTTGTTGTTTAGCTGCGGTTCTAACCCTTGCTTTTCTATAGAGCTGTTACTAGTTGCCCTCGGAGATAAAGATCTTATCAAGGAAAGAGGTCAAACTCATGTCATCATATCTGTACATATAGGTATGCCAAATGAACATATAGTCCTAGCTCTCCCGTTGGCTAAGACCTTGACTATTTAACGGCAGCCCAATCCAGACTAAGACTACTGAATGTTCAGACAGGGAACACAAACAAAAAGACAATGGGTTTTAGATCTTTCTCAAATTTTGCCCTGCTTCTATGGAACTTGCTTCCCTTCTCAACCAAGGAGTCTGAGAGTCTTGCAACTTTCAAGAAAACACCAAAGACCCATTTGTTTCAAATGGACTAGTTTTTTTGGTTGTCTCATCATCTGCCTTTTGTTGTTGTTGTTGTTGTTGTCTTTGAAAGGGAAAGTGCTTCCACCGAAAGGCGATTTCGCACTGTGGAGGGGGGGGGCAAGGGGGGAGCAGAGGGGGAAGCTGGAGGTGGTGGTGGTAAGGAAGGGAAGGGACCGGGAGAAGGGACCGGGAGAAGGGTTGTTGTTCTCTTTCGCGCAGGTGTTGTTTACTGGTGTTGGTGCCCTCTGCCATCTGTAGTGCCGTGCTCTTATGTCCTGTAGGCCTGCCAAGCCCGCAGAGGTGGCGTACTCTCCAGGTTGCCGGATCTCTGAGGTTGCCCTATTTCTATATCCTAGACTTAGTTTGAGGACTTATTCAAGTTGTTTTTATACTGATTTGAAGAATAATGTTATGCTAGCAAGCTCATTTGTTCAGATATATCCTAATCTATGGGTTATTGTTTCAGTTATCAGAGTTTCCCAGGGGGAGGAGCTATTTAGTCATACCCTTTTATCTGTTTATATGAGCTTAGCATGAGGGTGGCTTGTCACCATTGTTACTACTAATGACAGTATAGTATGCCACTGCTCTTTTGGTGGGTTAAGACAGTTGTTAATGGTCAGTGCCAGCCTATGTTTATTTAAGACCTGTCTTAATTCTTCTCTTTCTTCTTTGTTTTCATGACATTCCAAAAGCACATGTGGGGTGCTAAGCCTATCCCCACATATGCATGTTATAGGGTCTTTGTATTTAATTAAATATTCTCCACTTAGCCTCATTCTAGTTATCTTAGACTGGCGGGGCCTACTTGAATTAAAAAAAGTAGCGTATTACTGGGTTGGTCATCTACCAGTCGCCTAGTTCCTTTACCTTCAGTTTTATATTTCTCCTGCCATCTTGTTTGTATTGCTGGTTTTATGGCTATTCTTCTCTCAGTTGGTGAAATAGAGATGTTTAGGGTGGTGACTTTAGGACTGCTACTCTGCTTTACAGCCAGTTTTGCTAGTTTGTCAGCTTTCTCGTTTCCTTGAATCCCAATATGGGAGGGGACCCAAAGGAACCTGACGTCTCCGTTTTCCTTGTTAATTTTATTTATGAGGGACAGTATCTCATATACAATGTCTATTCTGTTGGATGATTGGGTTTTAAGTGCCTGGAGTGCTGACAGGGAGTCCGATAGTATAAGGAATTGTCGTTGTTCAGTGTCTCTCAGCTTGAGTTGTGTCGTCTCAAGAGCTGTCTGTATAGCAGTCATCTCGGCTGTGAAGATTGACGTGTGGGTTGGGAGTTTGATTGAAAGGGTCATGTTGTCAGGAGAATAGATTCCCAGCCCGGTTACTTGCGCTTCAGGGTCGTGGGAGCCATCCGTATATATTTGTGTATAGTCCTTGTAGGTGGTGCTCAGTTTGAGTTTGATCTCTGAGGTGATTTGGTAATGGTGGCTTTCTTTGTTGTATTTGGTGAGGTCAGTGTCTATTTGTGGTCGTGGAAGTGTCCAAGGTGGAGTTTGCATGTTGGTGTGTGGGTAGGGTGCTGTAATTGCCGTTTCTGCTCCTTTTGTGTTTTCTATATGTTGGGTGTGTTGTTGAATAGTGGGTTGTGGGGTGGGGCGGCCCGTTCTGTGTCTGTGGGGTTGTATGTGGATCTGTCGGACTGGGTGGTCGGTAGGGAAACACTGCGTCTTATAGTAGTAGTTGGCTGTCCTCTCCTTGATAATCAGGTCTATTGGTTTTTGTCCCGTCTCTGCCAATACCGACAGGTTTGGAGTGTGCGAAGGTACACCCAACACTACTTTTAATGCTCCGGCCTGGACTGACTGGAGTTTAGCTATGTGGTTTGACCTCAGGTGAACTAGGAGTGGGGCTGCATAAAGCAGCTTTGACATTACATGGGCTTGGTATAGGTTAAGAAGGGATTTTGGGTGGGTGCCCCAGTTGTTACCACTTACTACTCTCATTAGGTTAATTCCCTTTTTGGCAGCTTTCGTTATTTTATCTACATAGGGGGACCAGTTTGTTTTATCCGAGAAAATTACTCCTAAGAATTGTACCTGGGAGCTATAGTTAATGGTTGTTTGGTTTAGTTTTAGTTTGGGATATTCCATCTTCTGGTTTGGTTTTTTAAATATTATCGCCTGGGTTTTGGGGGCTGATAATTTAAAGCCATTATATTTTAACCAGTTTGCTACTTCATGGAGGTCCTCTTGGATCTTGTCAATTCCTATGATTTTAGGTATCTCGGGGTTGTTTGTTTTACGTATTTCTACTTTTCCTAGGAGGGAGGTGTCGTCTGCAAACTGTTTGACTTTTACGTGCTTTACACATTTGGGGACATTTATTTATACATTTATTTACACATTTACATCATCTGCCTTTTGTTGTTGTTTGTTTAAATGTAAATGAACTTCATCATTTGACCTGCAGTCTGGTGGGATCACTGCGCATTGAGCATATCTCTGAGATGCGGAAACTGGCACATTACAAGACGACATCATCATCATCATCCTTATGTCCATGATGCTGATCTCTTTCTGAGCATACTGGTGTTTGTAGCATGCATCTCTAGAGCAGAAAGGTCCTTTAAGGGGGATTTACCCAGATTTTGGGAACAGTATACTTGCACTGATCTTTACTCACTCATAAGAAAAAAGAATACTGCACCCTACTAGAACTCACATGATTGACTCAGCTAATGGGGTAAAATATGTGAGAGCTGCAGTTAAATTCATGTGCACAACACTGAGATATGTAATAAATCTTTATTGTCTATTTCTGTTTACAGCAGATATAGAAAATTGTTTTGTTTGAAGCTTGCAAGCAATAAACTAAACAACTTATATAGGCAGAACTTTGATATGGGGGCAACGTGATATCATAGGCTGGTCTATGTTATTTTGTCAGAGGTTTGGGGTTAGGGTTTGGGGTAGGGTTAGGTTTAGGTTTAGTTTATTAGGTACAATTGGGCAATTGAGTGGAGCGAGCAGACGACAAATGCCGCGAGCCATTTCTGTTATGGACGTCACGTTGCCCCCTATATCAAAGCTGTACCCTTATATATCCCCCTCCAACACTCACACACACACACACACACAATTATTACCAGACCGAACCGAGAAGAGGGAACCTCCTCGTTGGTGGGGGGGGAGAATCAGGGACTAGTCCTCATGAGAACTCCTACCACGACTGCACAGGCAACCGACGCCCCCTGTGCACCCGCCTTACATAAGCAAGGGCATAGCTAGGTGGAGCTCATCCCTCTCCTAGCGCCCTAGTCTTCAGCGAGACTACGTTCTTCGTCTAGCTAAAGGAGTCTTCGTAGGCAAAGATGTAACTGCCATACAGAATCGGGTTGGGTCCCTGGGGGGTATCAAGGGGACTAAATTAACATTATTTTAACATTATTATGCATTTGTGCTGCTTATAAGTTAATGAAGATTGATCACACCTGCCGAAGACATGGCAAGCTCCAAGTGAAAATTATGACAGAATCCAGAAGGCATGTTTTTTAATCCACACACACACACACACAATTATTACACTCACTCTTAAATCCCCTCCTAGAAATGATTATCAGAGGCGCCCGCACGCACACACATGCACAGTACATTTATTAGCCCTGTTCAAGAGTGATATCGCAGTTGGTACTAGGGACTTGACACTTCCTGGCAACCAGTTGTTTCCATCTAGAGCCAGAGGGTAGTATTTGGAAATGGTGATGTAGAGGGTGATAGTGGTCTGTGATAATACTGGCAGGTGTAAAACATCAGTGACTATAAACAAGTGTTTTACGTAATGGAAAAAAGTTAATTCTCTACATGCTAATACTGACTTAATCTAATGCCGAGTTCTACTTTCAGTATTACACTATAACGAACATTGTACTGTACGAATTACTGAAAGTGCAGGTCGAGAGTTCGACTTACCATCAATGAGATATCGAGAAACTTCATCCAGGAAAAATGAGTTATCCATAAAACGTCTCAGAATATAAGGGCAAAAGTATTCAATAATCCAATCAGAAACAAGAATCGTAGCATCAGATTCGAAGTCTTCCATTTTCCCGCTACGCAATAGTGCACCGTTAACTTGAGTTCAGTCCCTTGTATGGTAAAGTTTGATGCACGCTGTTGCTAAAAATCCGAAATGATTGGGTTGTTTGTTGTTGTTGTTGTTGTTGTTGGGATTTTTTTGGGGGGGTCCCCTAAGACATTTCATTTCTCTAGAGCGTGAACACGAAATGTTTCAACTTGTTTATCTTTTCACTTTTAAAAAAATCTCGTTCAATCCGAGAGCGAGTCCTTAGTTATATACAAGCGTCAAAAATGGCTGCATAATACTGAGGGTTTCCTGTAATGACTTGGCTATCTGCTAAGGGTAAACAGGTCTGGATAAGACAAGAATAAAATGGACATTTTTATCAAATTCCATTATTTGAAAAGTTCTGTAGAGGGATAGGATTTTATTTAGGAATAACTAGATTAAGGTTCTTGATCATGCTAGTATAGTTGAATGTGAAACCAGTAAAATGCCACTAAAATCATTTTTTAGTGTAGCGTGAAAACACGAGAGATAGGTGTTTCACTTGGTATAAAAGAGTCAGTGAACACAAAAGTCAAATCATGGTGATATAATACAAATTAAATTGCAAATATTTATACAATAATTAATTGTCACAATTTAAACGGTCATCTAAAAACGTTAAATGTTAAGCGAGTGTCAAGCTGCATATCGTCAGCAAGCCTATCACAAAATGATTTTAACATTATTATGCATTTGTGCTGCTTATAAGTTAATGAAGATTTATCACACCTGCCGAAGACATGGCAAGCTCCAAGTGAAAATTATGACAAAGAATCCAGAAGGCATGTTTTTTAATCCACAATTAAATTAACATTTAAATGAGAATGCAAAAAAAAACATGTGTACTGGGCCAACATCGTGACTAGAAACAAAAACAGCGACCACCTCGGCATCTGATACAGAAGACATAAAGTTATGTAGCAAGTCGAATGCACAAATACAGATCGATTCGCTTCATTATCTAACTACAGTTCACCAAAACTATTTATTACAATCTATCCAAATAACAAAAAATAGACTGCCGATTTATAATAATAATAAATGAATATTTTTATAGCGCATATTCACACTCATAGAGAGCATGCTCTTAGCGCTTAAAACAAGGAAGAGACATGGACTAAATAGATAGGACACGAGGGGCGTAAGAATAAATAACAATACTGACGACAAACAGAAAACAAAGATGGAAAACACAAAAAGACACCAATTAACAGAACATTGAAAATATAGCAATTCTGCAGAGAAAGATGGTAGAAAATTAGCAAGAGCAGAAGGGGGGAGGGTAAGAAGGACGAGCATTGTGTGGACTGTGTTAGGAGTAATACTCAAGGAAGAGGTGCGTTTTCAGTGCAGATTTGAAGGATTCTGTTATAGGAAGGTGGCGGATATGAAAAGGGAGAGAGTTCCATTGTTTTGCTGCACAGTAACCGTTAGTGACGTCGTTATGCAGAGGTGTAGTGAAACTAACAGCAAAAAAATTAATTTTAAAAAATAAGCTTACCATCGATGAAATTTCGAGAAACTTCATCAACGACAAAAGAATTATTCATAAAATCTTCTTAAAACATGAGGGCAATAGTACTCAACGATCCAATCAGTAACAACAAACTGTATACTTTCTAAGGTCCGATCCATCGTTATGTTTGCATTCTCCACCTCGTCAAAATGAATCGTTAGCTGAATACACTCCCTTTGTACATCAACCCTAGACGTTATGGGGGCCTAGACAAATGCAAGCATCGTTCTCGGACATGGTCACAAACTTCTGTGCTCTCTAGATCTTCGTATCTATACTCTCTGGACTTCCATAACTTCAGAAACCGGTATGTGGTCTCGGTGCAGGTAGGTAGTTGGACTCTCTATCTGATGAGTTCCACGTCTCTGAGCTACGCTTGCGCTCTTTAGGTAGACACTGGATTCTGTGGTACAGCAAGCCCCGATGTCTCATACAGAACCAACGTCACCTTATAGTCTGGCCATGCGAAGGTATTTTAAGATATAGGCAGACACTCAGGGCAGAAATGCACAGATATAGTCATGAGAACGAAGTAAAAATTAACATACAAATACAGTCACTGCAAATCTTTGAGAAAAACGACTCAGAGCTGATGAACTCCTCTAAACAGCCATTGTCCGTTCAGTATGTAGTGTTGTATTATGCTTACTGTACTGTACGTCAGTCTTCTGTGTGTGTGTGTGTGTGTGTGAGACAGAGAGGGGGGAAAGAGATGGGGGGGTCAGTTACCATTGTTTTGTGTAAAGTTGAAATTTTTCCTGAAGTGAGGGAGATGCGCTACATAAATCCTGCTATTATCATTGTTATTAGTATGTTGCTACAGCAGCGAGGGCTAATCGATTCTACATTTCGTCGTGTCCCCCGATGACTAGTACTGGCGGGCCAGCTTGCTCTGCGTCAAGCCGCTACAGGTTAAGGGAGTGATGATGATGATTGTTAAAAATAATTATGATGATTCATTTGGAGACCACTTGAATAAAAAAGAAAAACTCAAAGTGGAAAACCAGTCAGGCTTTACTTGGGGAATATTTGAGAGGTGTGTTTGTGTGTGTGGGTGTTCATGAAGATGCCTTTCCTCAAAAGGTATGTGCTTGACTGCTTGTATGTATATAGAACACCTGGGAAAAGGCGCTATATAAAAGGCTCTTTGTTTTTTAATTATTACGTTGAGCGCGCTATCATATGGGACTATACTGCTGTAATCAAATTTTATTTGAACGTAAGAGTTATCTCTCTTTGACCGAGTTGCTCACCTCCCTCCTGACTCATTCTTCTCTTGGTTTTTTTTTTACAGCAGTGATCGATTCTCTTGCCGGCAGATTCGAAAAGTACGCTCGTCGCAAGGAGCATTTCAGCAACGCTGTGTCTAAAGAGCAGCGCACAATGGATTACACTGTCTTAACAGCCGTTGTGGCCACTTCTTTAACATCTTTGCCGATAGCTTTTGTACTAAATAAGGTTGATTTGATGAAAGATCACCGATTTGTTTTTGTTGCCGGGGTACTATGTTTGGCAGCAGCGGCTATTGTTCCAGCTTTGGTTTTGCGTCGGCGCTATCGTACAGTTGACTGGATCATGTACGGTGAGTACTCAGTCCAAAATCCAGTTGATTCAAGTCCGTAGGCACGATGATTGCGGTAAAGTTGCAGTCTAACCATGACATTTGCTAGGCGTCACTGACCTACTTTTAGAGACTGTGGGATAAACACTGCACGACACAAAGGTTGCTCAGACGCTCTGCTTAAAGCCGAAAAAAAAACACCACTGATAGCATATCTTCAGCATTTGAATTTATTTATTCTGTTAGTTATTTTACAGTAGTTATGATGTAAGATGAGAAGCCTTTACATTCTGTTTATTCATTCTGAATAGATAACCCAGCTGGTTACATACAGCATATTAGTTCTAGGTTATATAGTTAAAATATTTTAGTTTTTAGCAAAGTGTTGCATGTAAAAGAGTGAGAAAAGACAAACATACAACTGTGTGTGTGTGTGTATGTGCATGCATGCATGCGTGTGTATGTGTGCAAACATTTGTGTGTGTATTTTAGCTAATATGCACTGCTAAATATACATTCATGTAACAAAAACAAAAAAACAACAAAAAACAACAACAGTTTTAGCAAATATTATCATGACTATTATCATATTATCATATCACCATTTAATATTTTACTTCTGTGCGCAGTGTTTGGACTTTTCTGTTGGACCGGTATCATTGATCTCTTCATTGGCCTGGAACTCAATGGCTTTGTATCCAACTTTATGGGCTTCTACCTCTTGGAAGGGGAGCCATACCTGAACACCTCGCATGGCATGTTCATCAACTATTGGGATGGCACAGTCCACTATGCACTTCAACTTTCTAGCATTGCTTTATTTTGTTTGCAGTAAGTGGTTGTTTTTGGCAGTTAATATTGTGGTTAGGATAATATTAATAGCAAGAGGAGCAAAGTTATAATCGAAACCAGATGGTTTTTAAATCCTAAACTTACAAATAATAAATTAAATTGTTATGCCTGAGGGCAGACATAAAACATAATGTTTCATTATGCAGTATACATTGTGTCAGAATCCAGACCACTCAGTCCACTCTGAGTCAGAACATGGCACCTATTTTGTATGATAAAGGTCTACGGTGTCATAATTCAGGATATTGTCTTTCTAGATTCAATACATTCCTTAATGCTGGAGTATATACTTTATTATATTAGTGCAATAAATGTGATATTTTATGTTGATATGAGAGATGTTCCACTTCCACCCAGACGTGGCAATAAAACGAACAGAGAATTTTTTATAACATTTTTCTCTTATTCTCCAACTCTTTTTTAAAATTGCAACACATTTTTTCAGCCCTATGGATCCATTTTTTTAAACACTCCAAAAACGCCAATTTTGGCACCTATTTCAGCTGTTCCCTCACTCCAGCAATGAGTTCCTGTTGAGTTTTGAAGTTCACTCCACACAGTGGTTCTTTCAGTTTCAAGAACAACCTAAAATTGCATGGGGCAAGGTCTGGTGAAGGAGGGAGGAGGATTCAAAACCTTGACACTTCATTGTGCAAGAAACTCCAATGAATCACTTGGTAGAGCATGCATCGACTTGCTTCTCCACTCCATCCTGGGAAAACTAGGAGGGGAAAATTATGAAAAAAAATGTAGAAACACCCTGAAGAATCACTCTATCAAGTCAGCATATTCTGCACTTGCTGAAAGCATGCGAAAAACTAAAGTCCAGGTGTAAGTGAAACATCCCTCATATGACATATGATCCCTTGTATTGACAGCTTTGTAATAAATGTACATTTCTTCTACTTATAGCATATATCCATTGTGTTAATACATAAAAACTGAGAAAAAATGTTGTTCATTTTGTATGATCAATAGGAGTGAACTCAAAGGCAATGTTTGAATGAGAATTGTTTTGATTTTTTATGATATTTTGTAATCTTACTCCTGCAAATATTTCTGCTTCTAAGGGCAAGTTATCGTGAAGTTGGACTCTACTGGTGTGGATCTATCATCAACAGCATGTTGGTTCTTCTGCCTGGTGCAGTCCTTGGTGAGTCAACTGTGTATTTCTCGTTCACCACAATGAATAATGGAACATAAAAATACTGTAAGCTTTACATCTGTTCAAACTGACAAGGACTAAAACTGTATTGATTATTCCAGATAAACCAAAGACCACAACAATGTTTCATGAACAGTACATCTGCATTACTTAACTGGCAGCATGTTAAACAGAGTCTTGGCCATGTCCACATGCAAATACTGTAATTTGAATTTTATGAGGATGATAGATAAGCATTAATCTTGCACTCGTAAAAGCAACGATAAATGTTAAATCACCTGAAGTAATTGTTGAAGACAAGACTTTGCTGTTTCAGGGAAGAGTGGTGTGAGGTGGTCATATCTGCTGAATGTGCCCTATGCACTTCTCCCTGTTTTTATTGCTTGCAAATTCATCAAGGGGAGACCACTGCAGGCACGCTCCTATTTGCGGGTACCTTGGAAAACATTTCCTCAGATTCTTTATTACATAGTACTATAGTTAACTTTTTGACAAAGGTCAGCATGCCTTGTTTGGGTTCCTTGATTACAAAATAGATGAGCTTTAGCTTTGTGGTGATGAAAAGTTTTTTTTAAATGATCACTGTTAACATCATGTCTGTCTTCTGTGTATTAAGTGTAAAACCCATAACACAGACTGCTTAAGCCTTTCTTACATGATTAATGGTGGCATATTTCTGTTGCAGGTTCCTTGCATCACTCGCCGACCTCTTGACCTTTTGTTCCTTATTTACTTTGTTTTGGCCATCGGTGTTGCCTTTCTCCGTGGATTTGTAAGTGGGAGCTGTCTGAGAAACTGTCAAATAAATGAAATAAATATAGAGTTTTCTTAAATGTTATAAGTCCTACCAAGCATTTGTAAGAGCTTTTTCACCAAAGTTTTGTCTGATTGTATGCAACAAAACAATAAGATTTATAAAATAATAATAAGAAAAATTACTTTTTGTCTCCCCTTGAACATATCAGACCCCCTTCAGAGCAGCATTGGAGGGGGAAGTTGGGTGTACCCTGGTGTGTGTGTGTGTGCATCTGCCTTAAATGTTTAAAGATGTATTCGAGGATTTGGAATGCACTGTCTTTCCATATATTTGTGATGCTACATGCTTTCCATTATGGACTTAAAGCTATTTAAAACTCGGAAACACCTAGTGTAATTGGTTTACCCTGACTGTTACTTTCTTCACCTCCTCTCTATGTTCTTTCATGTTCCTAGCAGTGTTCACTGTGCGTGTGTGTTTGTATGACTGCCTAAGTGAGACGCCCTTCTTTGTTGTACAGCATTACTTTCATCTGCCCTTTAAATCTTGTAACGCACATTGAACTTGCCTCCATATGGGGAAATGTGCTAAATAAGTCCTATTATTATTGTTATTATGGTTGTTGCTATTGAGATGTGTTCTTTAAAAAGGAGAAGAAAACACATCCTATGCTGTGAGCAGATAAAATTATAGATCATAGGCAGGTTCTTACTTATCACTCCCTTAAGTTCTGGATTAACATAGAGCAATGAGAAAAATATGTTCTTTCTGCAGGCAGTACTTGGTGCAAATATTTCATGCATGGAGACCTACGTGAAAAGATACGAGCCATACCTCACAGACCCTTCAGCTTTTCCCAAAGCTCAGGTGAGTACTTTGTAAAAAATGTTTCTTGGATATACTCAGCAGTGCATAAAAGTATTAAAAGAGTTCAGAGAAAACAGGAGCCTTTGTGTAGGACAAAAGGCTTATGTCATATTACAGGATCTATACATAAAGTCAGAATTTTTTCAGTCATTTTACTAACAGTGTTCTTAAACACCAGTTTTATAAGTTCTCTGGTAAAAATTCATGTTTTACATATACACACTTTTTAAAGGATGTTATACTAAAATGTCTTCACTCATCTAGGTTGCCTACCCTACATGGTAATCAGGCAACATTCTCTTTGCAGATATTAGGATACTGTTGGACAAACAACATAGTGTCAGTCATTGTATCGTATCATCTGTATCACAGATTTTTTTCTTTGCTTCCAGATGCTGGTGAATATGTACTACTTCGTCTTTTACTATGTGTGTGCTGTGGATGGATTAATCAATCCAGGTCAGCTCTGGATGTCAGACTGGGCCATCATCCATGCAGGTGCCGCCGCACAGGTGAGTGTTTAGACAAAAGTCAGATGGTGGGTTACACAAGACTTTTTTTCTTTTAATTCATGATATTCAAAGTGTAATCAGAACCAGTGGAATATTTTGCTCTGTGTTTTCTTTTTTAATTTAGAGTGGGAAGTTGAGTTAATTTATACTTCTAAGGTTGTTTCAGATTTACTAACGTGTCTAAATCATACATGTCAAGTGGAATTGAATCAATAAGAGGAAATCCCACTATGAAACAAAAAATAAACTTGTTAACAGAAAAATTGGAACACTTTGATGCATGTTACCGAAATTACTTGCTCTTCTCTGTCCTTTCAGTCTCCGTTTGTACACATGGCAAACTTAATTACTTGCTCCTCTTTGTCCTTTCAGTCTCAGTTTGTACATATGGCCAGCTCAATTCACAGTCGAACACCCATAGAACTACGCTCTCCTGTAGGTGGAGTGGCAGGGGGTGTGTTCTGGGGGATCAACTTGCTGCTGTTGGTGGTGCCGCAGCTCTTTGCCCTACGCTGTTGGAGAGACCCAGACAATTGTGGCCGCACTTACACCACAGATATTGCACAACCAATTGGCCAGACAACTTTCCGCCACAGTTACCGAACACCACGTAAACGCGAATAACGATCATAACTGAAGAATGCATTTTATTTCGATCCTGTTTTATATGTGTACTTAACACATGTACTATATCAACAGGATTAATTCATGTCTTTGCTGTCTCTTCATTTTTATGTACTTGTTTTACTTCACCCCTGAAGAGATGTTTGTGAGAGTGGAAATTCATTTTAGTGTTACATAACCGTCATTTGGTTATTGTCACAGCATACATATTATGTCCATATTATGTCATGTGTCTACAAATTCAGCTGGGTGAGAATTTTGGGTAGGGATGCGCATGCTGTTTCATGCAAGACCATCAATACAAACTAACTTAGGCAACTAAGCTGTAGCTATGAAGACTTCACATCTGCAGTTGGAAACTGTATAGGAAGTGTTAAGCAATAAAATAACTCAAGCAATAATGGTCCAATGATATTGCTTTTTTTTTTTTTAACCCTCTTGGTTCAATATAAAAATGTAACATTACAATGACTGGCTTATAACTGAAGACTCCGAAGACGACAGTGGGTGAAGTTTGTTTTTTATTATTGCTGCTCTGAGATAAACATTAGACCAAGAAACCTATACATTTTTGGAAAAGAGAAAACTTGAACTTTGCAATAAAAAGTAATGAAAATCGCCTTGCCCGTGCTACCCGGCAAAGCCACAGTTGTGGCCTTTCGAACCAAGAGAGTTAATTGTGACATTTAAAAAAATTCCTTCTTACAAATTTTAATATAAATGTTATTTGTAGTGGGGTTTTCAATACATGTATTTATATATACACATGTATTCTTTTCATATTGTGTTAAATGTTTACCAATTTACATTAGCAATTTTCTGTATTTAACATTTTCTTGATATTTGTAAGCACAATATTTGCCATGCTTTTTGTGAACTTAAATTTTGTTACATTTACATTAAATTATATATTAATGGTTGTTGTGATAGTCTTTGTTTGGTAAATATAAACCTGGAAATATTTCTGATGAGTAAAGTTTGTTATCAAACTCAAAAGTTCATTTTTGATAGTTGACTTAGGTGTCTAGAATGTAGCACTGTATTGATGAGTTTAAGCTAAAGTAACGCCAGCACTAATCAATTTTTGCTTCTTTTCTTGCTTTCTTTAAAATACCTATCTTTTGATTTATTAAAGCAATTTTATGCATAACCATTGTTACAAACATGTCTGTAGCCAGACTGAGCATATGCAACAATCTTTATCTCTTCTTTTGAGGAGAGCTGTACAAGTATAGTTTTCTATGCACTGTTTATCTGTTGGGTTGACATAGACAAGTGGAGGTAACCTGCTGCTTAACTGCTATTTAGGGCAGGACCTGTTTTGGCTTATGCTTCCAGTCTTAAATATATCTTGTCAAAGTAGAATGTTTTTGTTTTTGCATCCCAGGCTTTACTAGTTAGCTATATAAATTCTTGAAATAAAAAGAGAACATGACGATGATGTTGTTTTTATATAAATGCATTATAATCTATTATATGGTTTGAGACAAAGATGTTTCTAAAAACTGTTTCAGTCATAATGTGCAGGGCTGAGAACAAGTTTTCATGTGACTTTTTACCAGAAACGCAGTGACCTGAAAACTACCTATACCAAAGATCTGCCTTAGCATCATGGCCAAAACATATTTCTCCCGCTTTTCTACAAGACTACAAACAATGCAACTTTTGACAGGTCTCAGCAGGTACATGCACACAGACACACACAGAGCCACAAATGCACACAAGAGTTGTATAACAACAAGTTTGTCCATCACCCACCTTTACAGTAAAGATCAGCAGACAGCACAAAATGTCAGAAGACGAGGCAAGAGCTCTCGTATTAACGAGGTTCATGAAATCAAGACTGGTGTTATTCGCACCACGAACTTGTATTATATACGTCCGTGATTCGTACATTCCTTGATGGACACCAGCTGCACGACGAGTTCTGCTGGTGCACCGTTATACAGCGACTGCTTGCCGTTTAGGCCTGTCGTGAGCGGCGGTGAGCAGGTTGTTACCAATACACTCTTATGTTCACCACCCAGTTCCCTCTCTGACAGCGCCTGCGCTAGTGGGACGCGGAGTGGGGCCTTTTCAAACTGACATAACATCGTGCGGTAATAAATGATACCGTTTTGTAATACTGTAAATAGTGGAAAGGCTTCTGTCGTGAACTCCGGGGAAAGAGCACGCGAAGATGGTCAGAGGTTGCGATTGCCGTCGCCTCGGGCTAATCACACTCTCGACACCTCGACCAACTCACGCCGACATGTACGTGTACGCACACACTTATACTAAATTGCAAATAAAGATTCACTGACTCGAGCCCCCAGCGTACGTCCCCAAGAACAACACAAGGCAATTTAGTATATTTAAACAATTATTAATATCGAGAGTTTGATCAATGAACATAAAAGATACAAATGCTGCAAATTTTAACGTTGGCTCGCTCTCTAGGCTTCCCGGTATATCTACTCCTAATCCAGATAACGTGAGTCACTAATAGCTTAACTACCACACAACACACTACACTCGTCACTTATCTCTCTACACAAGAATGTCTCTCGCGATGTGGAGGGCCCTTCGATGTCTTGACGTCTGAAAATCCGTAGATGTCACTCCGCCAGTCGTTGCTGCCTTTTCCACGAACACAGAGACTCTGGCACTGCCACGTGCCACCACGTGACTCGTCCTCAAGGCCGGACTGCGATCGGAGCTTAACCGCGCCTGAGGACCAACGCTTCTCTACCAGCTTTACCTCTGCTGTCTACGACCGACAGCCACTGGTGATACAAACGTTGTGAACTCTGTACCAAGAGTGGGTCTTAACGCACCTCTGAAGTCGGTTGTGCTGAAGTAGTCACGATTCCAGACTAACTCTCAGCGGAGAATCTGAACAGCCTTGAACAGATCTCTGCTACAACCTTCTCCCTCGAGATTCCAGTGCGAAGACCGCGAGTTCTCGCCGGTCTCTATGCTAAAATCCTCATCCGTGAGGATCCTTCTCTCTCACGATTGGTCAAGCATACATACACTCTTCCTTCCAACATTCTGCTACATAGCTACATCCAATCACTACCTAGCTAGCACATGACAGACAGGTGGTCAGTCCTGACTTATTCCTGCCCCCCTCTACTAGTGACGCGATCTGACGACGGCGTCATCACGTCTACCTCTCTATTAGGCCTGTAAGGTTTGATGTGAGCGAGAGTTACTTGCCCTTACTTGAGGTAAACAAACACGATCAAGACAGTGAGACAGCATCGCATTTATAAGCATTTAAAAGCTGTTTTCCCACGATTTTTTTCTGTGAAAAATACATGGTCATATTCTGTGGAATAATCTACTAATAATAATATAATTTTTTTTTTAGCTGGCTAATAAATCAACACAACTTACTAAAAGTCCCTATACTGTCACAGTTGTAATTGGCTTACATAGTTACTGATAGTAAGTGGCGCCAACTCAAAGAATACCGTCTCATTGCCTTCAAGACTTTTATGTAGGTTAGTCAAAATATTGGCCACACCAGCTGTATGTGCCTGTTATTTAATAGCAATAACAGTCGAAAAATATTTATTCTGTGAAATTTTATTTCATGGAAGGGCTGTTCATTTTGTACAGTTTTTTCAAAACAAGCATAAAATATTTCATAGAAAGGAAATAGAAAAACAAAAGAGAAAAAAAACTAAATACAGACTGCATCATGCAGTACCCCAAATTTAGTAATTTTTCTGACTGCAAGATCTAGTAAAAACTGGTAATATAAAATACTAACATATCAGTTTAATTAATTTTGATAGGTGGTCCTTTCATTCGCACTACTTCTCTAAAGTTACAAAATCCTACATTTATCCTTAAAGTCATAAGCTTAGTTTCTTTTTGTCTGTTTGGGTACGAATCGTGTGATAGTCAATTATTTTAAGAATGTTAAATCACTATTGTTAAATAAAACACTTTGGTGACTTTTGAAAATGAATCAAGGAAAAGAGATAACTAACACAAGATTCAAGGAGAGTTTTGTTAAGTCTAAAAAGGCCATAAACTTGGACAGTTTGCAGAGCACGGGTTCAATGCTTATCTGTAAACTATCAAGCTAAATTTAATTTTATGGTTACTTCTGAAAAGATATTTTTAGCTTGTTTTTTACTTAGCACTTTTATGCTGCTTGTCTCTTACTTTTGCGTATGCGCGCACACACACATGTCACTCAGCGCAACACTCACACACACACACACACACGCACACAGCGCAACACACACACACACACAGCGCAACACACACACACACACTGGTTGATAGAAACACATAGATCTTCATCAAGATATTCATTTACACATATAGATGTTTGTCAGTTTTTTTTTAATTATCACTAGTATTGTTTGACAGAAAGAGCAGCATCTCATGATGCTACAGATCTCGTTTAAATCATATATCGTCCATGTACTGTTTTTATGTTCTATTGTAAAAGTATAGCTGTCTAGGAAATGTTAAAAGATGTTTGGAAAGAAGCCTGGAACTTAGTTACCATCTCTTTGAATCCTGCAGTTAGGATAAACTAACCATTTTGTTTTTGGTTTTGATAAGGCTAATGAATTTTTCTTCCTTAAAGTTAAGCTTTAGGACTATTAAAATCATCAGTTATTTTTAGAGAAAATTTGTACTCCTGTCTTATATCATATCATTTTTACAATTAATTTTAAGATTAGAATATTATAATTGAATGTTCATCCACCACTTAAAAACTTCTGAAATCCATGGGTCAGTTTTAATTACAGTAGGTTAAAATTCAGGGTTCTATCTTAGTGTCTCCCTGTGTATATATATATATATATAGATATCTTGATTTGTATGCATATATATATGACAATCTAAACTGTGATGAACTATAAATAATCCTATAATAAATTTATATTGATTATCAATGTTTGTTAAAAAGTACAAAACAAGAACACACAAAGTTATAGACTTACCTTACATCTAAAATTCAGTTCATCGATTTTTGTCACCACATATTTTTCCACAAAACAGGATGGATAATATACATCTTTTAAGTACGATATTTATATCATAGTATAAAATATTATCATCTTTATATTCCACAGAGTTAGACTAATATGAATATGAGCTTAATGAGGACCCATCGTGCAAAGGCGTTGTTAAAGAATTGATCCATGCAGTGATTTCGGTAAAGGCGACTCATCCGTCACCTGTTGTAAACATAACTGACATAGTTTTGCACTTGGATAAGTAACAGAACTAGCACACATGGACTTTTAACAATGAAAAAAAATGCGAATGACTTAGTACTTTATTTCCATATTTAGCATATGGCGCATTCAGATTTTTTAACACTAGCTCAATAATGTCTTGGTCTTATAGTTTTCGAATCTCACGAAGCTGGCGGCTTTGTGGGCGGGTTTGTTTACCCCAACTAAGGGAAGTCACTCGCAGGTGATGACGTCAACCTTACAGGCCTCATTCACTACTGGTGTCCAGTCAGTGACAATAACAACAAGCGCTGTCGTCCCACACTAGGACACGTAGCCTACAATTAACGGCCGCACCGTGGTCTGTGATCTCTTCTCTTGAAAGAACCCCCTGCGGCGATAACCGCCGTTACCCGCTTCTGTCCTGCGCTAGTGCTGACGTAAGCGGCCATCCATTCTCCCGACCTAGCCGATCTCAAAGAGATACCCGGCAGTGAAGCATACCTGGTCCTTTTGTCCACTACTCTGGTTGGCACCAACAAGGCGGCTGTTGCCGTAACACTGCCTTACAAGCTAATTCGTTTTCCCACGCTATTTATTCTACCTTATGCTAGTCTGTCTGACCGCGCGTACGCACGACTCGTGCATAATAATAGTGAAGATTTTTATAGCGCATATTCACACTCATAGAGAGCATGCTCTTAGCGCTTAAAACGAGGAAGAGACGTGGACTAAGTAGACACATAAAGCAGAAGTGCGACACCAACACTATAGCCCTATAACCTAGTTATCATATGACAGCTTCCGAGTAATAGTAATGTAACAAAAATGTCAGCACCATAGGTCATGTCTTCAGAGGATTATCTTGTCAAACTTGACAGCTTTCTGATGAGGGAAGCCTAATGGGAAGAGAACCAACTTTAAAAAGTAAGGCGCAAACAGAATTTACTTTTACTCCACTGAAAGAGGATGCGACTTGAGTTCTTGGAATTTCAAAGATTGCGAAAACTACGGATTATCTCTGTCTCCCGATGTACCATCCCACCAAGTGCTATGCACGGGTCCCCTTTGGTCACGGGGGGCCTTAGGAGGTCGCTCCTGCTCGCCATCCACTGGCACCAGCTTTGTCTCTCATCATGACCAGCTCGGTGTCGACTACCCTCCCAAGGTACCCCGACGGACGGTCTTAAACTGTGTATCATGTCGGATCAAATGGGCGAACCAGATCAGCTTCCACTGTTTATCTAATGTTGCCAGAAGAAATTCCAGGTGTCCCACGAGGCTATAGCGACTACAATCGCTGTTCTTTCCTTTCTTACGTTCGAGTTTCCTAGGCACTTGGTCTCTATTTAATTGATGCATATTTTTCAGGATTAACAAGGAGAGTTCGCGTCTTGTATACATTTGTATAGAGGCATGGTGACTACAGTTACCTTGGACAATCAGTACCTGGTAGCAAACCTGACGGGGTTGCTTTACCAAATCCTGTCCAGCCTGGTTATTTCTTTTGTCGCTGGTGCGTATGTCTGAGATCTTTGGCTCCCAGATATATTTGAAGGTGTTCATCTCCTCGAGCAGTATTTCGTTCATGTAGATGGTCCAACCAAAGAGAGTATGCTCTTTGGTCCAACCCTAAAACCACCAGCACCAAGCTCCACTGGAGCCTGACTTGCTGTAAAGTGACGGGTCCTATTGGCAGAGCGTACGCATGCTCTTCCCACAGTCCTGGGACACATCATGTATGTTTGGTTTGTAGGTTGTCTGTGTTCAGTAATCAAGCGTATTTTTGTGGTCATTGAGTGCTATAGGTATTATTAGGATATATATGTATTAGCGATCAAATGTGAAAAAAAATTCCAGACCTCATTGGGTGTGATCGAGATGGCACGCATTTGTTTAAGTGTGCGGGTTTTTTTTTCTTCGAGTGAATGTATTTTTCCCTGGGTGAGCGGGTCCTGTACGTGTCATTCAGTGCACGTATCCAGAAATGAAGTTGGAAAACACAGGAAGAGACAGACACCAGACCCAGACATAAACGCCACACCGATCGAGCGAACACACGTTTGGGGAGTAAGCGCAGGATCTTCTACAGACCCCAAGATGGTCCGGCTATATATATATATACGGTCAGTTTTCTTTAGCGCTTGTGAAGCAGATTTTATCAGTCAGGTTACACAAAAAAAAATAATAATAATAAATCAGAGGTCTACGAGGCGACCTGGTCCAACTATGGGGAAAACAATCAACCCAACATTGAGAACAGGTTGTGTGAAAAGCCCCCCGGGCCCCGATCTGAGGTTTGACCAGCGGCTGTAACTGTTTTACCTGACGACACGGGGCTCTACTCACACGCAGGTGGTGTGGGGTTAAACCTCTTTGTTATTCCTTGTAGATATTTTAAAAGAGGACGAACCTGCCCGTCCTATCTCCCCTATTCGTCGAAGTCGCCTGACTTACCGGCAGATTCAAAAACACGAGTTTCCAAATTTAGCAACTTCAGGAAAACAGAGCAGACGTGAAGAGCCCCTAGCATGGGTGTCACGATTATATTTCTCGTAGCTGCATCCTCCATAGTAACTGTGCCTATTGTGTATGTGCTGGATAAAGTTCCTTTCTTGAAACACCAGCGGATTTTGTTTTTTGGCACCGTCGTTTGCTTGTCTTTGTTGGCATCAGCGATTTTGCCGGCTTTTTTTCTACGCCGACACTATCGCCATGTTGACTTCGCTATATACGGTAAGTACAGGTAAAGTCTATATTATACCTGCCATCATCCAGCCTCGTGCCTTTAGTCAGCCAACTGTAACTGGTTCACCGTGTCTTTACACTCTGGACATTCAAAAATTAAAGAAAAAATAGTAGGTTCTTTATAATTGAAAGTAATTTTAATTTGGGCGTTTATTTTAATTTTCTTGTCTACTCCCAGTTTTAGAGACAAATATATAAAGTCTAAAGTTTAGGAAAGAAATTATGTTCGGAAATATCTTGGATGGTCGTCTTGTGAAGAATCAGTGTTTCTTGGAATGATTTTGCCAAAATCGGCACTCCCAGCAGGGCCGCATTCCAACACTGGCACTTACAGTACAATGTCCTTACCCACAGTGGCACTTAAATTACTAGTAAGGTTTACACAACTGTTTTCCTCATCACTGTCATCAGGCTAAGGTATAGAGAAAGCACTGCGCCTTGTGCCATCTGCTTTCCACTGCTTTCCCCGCCCCCTTCCTTGCCACCCCTAGATACTTCAGCTTTCAAGAGTTTTTCTCCACATTAAGACTGCTCTTTTGACTCGATCATGACTAGCAAAAGAAAGTACTACAGTTATGATTTTCCCCAGACATATTTATGCTGAAAGATCAAGTCACCATTAGTAATGTTTTTGGATAATGCACTATGACTATATTGTCTTAAAGACACTTTCAAATTCCTAAGTGGACAGTGCAGTCAGAGCTAGTGTACTAGGTGACAAATGCCATGGTTTGCATGAGCTGTCTTCTACTTTGGAAAGATGATGACACAGCCACAATATAAGCTTTTGGCTTTTGGTTATTACCATTACAAATGATTCCATGGTACCATATTGATGCAAGATTTGTCTGCTGATGACAGTGCACTCCAGTCTCACTGTTCTCTCAGTGCTCTACTCCATGTTGATGGTGATCATTTCAGCCATTGTCTTGATATATTGGAAAAATGGAAAAAAGGCATGAGTAGCTATAAGGATTTACATGTTTTTGGTCCCCACAGAGGAACTACTTTAATAGTTTAATCCCTCTTCATTATAATTTATTTAAGTATTATTAATGTTCGGTAGGTGTAAGTCATATCATTTGTCCTAACATGATGTGCCAGTGTTAATAAGTAATACCTGGAGGCATGCAATAGAATGCAGTTCACAATGGCAGTGTTCTGTTGCAGTGTTTGCATTCTTCTGCTGGAGCTCAATGATCGATCTCATTACGGCACTTCAGCTGCATGGCATCTTCCTTACAGACTTCAACCTTTTAGAACTGCGTCCTATGCTTAATAACACCCATGGAATATTTGCAGCTTATTGGGATGGCTCAGCCCATTATGTCCTTCAACTTTCTGCCATTATCCTCTTCTGTCTCCAGTATGTGTGACCTCACTGCTTACTTTTAAGTCTTTAACCTTGACTGGAAAGAGTGCAAAACATAGGCAGAAAGTTGTCAGAAGAAAACAAACATGACAGGATATTGAAAATGATACTGATAGACATCATATGTAGAAGACTGGGGTATCAGTTGGAGATGTAGGCTGTGACTATCTGGAAGATTTTTGGTTAACTGTTTGAAAATCAAGTAAGTTTGACTATCACTTTATTTGCATCTGGTATTCCACCCACGGAATTTAACTCCCATACAACCTGACTTATAAACACTTCATGGCTCAGTAAGCTACTGCACTAAAATTTCTTCTAAAAGATAAAATCATTGTTCATTCTACTAATATAAACCTGAATATGCTAATAGTAATCTGCTTTTATTTCGCAGAGAAAATTACAGGGAGATTGGTCTGTACTGGTGTGGTTCTTTTATCAACTTCATGCTGATCTTGCTGGAAGGTGCTATTCTGGGTTCGTAGATTTTCTTGCAGTATTTTTTTCTGGATGTTGATCGCATTTGGTAAGTTTTTTTACTTGTACATCTTCAACCAAAGCACATCAAGACGAATTATGCAGGCTAGATCATTTAAATTTTCCTGTTGCTACACCTTTCGTGAACTTTGTATTTTTTTATGCATAAAAAGCAGATTTAAATGAATTGTACAGTTTGTTTACAACTTTATTTTAAACAAGCTTGCTGGTTTCAAAAAATGTTAGCTAAAATTGTTTAGATGCAGAAAATATATTGTCATATAAGTTGTTAGAAACAGATATAATCTTATGACGACATTGGATGCTGATATTAACCAGAAAAATGTTGAACAGTTGTCAGTGTTATAAGTTTAAAGTTAGTTGTCTGTGTTTTTTTTCTACATATATCATACACTGTTTATTTCACTGATTTATTTTGTGTTATATGTCCAAATAAAACTTTGGGAAGATTTAAGCATGTAAATTAAATGCTTTTATTATGCAGAATCTTCTGGGAGATATGTTTAATGTTTGAATATTTTTCAGGAAATACTGAAAAGGGGTGGTTGTATTTCCTAAATGTGCCATTTTTACTTCTTGCTGTTTGTGTTGCAATAAAATTCATCAGAGAAAGACCTTTTCAGACACGCTCTTACAGAAAAGTAAGTTGAGAACACACAGTGTAAATGACATTTAATGTAATTTGGGGCTACAATGTTTAGTAATACATTTTTCCTTCACACAGTAATCACTCTCTCCATATATTTATCAGGGATGTATTTCTCAGTTTATTTTTGGAAAATTAAGAAATTCCAGGAAAACGAAAACGAAACAGGGTTAAAAATCATACACTGCATTTAAAAAGTAATGAAATAATGCAAGTGAACTGTATTCAATACTTTAGCATGCCATGCAGCAGTAGAAATGAAAAGAGAAGCAGTTTGGCAGGGAGGGTTTTGGGGATGTTATAAATACAATATGCTTGCATATGTATATATGATATATATGTAGACACACCTTGTCATTGTCATGCCTTGCCCTAGACTCTGCGAATCAGTTGCAGGTCACTGCCTTCATGACTAAGCTAAGCCATAAACTTGAGCTTATTTTTGCAACCTTATATTAGTACTGGTATGGATATCTACATAAATCTTTATTTTTAATCACAAGAAGATGAGTTCATAAAAATTAATTCCAGAGAAAAATTTTTTAGTCATCTAGGGGGAGAATTTTATCCTGTAATACTAGAGAAAAGGTCTGTTGTCTTTTTCAGATTCCTAGCATTGTTTACCGACCTGTTGACCTTTTCTTTGCCATCTGCTTCCTTTTGGCCATTGTGGTTGCCTTTTTTCGTGGATTTGTAAGTGTCAATAGGAGTCAAAATTTGAAATATTGATGGTGCCTTTTTTTAGTTTAAAAAAAATTCCTTTGTGTTTTTGCTTCATAGTTCCATAAAGATTATGTTTTGATGCAAAAGAAGAGTTAGTTTTTACCCAGCTGTGCTTTAGTTACAATATCTTAGTAAAAACATTATTTTTGGTAAAGAGTTTGAATCTCAGCAATCATTTCTTTTTCTGTTCAGTAGCTCATTGCTTTACCGTGTGTGTGTGTGTGTGTGTGAGAGGTGAGAAGGAGAGAGGGTGGGGGGGGGTGAATTCCATTTTCATTAAATTAAAAGAAACCTTTAAAGTGTAGAAAAATCTGCCACCCGTGTCATCTGCAGGCTGTACTTGGTGCAAATGTCTCCTGCATGGATTTTTACCAGAAGGAATTTGAGCCATATTTGACAGACCCATCTGCTTTTCCTAAAGTACAGGTAAAGAAGACAGCAAAACATGACTGTTTTATGTTTATGGCAGATTTTTGAGTAATGATTTTGCTGATTATAGTTTAGTATTTTAGAGTTTTACACACAGGTTGTACTCTAAGTGAGTGTGCATGCCTATGTGTGAGCACTCTCTTTCATGCACATGCAAGTTCAATATGCACTAATTAATAGCAGTGTTAATGTACCTTTAATATTCTACCCATCCCTTTGTTTGCTACACAGAGCTAAAAGGTTTCTACTAATAACATCTGCATTATACATGATGAATTAACTAATAGAAAAAAAATTGTGTTATAACACTAGGTAGTTAAGATTTGTAATGTAAGACATGTCTTTGAGTTGTGTTGTACAATTTTTTCTTTTTGTAGTTATTATTATGTTGAAATTCCATCTTGTGTATAATCAGTCTGACCATAATCAAGATTTTGGAATGTTTCAGATGCTGGTAAACATGTACTACTTTGTCTTTTATTATGTATGTGCCATCAATGGGTTGGTAAATCCAGGGCAACTCTGGATGTCGGACTGGGCCATCATCCATGCTGGTTCCACCATGCAAGTGAGTATAGAAGCAGATGCTACTTTACAAGTATCTGCACACCAAGAACATGCTTTGTGCCATCCAAATATCATAGCTTTAACTAGGCATCAGCTGGCTCGCTGGTGGTACCCAACCATGCTAAAGAAGAGAGAGGTTTTATTGTGGGGACCACTGGCTTGCATCATTAATTGGAGCAGATAAACTAATTCAGATGGGCTGAAGGTGCAGAAGTAAAAGGGGTGTCTTGCCCAGTGGGTTGTATCAAGTAACTGGTCACCTTCATTTTCTCTTTCTGTGTACTGCAGCATCACGTTTCTGACAATCTTTGAATGTCTTTGGGTGCATGTAGCTATGTGTGCATCCTCATTCATACATACATCAAATAAGATTAATTAAACATACTTTTAAGCCATGATAATTGAAAAGTTCAAATTTTTTTGTTCTTGTCTCTGTATCAGTTGTCAAGTTTTATGGTAACTGTAATAAATGTCTTTTATTCTACAGGCTCAGTTTGTGCACATGGCCAGTTCAATTCACAGTTATGCTTCAGAAGAACTACATGCCACTAAGGCTGGGATAGCAGGAGCAGTATTCTGGGGAGTTAATTTTGTGCCATTGGTGATATCACATCTTTTTGCCCTTAGATGTTGGAGCGACCCAGACAACTATGGCTGTACCAGCACAACTTCCCGTTACAGCTTCCTCAATCGCAAGCAGCACTGATTTGAATCTCATGTTGCAAAACTCAAGCTGGCACTTTTACCATGACAGCTGTTTACTCAAAGGTTCTATTGTACTATTTTTACAAGTTATTATAACTGTAGGCCTAAAACTAGCTTGTTAAGGTCTTGCGGTCCGGAATGTTTTTGTTTATTGCTTTTTGGTGTTTTTTTTTTAAGATATTGTACTCATTACTTTAAACTGAAATTTTAGACCAAGGACTTGGCAGCCTGTAGTGTCTCAGTCTAAATTAACAACTTTTCATGTTCCTCAGCACTTTCAACATTTCACTTATACACAAGATTCTCTTTAAAACATCTGGAAAAAAGTAAGCTCCTCAAAAGTCCTCCTCAACCCCCCCCCTTTTTTTAACATCTTAGAACCTGTCTCAGTTTTGTGGGACACACAAGTGGCAAGGGACTTCAAACTGTTCCAACTTTTCATATGCAGGAAAAAGATGCTGCAGATGCATGCTGCAGTGAACAGGTATGTTGGATGCTTGATATGTCTTCTCTGTCCAGTTAGTGTATGGAAGTGACATGGGTCAGATATAGTGGTGTTGGTGGTTAGGTCATGGAAGTGAAATAAAATATATAAACATCATTTTTGTAACCTGGGAAATACTTTTATTTCCTAGATTGTGAGATATAGTAGTAATATGTGCAATATTTTTATGTAAAGATATTACTATTGTGTATTACCATAAGATTTTTTTTTTTAGAAGCTGAAAATCTTCAACAAAAGCAGACTAATAAATCTTAGAAAAATTCGCTTTTTTTAAAAGCAGTTTTTACATGAAATCAGATATTTTTAAGAGTGATCGGTGTCCTTTATTAGGCCTGTAAGGTTTGATGTGAGCGAGAGTTACTTGCCCTTACTTGAGGTAAACAAACACGATCAAGACTAAGCGGCTGTGTGCTGTCAGTGAGACAGCATCGCATTTTTAAGCATTTAAAAGCTGTTTTCACACGATTTTTTTCTGTGAAAAATACATGGTCATATTCTGTGGAATAATCTACTAATAATAATATAATTTGTTTTGGGTTTTTTTTTAGCTGGCTAATAAATCAACACAACTTACTAAAAGTCCCTCTACTGTCACAGTTGTAATTCGCTTAGATAAATACTGATAGTAAGTGGCGCCAACTCAAAGAATACCGTCTCATTGCCTTCAATTTTTTTATGTAGGTTAGTCAAAATGTTGGCCACACCAGCTGTATGTGCCTGTTATTTAATAGCAATAACAGTCGAAAAAATACTTATTCTGTGAAATTTTATTTCATGGAAGTGCTGTTCATTTTGTACAGTTTGTTCAAAACAAGCATAAAATATTTCATAGAAAGGAAATAGAAAAACAAAAGAGAAAAAAACTAAATACAGACTGCATCATGCAGTACCCCAAATTTAGTAATTTTTCTGACTGCAAGATCTAGTAAAAACTGGTAATATAAAATACTAACATATCAGTTTAATTAATTTTGATAGGTGGTCATTTCATTCGCACTACTTCTCTAAAGTTACAAAATCCTACATTTATCGTTAAAGTCATAAGCTTAGTTTCTTTTTGTCTGTTTGGGTACGAATCGTGTGATAGTCAATTATTTTAAGAATGTTAAATCACTATTGTTAAATAAAACACTTTGGTGACTTTTGAAAATGAATCAAGGCAAAGAGATAACTAACACAAGATTCAAGGAGAGTTTTGTTAAGTCTAAAAAGGTCATAAACTTGGACAGTTTGCAGTGCACGGGTTCAATGCTTATCTGCAAACTATCAAGCTAAATTTAATTTATGTTTACTTCTGAAAAGATATTTTTAGCTTGTTTTTTACTTAGCACTTTTATGCTGCTTGTCTCTTACTTTTGCGTATGCACACACACATGTCACTCAGCGCAATACACACACACACACACACTGGTTGATAGAAACACATAGATCTTCATCAAGATATTCATTTACACCCGCGGTTCTCAACCTGGGGGGCGCGCCCCCCAAGGGGGGCGCAAGCTGCTGAAAAGGGGGCCGCAAAGGCGGTCATTTTCTCATATCTCATATAGGTATTAGTGGCTAAGGGGGGCGCGCGGACGTACCTTTATTCATCTGGGGGGGGCGTCACAAGTAAAAGGTTGAGAAACGCTGATTTACACGTATAGATGTTTGTCAGTTTTTTTTTAATATTACTAGTATTGTTTGACAGAAAGAGCAGCATCTCATGATGCTACAGATCTCCTTTAAATCATATATCGTCCATGTGCTGTTTTTATGTTCTATTGTAAAAGTATATAAGCTGTCTAGGAAATGTTAAAAGATGTTTGGAAAGAAGCCTGGAACTTAGTTCCCATCTGTTTGAATCCTGCAGTTAGGATAAACTAACCATTTTGTTTTTGGTTTTGATAAGGCTTATGAATTTTTCTTCCTTAAAGTTAAGGACTTTAGGACTATTAAAATCATCAGTTATTTTTAGAGAAAATTTGTACTCCTGTCTTATATCATATCATTTTTTACAATTAATTTTAAGATTAGAATATTATAATTGAATGTTCATCCACCACTTACAAACTTCTGGAATCCATGGGTCAGTTTTAATTACAGTAGGTTAAAAGTCAGGGTTCTATCTTAGTGTCTCCCTGTGTGTGTATATATATATATATCTTGATTTGTATGTATATATATATATATATATATGACAATCTAAACTGTGATGAACTATAAATAATAATCCTATATTAAATTTATATTGATTATCAATGTTTGTTAAAAGTACAAAACAAGAACACACAAAGTTATAGACCTTACATCTAAAATTCAGTTCATCGATTTTTGTCACCACATATTTTTCCACAAAACAGGATGGATAATATACATCTTTTAAGTACGATATTTATATCATAGTATAAAATATTATCATCTTTATATTCCACAGAGTTAGACTAATATGAATATGAGCTTAATGAGGACCCATTGTGCAAAGGTGTTGTTAAAGAATTGATCCAGTGATTTCGGTATAGGCGACTCATCCGTCACCTGTTGTAAACATAACTGACATAGTTTTGCACTTGGATAAGTAACAGAACTAGCACACATGGACTTTTAACAATGAAAAAAAAATGCGAATGACTTACTACTTTATTTCCATATTTAGCATATGGCGCATTCAGATTTTTTAACACTAGCTCAATAATGTCTTGGTCTTATAGTTTTCGAAACTCACGAAGCTGGCGGCTTCGTTTACCCCAACTAAGGGAAGTCACTCGCAGGTGATGACGTCAACCTTACAGGCCTCATAATCACCTAGCCAAACTTACACTTTAAACAATCTAAGAACAACAGTTTTTAAACAGTGTACAAACAAGTTTTTGAACAGTGTATGAACAACAGTGTATGAACAGGTTTTCTTTGGCACATGTGCCACTGGCACTATATTAACTTACTAGCTCCCCAATGCCTCTGCCAGATATGAAGAAAACTTCCTGGATCAGCCTTGTCCTGAGTTTTCTCATTTTAAGAATATGTAGAAAATTATTCTGTAAACTCTATGCTCCATTGTTATTGATTCTTAGTAACATTGTTGGTGTCGCATCGGACATGGAGTGGTAAGGTGAGCTGCAGTTTTCAGAGAAACAAAGCTGGTGGGAAAGTCACAGAAACTGCCCTCACTCGACCGCAAGAATATATGTTAAATTTAGATGCATATCAGTAATGACATAAGTAGCAGTGCTTTTTTTTCATTGTGTAAGTGAAGCAGCATATTTTTCTTATTGTTGATCATTAATGTGCTTAGTTCTACATCTGACAAGCATTGGTGCATGTTCTATCATCAACATCAGGTTTTACTTGATACCAAACAAAAAAGGCAGCAGTGCCAAGTCTTTTTGATTTTTTTTTGGGGTGGGTGTGAGGTGACTTATTTTACTGCTGATATATTGCATATATATATATATCCAGTTTTGTTGGCAGCCTACATTTTCCACGACAAATTTGTACGTGTGTGTGTGTGTGTTGGGGGGCAAGGGGGTTTGGAGGAACTGTTGATGTGTGCACTCTTCCCAACACACTTCCAACGAACTTTGTGTGTAGTGTATGTATGCATATATGATTATTGTCCATGCTGTGTGCCTCACATCTTAAGTTTATTAAAGGTGGTTTTTTTGCTAGATATACCTATATGCATGCCCTTACACACGCTACACACAAAAATCATGTAATTTGTAATTACACTTAGTCATTTAGCCATTCGCCCCTTGAATGATACCTATCGGGAGTGGAGGGGGGCTGTTTTGAGGGATAGTCAGCAGGTCCTGCACAGGACAACCAGTCCACTCTCTGACCTTTGTAAGTCATTTCTTCTTCTGGCCATCATAGCCAGGTACACGGTGCAAGGCACCTTGAAGGACAGTCTTCAACAAGGTGTTGTGCCAGGTCATAGGGCCAGATCAGATCAGCTTATGTCGCTTAAGTGTTGCAAGTAGATGTTCCTGGTGTCCTGCAAGTGTGGCAGCTGTGCTTTGTACAAAGTCAGCCCTGTAATTACAAATGTCATTGAAAGTGTTGGGGTGATACTGAAAAAAAGACTCCCCCCATCCCTCATCCCAACACACACATACTTGCACTCATGTAGAAGACAATTTGTTTTTCACTTCTGCTGGAGATCATTTTTCATGAAGAAAGTTAATATGTGAGAACTGAGCATCTTCTGCTAGTCAAAGTATAAAAAAATATTCACATGGGTCTGCTTTAATCTGAACATGAACATTGTGTACATTTATGTGTTTGTTTTTATGCTGTTAAGAGCTTTGCCAAAGGCAAGAGCACAGAAATTTGCGACTTATCATTTTGGTGCAATTCTCAGAACTTCTCTTAAAAATGACTCCTCTCTCTCTCTCTATATATATATATATAGTGGACATTTTAATAATTACTAACATCTACATATTCTTGGCAAGCACTAAAATATGTTCTTATTGACAAAATAAAGCATAACAAATAACCAGTAAGTGTTCATTAGATTTTTATGCAGACATATCAGACGTAAACCCCCTTCTCCCAAGAAAAAAAATCTTGCAGAAAATGTAAATGGAGACAGCATTATTTTTTCCAAGTGTTCAGACTTTTCTTATTTGTTCTTAGGTGGTAAATATGACAAACTAAAAATTCTGATTTGGCAGTTATTGGTGGCCTTATCTTTATTTTTATAGATTATTTTGATTGACTTATACAAATTCATAATAAACATTTTTTCTACATTTGTGATTTGTTTTAGAATAGTTCTGCCTTGCAAAAATGTAAGGTTGTCTGTTCTGTTACTTTTGCATTCACCCATGTATACTGCATTCAACGGTTACTTTAAACATATTGTGAACATATTTGCATTTCACGTAATATATCATAAAAATTTGCTATATTTTGAATTATAATTTGGTGTTGTGGCTTATTTAATATTTAACCTGCCTGCTTCGTCAGGATCATGGATGTGCCATATAATGTGAGAATATTATCAAAAAATGTGTTTGCTATACAATATTTATCAGATGCTTTTGCATTATTTAACTATATTCATATTCTTTCTAGAGGCTAACTGCAATATTCTTTAATGGTCTAATAAAGAAGCAATGCCAAACTTATTAGCATCTTTGCATTTGGATGTTGCTCATAATTAAGTGAGAAGGAGAAAAGCAACAGCAGAGATTTATCTCCGGTACAACACAAGTCAACAATGTCTAATGCTTACAACATATCAAAATTGCCACAGATGTTGACATGTGAATGTAGACTTTGCATACAGCAAAATCATAAATATACATACCCTTAAGCAAAGAAAGAAAATGTTTACAGAGCACCAGCCAGGTAAACATACAATGATGAGAATGGCTGCAGTGCACTACACACAAAAATGCTTTCATCATGTTGAAAAGATGCAAAACTTTATAGTGAGCGAAAATGTCTGCCAGATACAATGGAGAATATGGAATCTAGAACAGTCCATTCTGTGGTTTCAAAACAAAACACGGACTTTTGGCATAACTGGAAATCATCACAAGCAGTGCTAGCAATACTTTTCTGTAAATGTAAACCAAATCTGTAGTTGGATAGCAGAGTCAAGATAACAGAATCTACCCCTGGCTATAATCTGGGTACCCTGTACTCAACACTGAATTCTTGATCATCTGCAACATAGTGCTTGAAGCTGCTTAGGACTTGTACCTTAACCTCATTTTTTAGCCATGGTAGAGATTCTCTATCGTATGCTTGGTAATCTAACCCTGAATGTGCCAAGTCCTGATTACACGTTTCATCACTTTTGGTCTGGTTAAGCAGAAAAAAAATCAATGCCACATTTTTTGCCATTATGGTGGAAAGTTGCAAAGAACAACTGTAACTCTTGCACTTGGAATGAAAGCTATGGGTTAGAAAAACATTAATATATATGCATCAAGCATAACATTCAGGTGCTCTCAGCTAGTCACCTATGGTTGGCCTGAAAGACTGCACCCAATGCTTTCTGACACAGAAATAAACGAGACCAAATGCACACTACAAAGATGTATGCATATGTGCACTGGGAGGCAGGCACAATCTTTCTGTCAGCATTTTTTAAATAAATATTTGGAGATACAGAAAATCCTCTCGCACACGTCCAGCCACACATAAAAGCTGTCCTGGTTTAGCTGTTAAACTGATAAATGCACTAAAGTTGAGTCTATAAATTATGCATACACAGCTAGGTTCTTCAAATCAAACCAACAGAAAATGAAAAACACATCAAACATCTTCACAGCGTTGGAATAAATTACAGACAAAATACAAATGTTTATATAAGAAAAAAGACACACTGCAATATCTTAACAGCTTGATGGCAATACAACAGACAGCACAATTGTTAAAAAAGAAATGTGAAGCCCATCATAAGTTTATGTAGAAACACTGTTCACATGAGAAGTCTATCAAACTAAAGATCTGGAAGCCTGAATAAAACCCTAACAAGTTTTTGGTGTGCTGTCAATGCATGTATAGTTCACAATCAGTTTTTGAACCACAAGATCTAGCAGCTACAATTTGGCACAATTAAGACATCATGCAATTGCTGATTCATTAAAAAACAAAGTAAATATCTGAAAGGTATTTCAAGATTGAAATGAAGTCTTTAAAGTTGCCAACAGCAGTGCAGCAAATGTCATAACACTCAACATAAACCTTGAATTCACAAACATTCAATTTCTTCTCGCACATTTCCAAAAAAAAAAAGCAAAAGAAAAAGGTGGTTGAGCATGACAGGCATGAAATTAACTGACAGACTTCATATGCCCAGACGAGATTTACATGGCACATATGGTAGAGTCTGATTGTGGAGGACATGTGTGATAGTGTGGTGTTTATACTACTGGTATGATGGTATAAAAATGGTCTGCAAAGCAAAAACGCTAAATACCTGGTTAATCTAGGACATGCAAAAGGAAACATAATGCACTTTGACCTTATTTACTCACCGGAAAATACCTGGAGACAAAACCCTGTGGCAACAACAATCATGAATGTGATCTGTTGTGAAATATTTCAGCAGAAAAGCATATTGCAAATGATGTAAACTATAGGCTCTTACATTTTGTGACAAAGATGAATATTTCAGTGATTTTTAAAACTGTGTTTGCTACATTTAACACTTCCAGATTTACAAAAATACTTTAAGAAAAATCAGTTATATGAACATGCTAATGTTAGTGAAAAGCTATATTTAGAGGGAAAATATCATTACTTTTGGGATAGTTATATTTATCTTGATACTTTACAATGTGGCCCCACTCCTCTCCGATGGCTCAAAGACAGGCCTTTAAACTGCTTATTGCTCTGCATGTTCACAATAAAGTGAGAACATGGTTGCTATTAGGTTGGATGTTAAAAAGATTTGTTTTTAAAACCACCATTTCAATGCAATATTCAGACATAAGCAACAAACCTGTGAAAAATTTTGACAGTGCTGAGGAGCAGAAGAGGCAAAAAGAGCAGCATTTATTTTAGAAATAATTGAAAATATAGCTCTTTTTGTAGTTAATCTTTTTTTCAGTTGTTCCATCCCCCATCATCATTCAACTCAAGCAGATCATTCAACAACCCCATGAAAACCATCTTCTGCTCTTGGAGGAAAGGATCAAGAATATTCATCATGCCACTTATCTGAAAGGCATGTGCAGAAATATGGGTTGTTAAAAAACCAAGCATGTTCCTTTTCAAAACACACAAGCTACTGGATCAATTAGCATGAATGTCTCTCGAATCAAGATAAACCCAGGTATAAGCAGACTTTTCACACAATATTAGAGATTTTACCATTAAAAACTGAGATGTCAGAAGCTTCAAGACACCTTGTTGGCATTGTGAAAAGTCATTTCAGACCAAACCAAAGCACCATCTTTCCATTCCTCGTACCACGAAAGTGTGACAGAAGTTACACTTGTTCATACGATGTGATTTTTCAACACTCCTATTTACATTTCCGCTGAAAATGTCATACCATGTTCACACACAGCAACGCCGTTAGCACACATGCTTTGGACATGGCCTCACATAAAATTGCCAAAAATGAGGTTGAAGTAACAAGAGACAACATGGTATAGGAACTGGATGTCTGAAGGTAAAATGAAAACAACAGTAACAAACTTGAGCATAGCCTCCAAATCCTGTGTTATGAAAGGCCTGTGGACAAGGTTCGTTGCAAACGAGTCAGAGTGAAAATTTTGTGAGGTGATTCAGTTTCAAAAAGGGATTGTTCAATATTTATTAAGTACTCTAGTATTATACAGGTATCTCTGTCATCAGTGCTTATCTGTACATGCAGTTTCTTGTACAACAAATGTATGAGCTGAAGGTTCCTCCTGAACAATGTGCAGGAAATAAACTCATTAAAATACAATGTATCAGGTAAAAAAAAGCCCTCTTATTCATATCTATAAAACACATAAACAATATGATGTCACATAAGGTACCAAGCTCTTCTCATAAAAACCCTTAACAATTAAACAACTGCACTATATGAACTACATACACCCCTCCACTAAACTAAAGAGAGAATACAAGAACTGAACTTCTCACAACAGTAAAGCTCCTGTCACCAAGTAGTTTAAAAGGAAAAATATGGGAAAGATGAAGTAACCTAAATTAAAGAACCAAATGTGTAAAATAAGCATACAAAGTTCCAAAATTTATATTTTAAAAAGTATAGACCATTAAGACCATGCAAGATTTTTTTGAACAGGCTACAAACATCAGTAAATGAGTTTTGATAATTATGACATTCCCTCAAATCAACATATCAGATCTTTGTGAGGAAAAGGATCATGGCAAATCTGGTTACGTCTGGATTAAAAGAAAATTTTCCCGAAAATGTGCTCAGTTGTTGTGGGGCAACACCATGATAACTAAAACTAGTCTTTGTTTTTGTACTACAATGCTTGGACCCTGAAGCACAGCCAGTCTGCCTGGAATACACTGCCTTAGAGATGCTTTTGAGGAACAGCTTAATGTATAGCATACACTTCAAACATTGGAACATTCACAGCCTAGCTGCATGAGACCTAAAAGGTGTTGTGCCACTGCTCAACAATTCTAGACATATATAAATTTCATCTCTCAGGAGGTACTTTTAGAGAAGAGAAACTTATCATCAGAAAAAAACTAGATCATAAAATTTCTGGCAATGTTCTGACAGAAAAGTTGATGCACAAAGTGTGGATTCAATATTTCTTCAAGTTCTTACTTCCAGTGCAGCAGAAGCAAGTCAATCAGTGGCATCTATTGAATAATTTGTCGCAACACATCTCCTGTTGTCAGGTCATAAGTACCAGCAACTCAAAGCAGCAGAACCTTAGTCCTAGTTTTTGTGGAGTGATGAATAACAGTGGAGTAATCCTTGTATTTTATGGCTTACAGCATACAGAAGAGAACATAGAGTTACTTTCAAAAACAAAAAATGAGGGCAAAGAAAAATAACAGAATACACGTAGTTAACTTTTGATTGAAGGCTTAAGATAATTTAAGTCATTATATGAGCGTGCTCAGCTCTAAGCAGTGGAACTGAAAGACATTTTGCACATATAAACACCAAGTACATTCAAATCAAACTACTTCATTTAAAAGATATAAACCAAGTGATGGTGCTGAAATATCAGTTCATCCAACACCCTTAACAGTCTTAACCCCCTTTCGTCAGATTCCATTAAGACCTTAGTTCACCACATCAAGCCAATAACAACATGCAAAAGCAATTGGAGGAATAAAAATATAAGGACTTCTGATGGTTTTTGATGCATTCAGAGGCACAGCCCATTGCTCGCAGAGACATAGCTCTCCACTCCAGGAAACACGTGGAGCTAAGACAAGCATGATATAAAAAATATTTGCCATATAATGGGAATGTAGTTTTAATCTGTCACGCATAACAAAATGAAATGCACTCACAAAGCCTCAAACACATACAGGCATGAGTGTGTGTGCACATTAACACCCCCTCTCTCAAAAAGACCCCTCAACAATGAACACGAAGCAGTGTGTCATAAGAAGTAATATTAATTTTACTGAGACTTACTCATCTTGCATGATTATTTACAGAGGTTACTGTTTTGAGACTGCTCTAAGCTGTCAGGGTTAGCATGTGAGTATTTTAGTTCAAACATAAAGCTGTCACTGCAGTTTTGCTCTCTCCTTTCTCCCGAGTCATTTCTGAGCCACTCAGAAAAAAATGCAAAAGCTGTAGGATGATATAAATACTATTTAGTGAAGGGTTTCACGCAAAAGGCTGCTGGCCCCTGTATTTCTTATAAAGGATTAATTCTGCCTTCATAAACTGACAAAGGCTATTTTATATAAAATATTTCACATTATTTACTTTAGCACCAGGACGAAAATAATTTTATGTTCAACTAAACCATCACCAATGTATTTATTTTTGAAACGTAAAAATGGTTACTGTTGGAAGCATATGTTTAAAAAATCTTAGGTTATCTGTAGCAATGTTCTAGTCAGCATAACTTCACCAATTTAAAACAACAGATATAGTGCTTTTTAACATCTAGCACGTAAGAAAGGTACAAAGTTTTGTCAGCCACACCATTCACTAAAGAAGTTTCAGAAAGACTGTTCCACAGCAGTAAATGCTGTTTACCCAGTTTAGGCTACATCTAGTCAGCATCCTGATAATTTTAAGATGATGTAATTTACTGCAAGTAATCACCTAGTTTACTATTTGTGGATAGCTGTTAACAAGGTCCCTGCACAAATTACAGTAGGGCATTTTCTCTGCCTGCTTCTGTTTTGTTTTGAGACATGAGAAAATGGCAGTTTCTGCCATAATATGTTGCTTTCCCTGTACGCTGTTACAATTACTTTTTTTAGTCTCTTGGATTTGCTGCAGTCTTGGTTGTCCATGTTCCACCAGTTAATTTCTAGAAAGTGCTCATATTATAATTTTAAGCAACAGCGTACAGACTACAGAAAGTATCAGCACTGTCTTATGAGCTACAGTCTGTGATAGAAGCAGACAAGAATGAGTGCGGGCATCAGATATGATAATCCAGTAAAATGAATGTACCCTAGTCACATAGTTAAGATAATTCAGTAAATTAATGAACCCTACCTAACAAGTCACATAGTTTTTTTGCTCCGAGATTTACAAGTGCTTTTATAAAGTTTACAAAATATGAAGACACGACAACAGATATAACATGATGATGTGATAAGATATCAAGATATGTTATACAGGCATGGGGCACACTTCAAGCCTCAAGCCATATGCAATGCTTATCCTCACTCCAAGCTGAATGCAAGCCTTTTTACACCTTCCAGGTATATTAGAATGCCACAAATAGAAAAGATTCTCCACGAAAAACATCTCAAGTGAATGTAACAGCCATCTTGTTTCTGCAGTTCTTTCTGCGTGGTTGACTGACCATGTGCATCTTGAGATTTTCACTTACAAAGTGAAATCAAAAATCAAATATATCATGCAAAATTGAAATGAGAAAAAAATGCCAGCATAAAAATTTTTTTAGTCCCACCATACATCATTCCATAATTTCTGACAGAAAAGAATGGATTCTAACAACTGAAATAGGCAATAAAAATTGCAAGTATTGTTATGACCTCAGCAAGTTACACGTCGATCAAGCAGTGCCAATATCAAGACTTCCTGTGTGTTTTGTACAAACAGCTTGCAACAAGATGCAATGTTTAAACACAGGACATTGTCTCAACCCTCACTGAACAGGGTTCAGGCTAGGTACAACAGCTAAAATGTGATGAACAGTATGGTGAGCTGAAAATTATGCTTTGTGGGCCCAGCCCGGCAAATGAAAAGTGGATTTAACAATGACTGCATTCTTGTCAACTGCACAATCATCAGTCATATCAGTTGACAATGTTATAGCAAGACTAGTTCTTTCTCCACGTATAAGAGATTCCAAAACTATTATCCAAAATTACTTATCTACAGATTGAAGGTTTCTGTGATCATATCTCACATTACTTATCTGCAGATTGAGGGTTAGTACACTTCTGTGATCATATTTCACATTCAAATCTCAACTGTCCTCTAGTATTAATCATGCCCCAGTTTTCATCATCCGCTTTTATGATCATGCTGACCTTTTCATAGACTGGATCATCTCCTCCAGCCTACTTATCACATTTTTATGTCTCTTTCTTGTCGACTCCTTTTGTGTGTGTGTCTAGAAAACTTTAAAGGGTTTTAAGCATTCTAGAATTCCACCTTTGTATCTCTCATGTCTCGGAACAAGCTCCAATCTTTCTGTTTCCAGTAAGATAAACTGGATGAAAGATAAATTACAATCCCTTCTGAATAATACATGATGGTAAAATGGTAACAAACAACATGGTGAGAACAGTGTTTTTTGACTGCTGATAAATAACCTTTAGCCCCAGGCCTCAGCATCTGCTTCAGACCATTGACAATGAACTGGGTGTAGAAGAGTCGTGTGCTCTGCACCTTTAATTGGAACTGGATGGTGTGTGTAGTAGTCAATCATACTTGGAATAGTTTCAAAGGCTTTGCTGTTTTTACCCAGAATATAGACTGTGATACCATAAGCATCTACACACTGGTCAATCTGTATGTTGATGGTCTGCCGAGAACTCCTATAAAGAGAAACAAAGATGATTATAAAAAAAACATTCTCTTTAAAATCAAACTGCTTATTTCCCCATCACAAGAAGAAATGGTGGCTGGTCATTCTGACTCCAAACTATATTGTCCCAGCCATATTGACCTCACCACTGCATTAGATCAACTCATGCCATCACTAAACTGGCCCATGCAAGACTATATCATCCCAACACTGAATGTTAAATAGACCCAAGCCCAAAGATAGTTTGATCATTTGTATTACACATTTCATGCAAACCACTAAATAAACAAAAAATAAAGACGTTTTTTTTTAAAAAAAAAGAAGTGATTAAAGAGAAAATCATATTTTGGAGCGACTGTGGGATTTGTTCTTCAGATGTGTGATGCAAAACAACCATTTTTATTTAATAAGATGGTGGCTGAGCTTGCTTGAATATATAATTCTGTTAGCAATATGCAGCTGAGCTTGAATATGCATAGTGTTTGAAAAATGCATGGCTCTGTTAGCAATATTTGACCTTAATAGCTATTTGAATCATCGGTCATCAGTTTGTCTTTTTGGCCTTGGTCAATTTGGCTTTCAGAGTTGGGGCAATGTGGTCTTGCGTGGCACAATTTGTTCATGGTAGAGTCGATCCGACTCAAGGATGAAGTCAGTATGCCTAGGGCAACATAGTTTTGGGCCAAAGTGACAGGTGACCAAACAAACTGCACAATGAGAACACCAAAAAAAAAAAAAAAGGAAAAAAACAACATTAACAAGATGTCTGTGAAATTTGAAAAGGATAAATAATTTCCCAACTATCCCCCAAAAAGCTATACTGACTTGATACACAGCGTGTAATGGCACCGATCTGAGCTGTCCCTGACCAAGTAGCTTCCTTCTTTGCACACTCTGAGGATGCGCTCTGCATCATCTCGAGAAATGTTCCCATGATACCAGCTGGGAGAGAAAATGAATTCTTTTCCTTTACAAACTGGCTTTGTATCACCTCCAAGTAAAATTTTAGGAGTGCTGACGTGATTTAAATACATGAAATAATTATTCTTTAAAACCTTACTGAGCAATGTCTTGCAGTTAAATAAATCAAGATGTTAATGTGAAATGACAGGTAAGGTGTACCTCTGATTGACTAGTGGTATCATGGCATTAATAGGCTCTCCTATGGAACAGGTGGTGGCCTGACTGCGTCTGGAAGATGGTGATCCACCTGATATTTCAGCAGACTGACTGGCTACAATGGAAAATATATTTTGTAAAAATATAACGATAGAAAACAAGTACAAATAATGCTTAACCCATTTATCCAGGTGGTTTTCAATTTAAGATGCATGAATAAGCACTAAATAATTTTTTGGAAAGTCATTTAATGGAGGTTTTAGTTTTTAAAGTAGAAATAAGGGTTTCCTATAACAGAATACTGTCAGTAAATCCTAGGTTATACTGGAGGCTAGGGACCCCAAGGTTCAAATGCTTTACAGGCATTCTTGCATTTACACTCTTCATCGTCCTTTTCTTCACCTGCTTATCAACAACAGCAGTTCAGTGAATTTGGTCAATACATCAGTCTATTCTCAGTTCTAAAGATATGGTATGACAGAAATTAGATGTTTACAAACAAGTTAACTAGATGTACAGATAATTTCAAACAGCTTACATGACATGGCTTGAGAACATGGCCAGTTCTCCTTTTGAGAGTCCCCAGCAGCCCTCTGGTCCTTGAAATGTAACTTTTCTATGCTGCCCTTTGAAGCCCTCTGCAGCTTTTCCTCCAGCTCACGTTGCTTCTTGGCGGTATCCCAGGGCTCCTGATAATTGTCTGTCTCACTTGGGACGTACTCTTTGTCTGTCCAGTTCAACTGCAGGCTGCGCAGTTTCTCCTCAAGTCCTCTGTTCAGATCCCACGCTTGCTCATATGTTCCACCAGTTACTGGGTCCTGAGTTTTTTTGCTACCTGCTTTTGCTCTAATTGGTGATGGCTCACTGGCTTCAGGGAGATACTCCAGAGCATCTTCAAACTTGTCTGAGGTGACAGACAGTGTGCGTACCAATCTCAGGTTTTCTTCCAGACGCTGCTGTTGCTGTGGAGTGTCCCATGCCTCCTCATACAGCACTTGACCTGATGGGTCGTCAGATTTCATTCGCACACCTCGGTTTCTCATGGCTACTTCCCGCTGTCTCTTTAAGTCCCAGGGCTCTTCATATGTTGACTTTTGACCTTCTCCTACCAAGCTTCCACTTCCAGAACTGTTACTTGTCTGGTGTGACAGAGACGACAAAGATGAATGGTCATAGCGATCACTGTCTAGGTCCTCACCAGAGCGTCCTCTGCCAGCACCACCCTGCTTAGCTAGGGATGCTATGGATGATGTAGAGCCGCCACTAGCTAGATGGTTGTCATCATCTCTGGATGGAGGAATGTCATAGTCGTTAAGTGCCAAAGACTTACCAGGAATTCTGTGTGGAGTTTTGTTCTGGTGTGGCATGTCTGAAATAGAAGACAGAGATGATTACTAGTTCTGTAATATAAGTGTATCTATCTGTTTATTGTAAAAACTATAAAGTCTTCAAATCTTTCACAACAGCTTGCATGTTCATAAGACTGCTATAAGTACAAAGCTTACAAAGCTTGTCATGTGACTTTGTCCAAATGATCATAAAAGGATCCTGTCACAAAATGAGAACAGGAGCATAGGAATATAGGTTTTTTTGTACTTATCATTAATTCGGCAAAAGGCTTCTTTTATTTACATTTAGCAGATTCATTATAGCCAAGCTATAGTCACATGAATTGGGGTTTGTCCACTTATTACTTTTTTTCCTTTTATGATGTCTCCCTAGGTAAACATATATGCTTTCACATCCACTCAGCCACCAGCCCATCCCCCACCTTCACAGATACAGGCACACACACCTTCCCCCTCACACACACATATACACAATACTATTTGTCTCATGCAAATGCCATCTCAAATGTAATGACAATACTTTAACAAATTTCTGGACAAAGTCATCATAATAGTATCATGTTATGCCACTACAAAATGACAAAAGAACTGAGCCAAAGCAATCTTTCACCATGCTCATATGGCTTGCTGTAGAATGTGTCTTCCTCACCGCTTTCCTCAATATGCTTTGCGGACTCAGTTTTACCCCAAACAAACTTCTTGGCATCCAGTGGTTCTGTGTAGTCTTTAATCTGTGTCAGAATGAGAAATGCATAAGGAAATATGTCAATGTATCAAAAGAGTCTGTTCTTCTAAAGACAGATGACAAGCTGAGCTTCAATAATATACCAGAAACTGACCGAAGTCACAGGACTACTCACGATTAAACTCTTGGCAACATCTATGGATAGAGATTTCCCTGTTTGACCTTTCAAGACTGGTATTTCCATTTCAAATATAACAGTCAAACAGTGCCAAGAAGATTTTCAAAAGTTCAGTATTTTGCATAAAATGACTGGGTTTTATCAACTACCATGATATGAATTAGCTTTTGCACAGCTGACATTCAATACAAGTGGACACGTGTTGTGGCCTGGGTTAAAACTTTAAAGACATCCAATGGGTAAACTGGTGCTGTTAAGCAGCAGACATTCATAACTGTTCCCTCATTAACAAAAAACCTCCAATCCAATTTGAACACATAAAAAGTTTTTTCCTAGTAGGTAACGCAAGTTACACAAATCAACATAGTTGTGATTATAGTCAATTGACTAGTCTGCTTGCTCGTCTTCCTTACTATTTGTTCCCTGATACCTCTTTGTGTCTTCTATGTCTGTCTTTTATTACTTGTCTGGATAGCTGTTTCTCCTGTCCTTTGTATTCTGTCCACGTCTCCTACTTGTCTTAACTGCTGAGAGCATGTCTTTCATGAGTGTGATTATACGCTACATAAATTACACGATTTTCATGATTTTCTTATGCTTTATGTCCTTTTATCTTTCTTTTGCAACAAACTCTGCTGTTTTTCAAAAGATTTATCTGTCGCAAAAGGCAATGCACTTTTTATATTTCATGCAAAAAATATGCATCCAATTGTAACAGAAAAAATGTTGTATAAAAAAGCCTTGAATTCAACACTTAATTACAAAAATAAATTTCTTCTCGGGTGTAAATCTTATTAATAACTGTCAAGAATGCAGTTCTTCGTCAACAAGTTTTTACACAGAGGTGCCTTAGAATAACTAATAAATAATACAAGACTACATTACAGACCAAAATAAAACTGGAAAAATCAAGCTGTCAAAACTTTTCTAAATTTTTAAAAAGCCATTAGTATCTTGTGTTACTTCAACTTTTTTTGAGAAAATACTAAAGAAAAAAATCACCAAACACAAGTTTCAACTGTCATAAAATCTGCAACAGGCTTTCACACTCATTCGGTTTTTGAGCACATGGCAAACATTTTTATTTCCAATAGAATCACTGATAAGTGAAGAAATTAAAGATATACAAATACGCATCACTTGTGAAAACACTGCAGCAGATTTGTTTCAAATTGTGCAAAACAACAGGCAACATCAAGCTTTTTATAAGTAACATTTTACTGCAATATGTCTGCCTTCCATTTTTCCCTTTGATGTAATTTTATTACAGTGCCTAGCCAGCCGAATTGTGTAAGCCAAAGCAATGCATCTTAAGCTAATGTATTAAGCAACAACATAAACATGCAAGAAATGTACAACAACAATATCCAAGTTCATGCAACATATGCATACCAATATTTTAATGCTTACATACATGAAAACCCAATTAAACATGGGGTTTTTGTGCAAATCCTGACTTATGTAACAACAATAAATCTGTCAAAATTATGTGACACTGTAGTGAAAGTGATATTTTTCTATTGAAAACAAAATAGTTCAGCTTAGCTAAGAAAATGAGGGTTAATCTTCTGCCTACTGAATGCAGCTTGATAGTTACAGTTCTCCTTATGATGTTCTTCTCCTTGGAACTTTGTACATGTGTGTGTGTGTGTGTGTGTGTGTGAAGGGGGGGAGGAATGGGGGAGGAAAGTGTGCATGTATATGTGTATGTGCATATGTGTGTGTGTGTGTGCCACTTTCCAAAAAGACTCCCTCATGCTTCCTCAGTCACAATGCCAAATCAGAAGAAATTGAAATAAACCCAAAATTTATGTTTAAGTCTCATTATATCTTTCCATAAAACATTACTGTGGATCCATTTCAATGCCAACATGGAGGGAAATAAAAAAAACCAAGATGATAGCCTTATGAACGCAGGCAGTTGTCTGGAGAAGATCAAAAAAGGTAAAGGTCATGCCCTAGCCTTTTCGGGTCGTTGGGGTGGGGGGTGAGATGTTAGAGACCTCATTTTTTGGGGGGGCCAGCTTTACTTGAGAGCGGTGCCCATCTCTTCTCTCTGCTGTTTTACCTTCCCCAACCCTCTATGGAGTCAGGTACCCACCCACCAGCTGGGTCGGCTGGCAGAAGTTTGCTACACTATTTGGGTATCGAACCAGCATGGCACTCAGTTCGGATGCCAGTGCTCTAACCACAGGGCTATCTGCTTCTGGAGAAGAAGGATCATTACACCTCATGTCCAGAGGTCCAGATACATATTAAACCTAGATACCAACCAAAACTGGATAAAACAGCATGGCACACACACACACACACACACAACTGAGAGACATGTCCTCTAGGACCTAGTGCAATAGCAGTTGACCACTATCATCTTCTGAGAACAAGTTACTGCATGCTTGTGTCACATTTATACCACCACAGGTTGTAGCTGTCACACAGTGTCAAGTGGAAAAGGCATCCAAAATCCAGAACATATCCCACAAGAAATGGGAAAAATGCCCCCTTCATATATCTGAGAGAGATGCCATGTGGCCTAATGCAACAGATCAGAAGGACATACTGTTGGTGACCAATAGTGAACAAGAAAGAACCACCCAGTTCATCAGGAAAAGTGTGATATCCATGAACATGCAACCATCTAACCACAGAAGACAATCAGGAAATGGTGTGGCCATAAGCAGCAAAGTTATTTTTTAACAGAATTTCAGTTCAAAACTTTACAGCATTCCTCAACCTCAGTTGTAAAAAGCTTCAGACAGGATTTTATTTACAGCACCAATAAGGATCTTTTCCTACTCTCTGAAACATTAAAGTGTTTCCAAAAACTGCTGATATGAGCAATCCATCATCAGCAAGCCTAGATTTTACTTGCCTTCCAAATCCTTACTAGTATGGCTGATGATGTGTCATTTTGAACCTAACATCCTCTAACCACCGTCAATTAACTATATCAAAACCCCACAATGTCTAAAAGCAGCAAAAAGAGTGTCTGGTATTAATTCTGCAGCACAAGATTTCATCAACAAAAGTGTAAAAGTGCAGACTGATCAATCAGAAAAAAGCTAGGAAGCTTAAACTAAATGTCCCAATAGAGCTATATTTATCTCCACATTCCAACACAGTTACATATCCCTATACGTAAGTTTTGTTGTAGCGATATGCTACCCATGTACAGAACCTGATACTTCAAAGCATAACCTATGCTGAAAACAATGCATGATGTTTAAATGATAGTTCTATTTTGACTGACACAAAAGGTTTTTGTTTATGAGAAAACACCGGCTAACATAAGTCATCCATTAGTGTGTGACTTGCATAAGGAAGGAATCCAACACATCCACTGAATGGTGTTGAATATGTATAATCAACACTTAAGTATGCTTTTCTTTTGTTTAGTTGAATTACGAAGCAGCTCATAAGCTGCATATCTGTTTGGCCTACATACAACTCACATTAAATAAACATCCTTACTTTTTTTTAGGCACCACAGAGGGAACTTAAAAATGTGAAACTACATGCAATTGTTCATTTTACACATCTATCAACAAAGGAAACACAGAGAAGCAATATCACTATTCCAAAATCCATATATACAGAAAAAGCCACCAATATTGCCAACAGGTACATGTTAGTGCACAGACAAACACTTTACAGTTTCGTAACTATTGAACTATTGTTGCACATTGAACAGTACTGCTATATGGACTACAAATATCTATCAGGATTTCCCACAATTACAGGAGCAGGCTTACAATCTCCAACCTCTCAAGAAACTATGAACTTCAGAAAATGTGACATATGCTTTGTGGGCCACTTAAGTCTAGATTTAGCATTTGTTTGTTCTGATTACTAACTGTAATTTGCATCTGATGATCAGTATGACAAGGGACCTTTCTTATTCACATTTATTTTACAGTTAATTCTGTAAGCTCTTTATTGCCTAATATAGTGAGTTCACTGTCATGCAGGAAAAACAAAAAAATTGCAAAGTGTTCTACAACATGTCACTTTTGACTTTATAAAGTTCTTTTTTTTTAACTTGCATTTCACTATTTCTGTTCTGTGTTATCGGTTACAAGTTTCATATTTGACATAACTGAGTCTAGGTGATAGCTGTGTATCTGCCTTTTACAACTCCACACTTGTTATACTAAATAGCAAAATATTCACCACTGATTAATGCAACACAAAATGTAATGGGTTCTCTTCTACAAAACCAAGATAGCAAATGCTCTGTCCTCTCAGATGCTCAAACACAAAGCAGTTTTCTTTACATATTGTACAAAGTCAACAGGTTCTGTGAACGAAGATGCACCGTTCTGACGTCAACTTGACGAATGAAACTGTACAGCATACATACCTCTCGTTGCCCTGACCTAGAAGTACTTGTAGGAATATCATCCTCACCATCTGATGACGAATATGCCATACTAGAAGCTAGCGACTTGGGACTGGAAGTTTGCGTCTTCCCTCCACCCGAGTCTGCTTCTTTCTTTGCAAAGACAGGTGTCGTGAACCCCTCTGCCTTCCGCGTATCTCGCTCTCTCCGACTCGAGTTTTGTGTGAGAGAATAAGACTGTGATGCACCCATGCCGAAACTGCTAGTATGTTCAAAAATGCTGTTACCTGAGTCAGTATATGAATTAGTTCTGCATGCAACATTTTCTTCAAAATCTACCCGCTCTTCATCGCATGAATGACATCGACCAAGGCGGGGTACTACAGGTGGTAGATCTTTCTGTACAACATTTTCATACCAAAAACATAAACGCCTCTTCGGCGACTGTTGGTTAGGTACGGCAAATACATCACTGTAAAATGTTGCGTTGTGCCTTACATTAGTCAGTCTGCTCACGCCATTTTGCCTCGGCTGCGGTGACGGCGGGGCTTTTGCCTTCGGGGGATTGTCAAGTTTCGTACGTCTTGCCATGTTGTTTGTCTTCCTTGTTAACGGGCAAGCGAGTTTTCTTGAACCTGATTGGCTGAAATTGATGACATCATGTGATCAATGTTTATACTTCCTTACTTCCGTGTAGCGGTCGACAGGTCGGAAAGGTAGCACGTCTCAAAATTCTTCAACCCAGCTAGGGTGAGACTGGGGAAAACCCGCCTTTCAAATAAAAGAATACTTAAAGCAAATAAGGAAATATTTAAGTTGTTTTAAGTAACCTTTGTCGAGCATTAGTCTCGTATCTGATGTGGACGTGTCAAAGTATGTAATTGCGTTTTGTAGTTAGGATATATGAGCTGTCCGTGGATGAAGGTAATTCTGGAATCGTCCAAACAATATGTAGCACATAATAATTGTTATAAATAAATGAACCTAAACTATCACGTCCAGTCGCAAATGAACCGATGGCATTAACATATGTGCATGCGATTACAGTATAGTCTCGCAACACGTCCCGTATTATCACGTCACGTACGTCGTTCTGTCTCTCGAAAGATACGATACCGAAACCTAATGTGGAAAAGTGCACACTTTTTGACACATAAATACTGCCAGGTCGGTCATTACAGCAGTGCCAGCATGGATGACAATCACGACTATCCAACTACCCAAGACCATTAATGTTGGTAAAGCCAACGTCTTCGTCGTCTGTTCTTGGCTTCATCATCGTCGCTGCTGACATAATGTCTCTTGACAAACAATTGACAGCTCTGTGTCGTGTCTGTCTACGAACTCTGTAAGATTAGTGCCATTCTACTCTTTCGACAAACAGCTAACAATCGTTTCTGTGCGTTTACCACCGCTTGATTAATGTACTTCTTAATTTTTTTCGGCCTGTCTTACACACCTTCACAAACCTCAGAACGTCTGGTGCTCACAGCGAAAAAAAGACTATACGCCACACACCTCTCCCTTCTCCGCATTAGCTGCTCGCATTCAGTACAAGTTCTCTGAGCTCAACTTTAATTTCTTTGAAAGCTTCGAAACTGTCCTGCCTGTTTCTCTGAACCTCTCTTCCCCTACATGCCGACCAGAGCCCTTCACTCATCATCTGAGCAGTGGACACTATCATCTTTAAATTTCTACTCCCAATAACGTAGTGGTTACCAAGTGTTTTAAGTATAGAGCAGGGGAATTCATTTCCCTTTTATATCCTCCACCTATCCACCATTGAATCACTTAAACGTTTTTGAAAACATTTTTTTTTTACTTTCTTCTATGTCCCTCATTTTTCAGTCTCTTGATGAGTCTGTCCTGCCTGATGTCTATTTGTTGATTACTTTTCGTTGTTACCTCTGTGTCTTCTCTGTCCTGTGTTCTTCATTATCATCGTTGCTCATCTTTCTGTTCCTTCATATTACTGCTCATTAACGAAGATTTCGTATCTAGCGCTAAGTGCATGTTCCTATATGAGCATGATTCTGTGCTTTATAAATTGCAATTATTATTATTATTATTCAAAGCAGCAAACCGATAGAGAGGCCGTTCGTACGTTTGAGCACCTCGTACAGCGTAACTTATCATCTCACTAGAACACGACCATCAGAGCAAAAGGAAGATGAATACTGCAGATGAAGGTGTAAAATCTGTCCGATTCTTTCACACATAATCTCAATACAACGAATTCCGCTATAACGAACGTTTTTCTAAAGTCCTGGCAGATTCTTATAGAGTTCAATAGAAAATAAATCTAGATATAACGACCGAATTGAACGGACTAAAATTCAAGCCCAAAGTGAAACATTTCCGTTATAATGAACTTTTGTTGTTATGCCAAGACGTGTCACAAACTTGTTCGCTGACCCAGTTTAATGGCATGTGTGTGTAAATGTGATGACATCATGTGTAACTGAAGAGCAGCGACCAGTATACAGAGAGAAGTGTTGCTTTCACGTCTCTGTCGCAAAACTAATGGCATTGTCATGTTATTAGAGTCATATGGCATTGTCATGTTATTAGAGTCAGTTAACAATGGCATTGTCGACATGTTATTAGAGTCAGTTAACAATGGCAATGTCGACATGTTATTAGAGTCAGTTAACAATGGCATTGTCGACATGTTATTAGAGTCAGTTAACAATGGCATTGTCGACATGTTATTAGAGTCAGTTAACAATGGCATTGTCGACATGTTATTAGAGTCAGTTAACAATGGCATTGTCGACATGTTATTAGAGTCAGTTAACAATGGCATTGTCGACATGTTATTAGAGTCAGTTAACAATGGCATTGTCGACATGTTATTAGAGTCAGTTAACAATGGCATTGTCGACATGTTATTAGAGTCAGTTAACAATGGCATTGTCGACATGTTATTAGAGTCAGTTAACAATGGCATTGTCGACATGTTATTAGAGTCAGTTAACAATGGCATTGTCGACATGTTATTAGAGTCAGTTAACAATGGCATTGTCGACATGTTATTAGAGTCAGTTAACAATGGCATTGTCGACATGTTATTAGAGTCAGTTAACAATGGCATTGTCGACATGTTATTAGAGTCAGTTAACAATGGCATTGTCGACATGTTATTAGAGTCAGTTAACAATGGCATTGTCGACATGTTATTAGAGTCAGTTAACAATGGCATTGTCGACATGTTATTAGAGTCAGTTAACAATGGAATTGTCGACATGTTATTAGAGTCAGTTAACAATGGCATTGTCGACATGTTATTGGAGTCAGTAACGTCAAGACTCTACTACGCAAAAGAATGGAAAAGTGTCGTCTGCTGCGAGAGAGAGAGAGAGAGAGAGAGTTTTGTCATCAGTGTATGAGAGGGCAAACAATTAACGGCATCAGTTTACACTGGAACAGAAAGCTCATCAGGCCCTTGTTGCAGTTGACAAAATAGATGTAGCTGATGAGCTCGGCATTACATGAAACACGCTTTCGACAATCCTCAGATACCGTGAAAAAACAGCCCTCTAATCAGCTTCCATAAATCTTCTTTGTCATAGTACTTATTAAAGGTCATAGTTCGCATGCACTTCTGACCGGTCATACTTCGCACGTACACGTCTTTTGTTTTACACCCGGAAGGAAATGTATGAGTGAATCAAAACGTCCTGGAAAGTTCTGTATTTCCAGCTGGACTAATTTTGTTTTGAAATTTTATATTTGTTTCGTATCTAGCGAGAAAGTGATATTTTTAAATCCCCCTCTTTTGTGTTTTCATGAAGTTTTGCGTCTGTTGCACTCATACGTGTCACGTGAGTGATTTCTCCGATCGCCGTTTGCACCACACGGTCACTAAAGACGACAAAACGTGAGGGAGGTAAACGAGTTGACTTGCTGGTTCACTTTCGCAACCGCACTCGCCAACCTACACTACCTGTAACCTGCCATGTTTCTCCCCAACCTATAATTTCTCTAGTAAACAGGAAAGTTGACAGGGGCGCCAAGAGGGGAATTTTCTCAAATTTGCTATTTCTAGCTATACTGCCTATACATTGCAATGTATAATTATAGAATGCAATGTATAGCTATAGAATGCAATCTATAAGTATAGAATGAATTGTATAAATATAAAATGCAATCTATAATTATAAAATGCAATGTATAGCTATATATTGCATTCTATAATTATACATTGCAATGTATAGCTAGAAATAGCAAATTTGAGAAAATTCCCCTCTTGGCGCCCCATAGCCGGCGCTAGGCTGTGTTGCGCCCTAGGCGAAAGAAAAATTATGCGTCCCTTACCTCACAAAAAGTGAACTATGTTATATCATTTAGTTTGCAATTTATTCAGTCCTGGTCATGAAATTGATGTTTAAAACCTTACTTTTCTTGCTTTTTGCTGTGCAAAACGAGTTATCAGTTCCTTCAGATTGAGTGTATTTGCCAAGTCATGCATGAATATAACATAGTTCACTTTATAAAGTGGCCAGCCCAGTCAGTCTCTCTTGCAACATTGTTGATCTCATATAATTTTAAATTAATTTTAATTTTCAGAAACTTCCTTCTGCACTGGCAACCGAAATTGGAAGGGTCAATAAAATTCTGAGAGATTCTACAACATTCGGCACAATATCTAAATAGTTTATATTGGATAATGAATGTTAAGACTTCTTTGGGGTTCATTTCAGGCTTGGGAAGCCTTCTAGCCACAACCTGTCATTCAGAACAGACTTCCTCCGCCTCAATGTCTTTGCTGTCTGTGTGCATTAGCACCTTTTCCAAGTCCTGGCAAGATAGTAGAATATGTCCTTCGATGGTTTTTCTGAAATTCTTTGGATATCATAAAGAAATCCAAGTAATTCACTGTGCTCCTGAATCTGTTTAAATCTGTCTTCAATGGACGCAGTGGCTGTGTCTACCACAGCATAAAAAAAACTGACTTTGAAATTTTCAGCAGGGTCTTCTATTGTGTTGTCAGCAGCCTCGTAGTCAAATTGTCGTTTAGTTCTTCTTTTTCTTGATACTTGGTCTTTCTCAAAGCTTGGCTGTATTTCTAACTTGCATGCAATCTCGGTTGCATCTGCTAACACTTGCTTGAATCCCTTATCACTTCTCAGCTTCTTGAGATATTCCAGGGTTTGATGCATCTGCTTTGTTGCTGTCTTTAAATCAGCTTCTTTGTCTTGAAGACATTTGCTGGTGATATTTACTTCAAACAAGATGTTATACCATATCACTAGTGCTGCAACAAATCTTAACTGGCAAATGCGATTAGCAAGGGCTTGAGCTTCAGCTTGTGTTACATTTCCTGATGATCCCTAAAAGCTTGCATTCTCAGAAATATCTATGAGAGCATCATCAATTTTACCAAGCTGGTATCTCAGGGGTTTCAAAGCATCAATTGTACTTTCCCATCTGGTTTCACTTAGTGGTTTCACTGTGACATCCGGGACATGATTTTTCAGTACTTCCCAACGTCTATTTGACCCAGAGAAATAATTATAAATTTGTTGAAAGAATCCAAAGAAATTAACAGCTTCTAGACAACTCTTAGCTGCATCCTTTACTACAAGGTTTAGAGAATGCGCACTGCATGGGACAAAAAGGTTGTGCATTGCTAGTATCCTCACTAAAGCTATTAGTCCTTCCAGTATTTGGCGCCTGTAGACTTCTTCCTGCTTAATCTTGTGTTGGTTGACATCATCAATGGTTTGACCATGTAGTAATCGCATCTCAAGTTCTCTCCATGTCTGGTAGTTTTCTAAGTGTGCTGCACTTTTTTTAATGTGAAGACAGTATGGTCGAAATGTTTTTCCAGTCCTTTGATCCAACTTTCTGCAGAGATGAGCTGTCAGACTTATTGCTGAATAACTTGCAGCAAAAACAAAATACTGCATCATTGAACTTTGAATAAACTAACCATTGGCGTTGCACCTCTTCCCCATTAGCCAGTTTCCTTTTGTAGTGGACTGTAGAGAACCTCCTTTTGTTTTCTTTTTTAGGAAAACTATAATCATGTACCGGGTGTGGGCCATGCTGAATAATCAGTTCAGTTACCTGCCTTTCGTTGCAAGACCAGGTAGCAGGGTCGTTATAACCGTGGTCTCGATCGTCCCTTCAAATACTGCCCATGTTTGCTTTACTGAAACATGCCCGACATACCCGACTGGGTTCTTTGAGCACCTGGTTTCTAACTGCACCGTGACGATCGCTCGCCCCGAACTCTCTTGCAACAATAAAGGATGTGTGATTCTTCGTAAATAATAGATGATGCACGAACAGGAGTGTTCTGTCCACTGCTCTGGTGACATCGAAACGATAACTCTCCACTACAGACCATTCTACTTGCCGACAGAGATAAGCTCCCTTGTGCTAGTGGGCGTGAGACGTTCTCTAAACTGTTGTGACAGTGAAGACAAGTTCCCAGACTGTCTCCTACTGGCTGTGGGGGACTTCAATCACCCTAATCTGTCTACTGAGCTCCCACGGCACAATTAGTAACTGGACATTAAGACCAGAGGAGAAACTACTTTGATCATTGCTACTGCATGATCAAAGCCGCCTACCGTCCATCTGCTGCCATCCTACCGCCATGCAGTGTCTCAAGTCGGCCAAGTCGCAGATGAGGGCCATCATGCTGGAACCAGTCGGCTACAGCTGAGCTACAAGACTGTCTTACCTGCACTGACTGGGAGGCAGAGACAAGTCCTTTTGTGCCGACATTCGTGAGCTCATAGAAGTCGCGTCCTACATTACTTTCTGTCAGAAGTTGTGCCTTCCAACTCGCTACACCGAGTCCTTGTGTACAAATAATAGTGCGTGTGTGTGTGTGTGTGTGTGTGTGTGTGTGTGTGTGTGTGTGTGTGTGTGTGTGTGTGGTATTTGTCGAGTGTACGGCGGCCATCATCAATACGTGTTCCTAGTTCTAAGTCACTTGGCAAAGAAATGAATTGTCATTATTATTATTATTATTGTCTTGTGAAGCTTGTTTCAACTTCTACAGATTAACTTTGACGTTCTAGTTGGGTGTTTTTTTTAAACATTTTTTAAATACATTTTGCCCCCTGTAGTAAACGTAAGCCGAAATTATAGGGACAATTGCGTAAAATATTGTTTTATTACTGAATTTGTCGCAGATTTTTTTTGTTCTCATACATTTTACGATTTCATTGTAGATTTTACAAAAGAGCTTAAACCCACACCAGCCTATATAGTCAGCAAGTACAGAGGTCTTACAAACATTCACCACTCATTATAAGAACATTAGTTCACATTTGGACAACCAAAAGAACAAGAGACAGTTGTCTTGGCGTTTATAAGTCTTACCTTATAGTCCTCTATCCCTCTACATCGAAACTGACTGGCATGGGGACATTGAGGCAACAGTGGGCGAGACGCCCTATAGGGCGCTGTAAGTAACCCATTGCAGCAACCAGTGACAATCAGAAAGTAGAACAAAGACCAGCACCTTGCAAATGCTGGTACAGTGGAAGTGCATGGCACCTAAGAGCCTGAAATGAGAGAAAGGAGATTTGTCAGCTAGGACCGACAGCCAAGAACTCGAGAAAGGTGCTCAGAATAACTGAACATTTCACTCACAGTTTTATTCCGTACATTAATAAACTTATCACTCTAACGAAAGAAAGTAACCAAATGTTTCAATCAGATACAAATTTACCCTATGGCAGAAAAAAGTTTAAATGGTATCTTAGGCGGGATCTATATCAAAAGTTTAATTGTTCATTACATAGATAGTAAGTGCCTGCACAGACGTTTGCGACTTCACAGTAGAGTTATCGTATGGCCTTGTGGCCTCTTCATCCCCCCTCTGACACTTCAAAGATAACTGTTCAAGCGCCTCTTTGTCCCAACGTAAAATTATCTGCTAACATTAATGCTCTCCTGCCATGGCAACACCTCCTTGCAGCCTTGCTTATGCATATTCTTTTAAAAGAAGAAAACACGTGTTTGTGGACACTAATCGTCCAGTCTCTGTGGCCGTTCAGTAACGATAGCCAAAACTACTCGAACTTGTTATATTAGCCCCCTATTACCTCCCCTCTACAGAGAAGCCGCGAAAGAGAGGACATGAATGAGTTGGCAGACGATTCCTTTCAAGACTTTTACACTTTCAACTTTTCCTCTAAGTTTGGTTCCTTGCTAAGTAACTGTTCCTTGCTAAGTAACTGATTTATTGTAAACTCTGTGTGTGTGTGTGTGTGTGTGTGTGTGTGTGTGTGTGTGTGTGTGTGTGTGTGTGTTGGGTGGGGAAGAGGCTTTCCTTGCCCCAGGTCACTTTGTTCAGATATTTGAGTGACGATGCAAGCAGTTAGACTCTCGTTGCTGTCACGGTAGTGTGTTTGCACCTCGCCGACATCTCTTTGGGATTTTGCGGTCCCCATTATTTTCTCAATGACCCATGATTGAAAACCTTCAACATCACCAATTAACAGGGACAACTGTCATCTGTCATATGTCACTAGACGTTCATTTTCTAGTTTCATCGACAGTTCTCTCTCTCTCTCTCTCTCTCTCTGTGACACTCTGCTTGAGGAGTTCTCGAGTTAATAGGCGGTTTGTCTTTTGAAGTCGGTTTTGCAAAGCGCCATTACCTGGGTATCGTAAGTTCCTTCTAGTGAAGCAAACTTAAAGCCTATACAAGTGGGAATTACTTCCGTTGTATTTACTGTAGCGGACTGAAGACACTAGAAAACGATTCCCCTCACGGCACCAAATATTTGTAGCCGGACTGATCTGCTTCTTCGCTTAACACTGCAACCCTAGCGCCAGTCTCTTCCTCTTTAGGGTTCCAGGGAAGAGGATGGAAGTTCCCAAGGAGAGATTTCTGCTAAAATTCTAGCTCTCGTTCGTCGAGTGCGTTATCTAATGTGATACCCCGCGTTGTGTTCTTTTTTCCATCTGCTACTCACCCGCACTTAACCGACCTTGGAATCTACACAAGACCCTGCTTTTTCCCAAAGAAAATTGTGTTTTCTCTGCTGTGTCACAATTACGGACGACACAATTTCTTTCGCTCCAGTGATGCACGTTCATCTCATGCACTCGACGAGAATACACGTACATCACGCTAGCATTCGTGTGGACTAAGACGCTCGTACAGGTAAATAAGTTCAGAGACATTGATTTTATTTACATTATTAACACATATAACTACTATTTCTATCCTAACACACCTATACTTAGCCTACCGAAACCTAGCACCTAACTCCTTTGGGGGAACGGAGGGAAGATAGGGGGTTGAGGTACATGCACTTTGCGGCAAAATGGTGCTCCTCTCGTACTCAGGGGGATCTTACTTAGGAGGAATGGTTGAGTGACGTCAGCCGCTTTCCAGCGAGACATAGCACCTTGCGGCTCCTCTCTTTTTCAGGGTGCTTTTGCTGCCTTTCCATGCAGGACCAGTCGCTTTCGGTAACAGGTGACAGAACTGAATTTTGCCTGCTATTTATACTAGAAAGTTTGGATACTACGTCAACCGCTGTGTCGTTGGCGATGCTCCGCTCGCGCGACCAAGTATTGGGGGAGGGGTGGAAGGAGGTACAGGGTAGAGGGAATAAAGCACTGTCAGTGGTACATGCTGCCTTAAACAAGCGCTCCCAAAGTAAACAAACAAGCAAAAAACAGCAAACAAGTAAAATAAAACATGGAAAATAAAAAAAAAATTATCATCATTCCTTGTTACTCCTCAAGGAGCATAGGGCCGCAACAACACCTCGCCAGCGGACCCGGTTTTGCGCAGCCCCCCCCCCCCCACCCTCAGTTGGGCCCATGTGGTTCCGGCAGCCTTTGCCTCGCTCTCTACTGATCTTCTTCAAGTCTGTTTTAGCCTCCCAACTCTCCTCTTCCCCTGAGGGTTCCAGTCAAGTGCCTGCCTGGCAATGGTGTCAGCTGGTTTTGTAGGGTGTGCCCTATCCAGCCCCACTTGCGCTTTTTGATGTCTTGACTAGTGGCAATCTGGTTAGTTCTTTCCCACAGGCTGCTATTGGAGATCTTTTCAGGCCATCTTATTCCCAAAATATGGCGAAGGCATCGGTTGGTAAAGGTCTGGAGCTTTATGTTGATGGTATTTGTCACTCTCCAGGTTTCAGTGCCATACAGTAGGACTGCCTTCACATCGGTATTGAAGATGCGGGTCTTACTAGGGAGGGATAATGCTCGGGAGTTCCAGATGGGGCGTAGGGTGTTGACAGCATGCCTGGTCTTGTTTATGCGGCTTCTGATGTCGTCGTCAGCTCCACCTTCCTTGCTGACGATGGACCCCAGATATGTGAAGTGGTCTGTTTCTAGAATGTTCTCTCCTTGAAGATGGATTGGAAGTTCCTGTTTGTTGTTGATTTTTATCACTTCGGTCTTCTTTCTGTTGATCTTTAAGCCGGTCTTCTCTGCTTCCTCTGCTAGCTTGCTCAGTTTGGTTTGTGCATGCTGCTGCCGATGAGACAGGAGACTAATGCCATCTGAAAGTCCAGGTCCTCTAGCTGTTTGGTGAAGGTCCACTGGATATCGGTGTTGCTGTCTTCGGTTTTTCTTTGCCAAGTCATTCTTACCAACCGCAATAGCACTCCTGAACAGGACTAACAAATGTACCTAGCCTGAATGTGTGTGTGTGTGTGTGTGTGTGTGTGTGTGTGTGTGTGTGTGTGTAAGAGAGGAAGAGAATGTGCATCTGCTAACTGTCTTAGGTGTGCGAGGGTTAAGCATGAGTGTAACTGTATGAGTGTATGAGGTGTGATCGTAATCTTTTCAGTTTATTATGTATCCTTTTCTTCAGTTAATTGTGGGAGCTCCCAGCAACAAAGGAAAATTTCTATCTCTGTTGTGACCAGACATAGACAATAAAGATGTATTGTATTGTATTGTATAATCCAGTCTATGGCCATCAGGAATATTGTCGGTGACAATATGCAATATGTCTTACGCCAGTCTTGGCAGGACGAGTCATCATACAATCCCTGGATGATGTTTATGAATTAAGGAGAAACACCATAGTGGTTGATCAGCCTCCAGATGACATCCCTGTCTACACTGTCGAAGGCCTTCTCAAAATCCACAAAAGTTATATAAAGGGAGGATTGCCATTCGATAGACTGTTCAATGATGATACGGAGGCTTGCAATGTGGTCAGTGCATGACTTATCCTGGCGAAACCTTGCTTGTTCTGGTCTCAATCTCTTGTCTAGTGCCTTCTTCAGTCTCTCTAGTATTATCCTTGTCAGAACTTTGCTGGGGATGGACAGCAGCATGATCCCCCGCCAGTTGTTGCGCTGGGAGAGGTCTCCTTTCTTAGGTAGTTTGACCAGGTGGCTTAACTTCCAGTCTGCTGGGACTAGCTCTTGTTGTGTAGGAGGGGCTGTAAAATTGTTGCTGTTGTTTCTGGGTCTGTCTTTAGTTCTTCTGGGGGTATTCCAGCCCTGCTGCTTTGCCATTTTCCATGCTTTTGGTAGCTTTGATGTTTTATGTCTTAGTGGGAGAGTTGGTGTTGACGTGAAGTTGTGCAGTTGCTGGTGGTATGTCAGGTAAGGATGGTGGATGAGGTCGATTCACCATCTCTTCGAAGTGCTCCATCTAGCGGTCTCTTTGTCATGCATCGCTTGTTATGGTCTTGCCGTCTTTGTCTTTCACCGGCTTGTTTGGGTTTACGTTCCTGCCTGACAGAGTTCGTGTTATTTCGTGCAATCGCTTCATGTTTCCCTGAATGGCTGCTGTCTCTGCTTCCTCTGTCAGTTCATGGGTGAAGTGTCTCTCGTCCTCCCTTACCGACCTCTTCACTTGGCGGTTGGCTTCCCAGTATTTCGCTCTGAGACCTTCTTTCTCTTGCTGGTCTTGGCACTGGTTGAGCTTTTGTTTGTCCCTTTCTTGATTCAGTCTTAGCACAGGTCTCTGGAGTCATCCATTCCTTCTGTTTTCTTTCCCTCAATCCCTCTTCCCTAGAATATCTGTACAGGTTGTCTTCCAAATGCGCTTGAATGTTGTCCAGTGTTCTTCCACTAGTTCTGTCAGTCCTGAAAGGGCCTCATACTTATTCTTGATTTCACAGTTATAAATTTCCCTTGTTCTTGAAGTATTGAGTATTGAACTTGTGGTGTGGTCTGCCTGCTGTATCGATGAAGGACTTCAGCTTGATCTTGAAGACTGCTATCACGAGCTGGTGGTCTGAAGCAACATCTGCGCCTCTTCTCACTCTGACATCTTGGAGACTCCTTCTCCACTTTCGACCAACCATTATATGGCCAATCTGGTTTTCCGTCTGGCCATCTGGGGAAGTCCACGTTGTCTTGTTTATATTTTTGTGTGGGAACATTGAAAGTGCAGAAGTCTGTGAAGAGCTCCCCGTTTTCGTTGCAAGTGCCAATGCCATGTCTTCCCATGATGAGCTCCCTGTTAGTGTTGTCATCTTCCACTTTGGCATTTAGGTCTCCAATAATGATCTTCAGATCTCTTCTTGGTGTGCGGTCAAGTAGAAGCTGCAAAGAGCTATAGAATTCTTATTTTTCCTCTTCATCTGCTGCATTTGTTGGTGCATAGCATTGAATGATGGTGATCTTCCTTCCTTTAGCATTGAATCTTGCTGACATGAGCCGTGGTGAGACTGGTTCCCAGGCCATCAGCGCCTTTGTTGCCTCTGTGGAGATCAGCAGAGCTACTCCCTGGGTATGGTCATGGTCCAGGTCTTTGTGGCCAGAGTAGATGATGGTTTCTCCTGATGTTAGTCTGGTCTGGCCACTTCCATTCCACCTGGTTTCGCATAACCCGAGGACCGTGATGTTGTATTTTCTCATTTCACTTGCCACTTGAACTGATTTGCCACTTTCATAGAGGGTTCTGATGTTCCAGGTCCCTGTCCTGGTTCTTGCCTTGGTCGTCAGAAGATGAGTCAGTGAGCTGGCTTCTCTGGGGCTTTCACCAGCCTGCGTCATAAGCTTTTCTAGAGAGGAATCTTCCCGACCAGGCCCCTGTTGTGATATTGTTGCGGTTTCTGTAACCGCTTGTGTTTTACACTGTACATGAATGGGTTGTTAGCCCAAAGCAAAACTCCCAACCTGGAGGGCCAGGGTGCAACATTTTAGTCTGGCTCCTGGCGACATAGCTCTGTGGATCGACGAGGCACACAAGCCACCACACCACTACAAGGTAAGTTGCACCAAAAAACACAACACATGAAAATATTAGGTGGCTGAGGATATGGCTGCAATCTGTTTGCCGCCCTTTATAACACTAACACTAAGACTAACACACACGCGCGCACGGACACATTCACACAAAAGGAGAGTGCGATGACATTCATTCTACCTGCGCTGTATAAGTTACAGACCATTTTAAGGCTAGTCATGATCGGACCACCTCACAACTGTGACACTCGTTTACATAAGCAACTGCTTTGCCATGATAGAGCCTTTTGCTGCTGTCTCGACGTGAAGCGCACATTCCAACAGCTTGAGGACTGACTGGAGGTTGCCTATCTATTGTATGTATTGCACTTTCCCTACATTAGTTGCCGCTTCGTAGGATTGAACAGTCGCAGTTCTACAGTTTAGTTGTGGCATGAACATGAACAAACCACATACAACCCAGTCCATTGTCAACTGCAAGCCAGGGTCTTCGTCAATGTCACAGCGCGAGGACATCCTGGTTGTAAATAATCTGTCCAAGCTGTCAACTTTGTAAAACAAATAAGAGGAAGCTCTAGAGTCACGTGACATGTCTTCCGCCCTAGCTGTGGAAGTTCAGCCCATCTTTGCGCGTTTGCAGATGACTCAAACGCTTTCATGTGGAGACGCCATGGTAACCTAACACAGGCCAGCCAGGCAGCCAGACAAGCATCGACAGCAAGTTTTTCTTTTACTCATTGATTTTTTTTTTTAAGCCTTCAGCCGCTTGGACTGAGTTCTGCCCTCGGAAAACTCTGGTGATTATTTAGTGGGGTTCGTGGCGTCCGGAGCAGTAAGTACACTGGACTGAGAAGTAATATGACAGTGTGCTATGTAGTACACTGGCATGTTAGTGGATATGATAGTGTGCTATGTAGTACACTGGCATGTTAGTGGATATGATAGTGTGCTATGTAGTACACTGGCATGTTAGTGGATATGATAGTGTGCTATGTAGTACACTGGCATGTTAGTGGATATGATAGTGTGCTATGTATGTAGTACACAGGCATGTTAGTGGATATGATAGTGTGCTATGTAGTACACTGGCATGTTAGTGGATATGATAGTGTGCTATGTAGTACACTGGCATGTTAGTGGATATGATAGTGTGCTATGTAGTACACTGGCATGTTAGTTGATACGATAGTGTGCTATGTAGTACACTGGCATGTTAGGTAATACGATAGTGTGCTATGTAGTACACTGGCATGTTAGTTGATACGATAGTGTGCTATGTAGTACACTGGCATGTTAGTCAATAAGCTAGTGTGCTATGTAGTACACTAGCATGTTGATACGATAGTGTGCTATGTAGTACACTGGCATGTTAGGTAATACGATAGTGTGCTATGTAGTACACTGGCATGTTAGTTGATACGATAGTGTGCTATGTAGTACACTGGCATGTTAGTTGATACGATAGTGTGCTATGTAGTACACTGGCATGTTAGGTAATACGATAGTGTGCTATGTAGTACACTGGCATGTTAGTTGATACGATAGTGTGCTATGTAGTACACTGGCATGTTAGTTGATACGATAGTGTGCTATGTAGTACACTGGCATGTTAGGCAATAAGCTAGTGTGCTATGTAGTGCACTTGCCATGTATATAGGCTGCACACAATTAAGTCTACGAGGCAGTGCAATACTGTGTAGCTAGTGTACTAGTCTCACCTACTATTTTAGTTTTACTTGATGACCCAGAATTTCAAAATATCAACTTGTGTAGTTTGGTAGGGCATTGATTTGTACACACGTGCATGACGTACTTATTGTCCTAAGATAAGAGTGAGTCTTTGACTGGTCGTATCGCGGGACGATTAACTCTGGTTCTAATGGTATGCACAGTCCACACACACACACACACACGAGCACCACAGATATAACTTATTCTCGCGTTCTTTATATGTGCGGCTGCCTTCTTTCATGGTTTATATTTTTTGTGAAATTCTATCACACGCAGTGCGAGGATTGTCTTGACAATTGTGTGCATATTTCGTTGACATTTGTGCCTAATGACTAATGAGCAGAATCGGATGTAAAGAGGAGAGAATGTCAAGAGCAAGAACGAAAAATGTCGGTCACCGAAATAGGGCGAGAATGAGCGAGTGTGTGTGTGAGAGAGAGAGGGAGAGAATGCAGGCGCCAAGTGCGTGTTTGTAAGAAAATATCAGCAATAAAGTGTGTTTAAATAATGACATATGGGCGACAGATGTTAGTTCTTGAGGGTAAATGCTCTATTACCGTCACAAGTTCACGAACAGACCAGCCATGCTTTTGTTATGTCGGACCCACGCGCTTACACGGTAGGGGAATGGGAAACCAAGACATAGTCCTGCACATGCCGCGTCAACACAGCTCGCACACTGCACACTCGCACGCGCTTAGTCAGGCAGCACACAAGAGAGAAAATGAGTCGAGTACCCAGTCAGTGTGGCCATTGTCGGCGACATAAAAACCCTTCCATTAATGTCACCTTGACAAATGGCGCATGCGCAAGCCGTGACGTATGTGCGCTACACTGCCATCTACTTCCTGTGACTTGCTTATTAGGATCATGCAGGCCATTGCTCACTGATCTCGCCGTTACGCGTTTCCTGCAGGCTTATGTCACAGAAATCCTCTTCCTGCGACAAGCAAGGGGAGGGAACCTCGTTACCTTCAGGGGCTCGAATGTCAGGGATCGCTTGCTTATCAGACTCCGCGCGAAGGTTCGCTGCACTCACGGTTACCGCCGCTTGTCGACTCTATAATTATCATGGACCTTCATTACTGGATAAGTGACTCGGAGTCAAATCCGGTATTAGTCTCAGCTTTCCTTTAGAGACACCTCGTGTTTCCGGTCCTTTGGCTGCATACTTTAAATTAATTCTTTAAGTATAGGGTTCTTTTCCTAACAGAACAATCTATACAACTGTGTCCAAAAAAATAAAAAACAATACTTTTTTTTTAATTGTTAGTGGTAAAACAAGTCAACAGCATCTGTTGTGACGATTTTTATATGATTAAATTGTCTATAAACCCAAATGCGTTTTCTATAAACAAACAGAATACACTTTACAGAAAATACTGTTTATTTTGCAATCAATCTTCTTTAACAAGGTTCTGATGACAGAAAAGCTTAACTACTCCCTTCTTAACTTTCTTCGACGTTAGGAAGATCCGCCATTTTGACAGAAAACGAAAGCGAAAGCCCTTCGTTGTTAGTGTTTGTGACGATTGTGACTGCCATGATAGAGCAAAGAGGCAACGAATGGGAGACACTTATCCAGTAAATGAAGATCCGCGATGATTATGTTACGAGAATTTGCATTTACAAATAGTGATTTCGCAATTTTATTTAAACACGAATATTTCTTTGCATTTAATAATAACAGCAATAAATGATTTACACATGACATCTCCTCACTTTTCAATAGGCTGTTTGTAATCATATTAGAGTGAAGCATTAGTTTGCTGACATTTGCATACTGTCATCATGCTAAAGACTCAGATTGTAAAGTGTAGGGCTCACAAAAACAGTTGTCAGTGGAGGGGTCATGGCATTTATGTAAATATTGACAGTAATTCACGTAAAGGACAAAGTAGTACAATCAGCATACTTAGTAAAGTCTGATAACAGACGACGACTCCTAAGTATAAAAGGCGACGACCACAGGATTTCTACTGCAAGCTTTTCTGGCTTGACACAGGCAGCTAAGAGTTTCCTATTTAACTCCATGTGACTCTTTGAGAACGTAAATAACTCACTTAACTATAAAAAACTGCCTTAGATTTCACCCGATCATCTAATGATAGCAGATGCCAAAAGCGTTTTGTGGTCAAGACAGGTGCACCGTGGAACAGCGAGCGTGTTGACAATGCAGTACATGTACGTATTACCAAAACTGTAAAGTCTATCGTTCACATTCAGTTTCGAACCGCCAGCCTCTATGTTGCGTACCGCAGCGCGTGCGCCCGTCATTGACGCGAGATGGTGATGGTGCCAGCTGCTGTGCCAAACATGTCTTGGGGGCATTAATGTCTCTAACTGAGCATCAGCTTGTATGTCTGTCCTGGTCACTCACTGGCAGCTCGTGCACTCATGACGCGCTCACATTTCTTTACAGTGGTTTTTCTTTGATAACCTTTTTGAAATGAAAATTAACCCGAAAAGAAGGGTAGAAAAGTAAAATAATTAGCAGTCAGTCATTCAGTCATTAGTCCCTTGACTGGTATTGTCGTTGGATAAACGCAGCAGCTGAAAAGGACCGCCACTCACGCCAGCCTTGGGCGATAATGAGGAGGTCCTGTTGTTGTTGTTTGTGTTTAACGCCGTGCCAGCAACTAAGGCTATATCACGGCGAGAGCAGGTCCTGTACAGGACGACCAGTCCAGTCTTTGAACACCCTCCAAGGACAGTCTTGGACAAAGACAACAAGCTGTCGTGCCGGGTCACATGGCCAAACTATATGTCTCAGGACTCTAACCAAAGACAATTCTTGGTGGAACGCTGTCCTATTCAATCAGAAACGAAACATGATTGACATCCAAGAAGGATACGAGGGGAGTGTTGCTCGTTTGCGCGGTCGCTAACGGGTATTGACACTGGTTATCATTTGTTATCACTGCTGTCAGCTGTCACCGCCCAGCCTCGCCACCCAAGTTTAGTTCTTCCACTCACGCTGTCAGATAACGGCATTATGACAAGAAGACGGGTTTAAAACATGTTACTCGGCTATGCGTCTCTTTAGCTCAATCTCTCTCTCCCCTCCTCCCACGGCCTTTTTATATTCCGTTCTATAAATTGACGAACTTTCTAACCCGTTTGCGTGAATACTGAACCAAACTTCGTGGTTTGGAATGCATGGCGAATACGGGGTTGAGGCGTTCCTTGAAGATGTAAGACACGGCCATCATCTCCTTCGTGTTTCGCTGTCCAGGTCCTTCCACCCCAACATACACACACTTGCCATCATTCTCTCTCTCTCTCTGATGTGTTGGTCTCTCACACATACTTGAGCTTTGCTCTAAGGTCACCTTGTCGGCGATGTCAGTGTGGCGCTGTGATAAGGACCTCGGCTTTTACCTGTTCACCTGCTCAAATAAACTGGATACTCGGCCAGCTAGGAAACTCTAGTCTGATTCTTCAGCTCACAAATGAAGCGGACAGCGCTATTTGCCAAGTACTGACAGACGTTTGAGACAGTTTGAAGCTTATGAAAAACTGTTAGCGGCTGTTTCACAGATACAAGGGACAAGTAAGACATTTGCTTGGTCAGAGGGGCGTTACCACCGGCAGTATATACAAAGGTAGGTGAAAGGTTAATTTGATTAGTCTTTACATAGTGTGGGAGATGTTGATGATCTTAGATGTGGCTTTAAAATAAAAATCGATTTCCAGTGAGTCGATGTGGTCATGTGGGCAGTAGGTCTATAGCCTGGATGAAAGGTGCAAGTGGTCAACTGTTCACTAAGTTCCCCTGCACGTGTTGCCCCGCTTGTGTCCTGCAGGTTGCAACCCATGCAGGTGGCACTACACGATATTCTCCGCGGCAGACGCGACATGGTGCGTCTGGTCGTCTGGTGCCACCCCCTCCCCTTCCTCGAGTGGGGTTTCCTGGCAACGATATCTTGTCTTTGCCCATGTACCTCACGTCTTCCTTGTCGCCTGTCTTGGGTCATAGCTTGCCTCATACTTCAGGCAAGTCTGTTCACGCATGAAATACCTCTTACTTTAGTTTTCTTTTCGCCATACGACTTCGCGCAGTCATCTTAACACACACACACACACACACACACACACACACACACACACACACACACACACACACACACACACACACACACACACACACACACAGAACATGTTGATAGAACTAGGTGCACCTTGTCAGATTGTGATGTTTGACTCAAATGACCCTGAGGCAAGCGTTGCGACCGTTAAACTGAAATAAAATTATGTTGAAATGTGAGTGACCTGGTTGTCGGTGCACAGGGTGAACTCCAGCAACAACTCTAGATTTTTTTTTTTGGCAACAATTTCCTACTTCCTAGTCCATGTAAATAGGAGAGATAGCTACGCTCCGATTAACAAGGGCACTTGGACAGATTATGAGAAAATATTAAAAATGCACAGAATGACGCATAGGTAATTTTTATTTTAAAATTTTTTTATTTTTCATTTTAAAAATGTGTATGTTTCTTGTTTATAGACTTGTTTTTTACTTCTTAAATTTATTAAAAGTAATTACTTAAAAACTGATTTATCTTTAACGCGTGTGTTCCAGTGAGTACAGCTTACAACAACATAAACATGCAAGTTGATAAATTATATGTCAGAAAGAAACAATTAATTAAAGAGCGTGATAGTTATACGCTATCTAGGTATCTATCGAGACTATTAAAGATATCTTGCAGACTATCAACACTATAGAAGAAGAAAGAACATATTCCAGTTCCTTATCGTTGACTGACTTGACGAATAGAACATAGCTAACTTTTAACAGTATTCGTTTGTTTGCCGTGTGGAACACATTTAATTGTGAATAGCACACATTTATTTGACTTACTGATCCCATTTCATTTTGAAGCGTACACTGTATTTGATATATCAAGCATATTTAATGTGGAAGCACAATATGATGATTTGTCTTGTAGAACACATTTCGAAATAGAATGTGGCGAGTACAGATGTTCCAGTACAAGTCCTTTTTCTTGGAGAATTTTTGAGGTTGTAGTCTTTACCTCGCAAAAATATTAGCCATTTAGCTGACCTACGCATCTACCAAGCAGCAAGAATCTAGCGGCATGCAGTGCATCTAGGTCCTCCATAAGACAGGAACGTGGTTCACCCGAACCTCAGTCCCACAATGCACGTGAACAATGTCTTCCGGGATTGCTTTTGAATTGACTTGCTGTATGTAGCTGTAGACCCAGATCTCACTCACCAGTGTCTTCAACGTATTTCTCTTATTCATACCTCCATATTTTTTCACTCACCTTCCTCCATTTCTTTTCTTCCCCCTAAAGAATCTCGAGGACAGAAAGGTGATCAGCTACGTCACCAGGGTACTTTTTTTTCAACTGTTGATGTACCTTTTATGGGAGTGGAGAAGGTGAAAAGGGGAAGATAAATCAAGCGTTAAGCGAATGCAATAAATTCGAAATTTAATAGTGCCACATTCCCAGCGAATATATTTTCCGGTATATGTGTGGTGAGTGCACGAGTGTAAAACAAAACACGAAAAGTAGCAGCTTCTTATCCTCAAACTTTGTCACAGATGGTATATGTGACTGGATATCACAGATGGTATCTGACTGGATTCCTCAAACTTTATCACAGATGGTACGTGACTGGATATTTACAGATGGTATCTGACTAGATGTCCTCAAACTTTATCACAGATAGTATGTGACTGGATATCACAGATGGTAGCTGACTAGATGTCCTCAAACTTTGTCACAGATGGTACGTGACTGGATATTATAGATGGTATGTGACTGGAAATTGTCTCCCTCTTTAGCGAGCGAGCGAAGGGAGACACTGTCACCTTTACTCACCTTGTCCTGTGTAGTGTACCCCTCGGTCGCGAGAACTAAAATCCTCGTACACGCGCGAGACGATAGCCTACGAAAAGGCAGGGAAAGGTGTTTGCAGGTGGAAATTAAACTACAATGTATATTCCTGCCTTGGGTATGCGGTCAGTGTTGTAGCTTGGTTGGGTGCTTCCTCTCGGTCTGCTCAGCAAACATGCTACTCGTAGCTGTCAAACAGTTTAAGCTTGGCCGGCCACACCGACATTGTTATTGACCAATGTCTCGCTGCCCGCTGACACAGAAATGGGGGCGGTACCTGTGACAGATTCGCTCAGTGTGAAGAGGTAGGTGCATGTGTACAAGCAGAAACAGTGTTAAGAAATATTTTATTATTCGATCGACTCTAAATTTATGTGTGAATAGAAAAAACGCTATATTTAAGAGCTTGGATATCTTTGGATTCTTCTTCTTTTTCTTCTTCTTTTTTTTTTTTTTTAAGGCATTAGATGAACTAGTGGCGATGGTGTTACCACCATGGGTATCGCGCATGTGCTCAGCAATTGTCACGTGACTAACGGTCCAGCTTCGGATCATCGGTGTTTGGGATTTGTTTTTTCGGAATCTTTGCAGCACTATCTTTCCGCGATTCGTCTTTTTCTCGTCTGTATGATACGTCACCTCCATAGCTGCATCAAAGAATCTTAGGTGGTAGGGCTGAGGTAGAACCAAAATTTGGTAAAACTGAACGGGGAGGAAGGGCTGTTGCCTTGCCAATAGTCTTGACTCTAGAGCGCACACCGTACAAGTGTGTAAGGCTAATTACAGGAAGTTTTGAAATTAACGCCGACGACTAATTGTTGTGCTGTACTACTAGTATGGAAATTTGTAGTATGGTTATAGCAAGAGTGCAAAAGGTTATTTTTATTATGGACGAGTTATGTTTTTTTTATCGCCTGCACCATTCATAATTTTATTCCTTTCTTTCCTTCTTTCTTTCTTCCTTCCTTTGACTCTGTACTTCATATAATGACCCCGTACTATGCAGAAATCGCTGGATGTGGACATTAACAAGTCCTCTGGTAGTTCGTTGAAGATCGCATCTTGTCTTGAACGGAATGATGTCACACTATGCACACTTCCAATCTGTCAGAGATAGGGTGGTCGCAGTTCTGTGAGGACGCACGCACTGTCGATAATTTCAAAGCAGACGATCGCAGCTTTTAAACAGTATTTTAAGCGGGGTAGGATCCACGTACGTCTTAACAATAAACAATTAGCAACCAGAGGCCAAGCACTATGGAAGTATTGAGCTAAATAAAAATAAAATAAAAATACAAAGAAAATAAATTAATTAAAAAAATTCTCGAGCCTTTACTTTGCACGTCAATAGCCCAGCGAAGATCAGATTAGCACGAGCTTAGACTTGCAAGTGCGTGCTTGCCATGACGCACCTGCTGTTCAGCTGTACACGGACTCACCTGTATTTACGCTAACTGTGCTCCTTAAGTGAACTTATACAGAGGAAGGTTTGGCCAAGTTTAGTAAAGTTTTTATACAACCGTGACGTAATATCTCAAACTTGATCAAACGTTCGTCCGCATTTTTTCAGTTAGGAAGCCCCTTCAGACACGTGGCCATTGCGTGTAAAATGAGAAAGCTGTCACCTGAATCTGTCCGGTGTGACGGACTTCTATATACTGGGGGTCATGCAGGAAACCTTACCTGCGTTCGTCACTTGACTCGCTCATCGTGCTGTGTTCTCCATTATGTAGCTTTAACCGAACAAAAGAAACATTCTTCAGTTTTTCTTTCCCAGCTGTCCTGAACTCTTGACGGCGTGAGAGTGAAGGTGAGTGAGTGGATGAGTGGGTAGGTGAGCCTTTGGATGGATACGATTTTATTCGAAGCAGACCAAAGGACTCCGCACGATGAGACTAGATGGAAGGGGGCACCCGGGAGTGTAGTGGTTAAAACATTTGCTTGTCACCACTGCAGTGAGCGATTCAGATCTCGTCTCGGGACACTCGGTATGTGACATCTATTCGCATGGCTTGGCGTCGGGGATTATCTCCATATACTCCGGTTTTCTTCCAGCTCAGCCCCCCTCCCACTTTTTTTTAATGCGAACCGAGACTAGCTGGTTGTGTTTAGCAAGAGAGAAAAAAACAGTAAAAAATAAACAATAAATCAGTTCCGAAAACGTCTATGTATGATTAAAAAACTGTCATTACTGTGGAAGCGACTAGGTGAGAATCCCCGAGAATGGCAATGTTTTTCTTCCTCACCACAATGTTAGGGCTGTGAAGCCACCCATGCAAGCAGCAATCTTCTCTCATATCATCACTTGTGACGTGCCAGGACAGAGCTCCGGATTTCCTTTACACATCCTCTGAGTTAAGCTGCGCCAAATGACTGCTGAGTTTTTCCTGATTTTTTCCCCCCAGAATGTGCATTGTGCAGCACAGCTTGACCCGTGTCGGCGACCTCATATTGAATAGACTTCCGTGGCGGCGACCTCGGAGTGAATAGCGTGCCATCTCAGTGAACGCAAGCTGTCAAGCGCACGGACGCATGCACTATGTAATTGCACGCGGTTTCTATCTGGAACTAGTTTGTATTGGGCGGTGACATCAGGTTTTGTACGCGGTTTAGGCATCGGAGCCGGAGGCCCGCCTTTCCTCGATGAGACTAGTGTGGTGCAGTGCCCCCCACCCACCTCTAATGATTGGGTGCAAAATAATGTTTCTCCTAATCTCGTGAATACCATACTTCCATTCTTGAGATACGCGCCTACAAATATCATGCACAGAGAGATGACAGCATCACAGACGTCTACGATTTTGAAGACCTCGACCAGTGGGAGAGCTGGAAATGACGTCACGATTGTATCGTTAGCGTATCGGTTTATGGGCAGCAATATACTACTCTTACGATTGCGATCACGCACGCTGACTTAATCTCCGTAATGGAAGGAAAGAACTCCGTGGTATAGCGTTCATCAACTCGTGCTGGTGAAGCGAGATTGTACAACGAGCATCGGCCCGTGTAGGTGACCCATGTAGAGTTCACATCATAAACTGTGTAGTTGACTAATAATGTATAGTTTATAATAATATATAGAATTTCTGGACCTCGCCTATCATGGTTCAACTCCTATCTCACTGATAAGACCCAGACTGTTTGTTGATGGTCAGATATCTCACCCTGCTCCACTTTTCTGTGGTGTTCCCCAAGGCTCAGTACTTGGCCCAGTTCTGTTCATTCTGTACACTAAACCACTTTCATCGTGCATCCGGTCTCACCAGGTTTCTCATCAATCCTATGCTGACGACACGCAGCTTTACTGTTCTACTCCACCGGCTGAGTCTCACTCTGCTATTAGCTCTCTAGAAGCTTGTATCAGCGATGTCAAAAACAAGCTTAAACTAAATGATGATAAAACGGAAGCCCTCTTGTGCTATAGAAGAAGACATCAACCTTCGCTCATCAGTCTGCCCAATCACATCAAGGTGGGCGAAACCAACATCACCTTCATGTCATCCGCTAGGAATCTGGGATTTATTGTCACTCCTGACATGACCCTTGATAAACATGTTACAGCTGTCTGTCTGTCAGTCTGCCTAAGATCAGCACCATCCGTCACTTTCTCTCTACACGCGCTACCAACACTCTTGTCTGTGTGTTTGTTCTTTCTCGACTTGACTACTGCAACTCCTTGCTGGCAGGCTGCCCCTCATCCCTCATTGAGAGACTCCAGAGAGTACAGAACTCTGCTGCGCGTCTGGTGCTTAGAGCAAGGAAACGGGACCATGTCACTCCTCTCCTTCGTTTTCTACACTGGCTACACATCCTCTTGCATTCAGTACAAACTGTGCTGTGTTTTAATTTCTTTGCAGGCTCCTGTCCTGACTATTTCTCTGAACTTCTCTTCCCTTACATCCCGGCCAGACAACTCCGCTCCTCCTCTGATGACCGTGTCCTAACTGTTCCTGTCACCAGAACAACAACATATGGTCACAGGATTTTCGACTACTGTGCAGCAAAACAATGGAACTCTCTCCCTTACCATATCCGCCACCTTCCTACAACTGAATTCTTCTGCACTGAAAACGCACCTCTTCCTTGAACATTACTCCTAACACAGTCCACACAATGCTCGTCCTTCTTACCCCCCCCCTTCCGCTCTTGCGTTTTTTTCTCCCCATCTTTCTCTGCAGAATCACTATATTCTCTGTTCCTGTTTGTTACTTGGCGCCTTTTTGTGTTTTCTATCTTTGTTTTCTGTTTGTCGTCAGTACTGTCGTTTATTCTTCCGTCCCTCGTGTTCTGTCCATGTAGTCCATGTCTCTTCCCCGTTTAAGCGCGAAGAGCATGCTCTCTATGAGTGTGAATATGCGCTAGAAAAATCTTCAATTATTATTATTAGTTTACATGACCACTTGATGGCGGAGAATGCGAAGGTAGTACTGTCAAAATCATTTCTAGAGTGTTATACTGGAGTATACCACCTCCTGCTCTCTCTCTCTCACACACACACACACACACAGAAACCTCTTTTATGCAGCACCGTAAGTCAAGAGCTTCCTTTCCAAGAAGAAGGCCAGGTACATGACTGCGTGGCGTTGCCCAGGTCCTCTGCATGCCCCTGGCTGCTTAATCGATGTTGTCACCGCGACACGCCTCCCGCATGCAGGTCGAAAACGCCTGGAGAGGTGAAGGGGCAGGTGTCTAGGGAGGGGAGAGGAACAAAGAGACATACCTGAATACCAACCATCGGTATAGTTCTACGTCACTGGGTGCTCTAGCAACCAGCAGGTATGTTAGTGTCGTTAATAGCCCAGCTACCTCACGCTGCCATGTTGAAATACCTGAGTATCTGAGGCCCCGCAGCCTTGAGAGACTGCAGACAAGGTAGCCTAGTGGTTAGTGCTTCGGGGATGAGATTAAAATAGTTTCTCTACCAATATTCTCCCTGCTCAACTATCAGAAACGAATTCCTGATTGATCAGGAGAGGTAACAGACGGCAGAAAGTGAGGTCGCGGGGTGAGGTTGTCACCCACAACCTTAAACATGGTGGATGTTGTTTATGACCTATGTAAGCTTTACATGTTTGCCCGAGTAATTAAGCCGAGTGGTAAAAATCGAAATAGGCGGTGCTGGTAGCGCAGTGATAAAATGTCCGCTTGTCCCCATTGTAATGAACTTTGTGAGATTCTGGGTTCAGTGCTTCTCTCTGAATGTTGACAGGACCACCTATCAGTTTTTGCTTTCTCAGGCAGTGATATCTGTTATCAGACCCTGACGTAGGGTACGCCGTCTCGTCTTCTGGACCTTATTTGTGAATTTCATGAAATCCTATTATTCTCAACACGCGATGTTTTAGCACACTTCTCGCCATCTCTAACATTTATTTTAAGATAGCTATATATTTGTTTTTATGTTCTTTACGTTCTTTATCACTCATTGTGCAGATATGCAGATAATCACCTCTCTCCGGTTCGCAAAAAATTTACATCAAATACTAATGTTATTTTTCAAAAGTAGTAACAATAAAGGCATAACATTTGTGGTTGTTGTAGAGGAAGAGGGTTGGCTTTCCTTCACATTCTGAGATTTGTGAAGCGCACTGATCCCATGAAAACATCTCAAGGCGCTAGGGAGTGAATGGTATCAGTAGCTGCTTGAAGCCACTTAGAGGCAGCCTGGCGGAGGGGCAAGGGGAGTTCCAAGCAGAAGGGTTAGCACATGAGAAGGCTCGCTGGTCAACAGAGAATCGAGCGGGGAATGTGGAGCATGGAGTAAATAAGCCGCTGAACAAAGATGGCAGGATGGGGTCTGGAGGGTGAAGCAGGAAGAAAGATGATTAGGAGCACAGTAATAGAGATATTTATAGCAAAGACAGTGCAGTTTATAAGTGATACGGTCAGTGATAGTCAGCCAGCGATGAAAGCAAAGCAGGAGGGGAGGGGAAAGAGGGGAGGGCGCATTATCAGACATGCACCCGGAGCACCAGACGTAAATAGAGATATGTGTTCTGTGCGTCTTAACTACTTACTGATCCAGCCTGATAAAAGTTCTCGCAACACGTTTTGCAATCATTTTTGTCACCGCACCGAGCTTTGATGATCTTCATGAACCAGAACTGTATCGGTGTCCCTAAACTGATACTCTGTACACCTACAGTGATTATCACGTCATCAGTCATCTATTTCATGTTCTACACATTAACATAAACATTCCAGGGGGTGTTCTTTGTTCTGGTACTGGTACTCTTCCCATCTCCAGCAGCACCACTGTCTAACTCAACTGTTCGAAATTTTAATCGGAAGGTTATTGGGTGCACGTTTTATGCAAACAAACAAACAACATTCAAAAATACGCATTTTACTGAGGTCTCGGGGACATCGTCAGTGAGCATTTTTCTGTTTTACAAGGTTACCAAATAACCTTCATCATAGCCTCATGCGAGAAGACTGCGAACTTGTTCTTGATGTACATTTTTGTTATTTTGTTATTGAGATTGTGTCCCTTTATGAACAGATATGCAGGAAGTTTCTGTGACTTCGTAACATTTAAAGAAACAGTACATAATTGGTATATTTTAGCTTGGACCACCGAAGTGGATGGAAAAAAAATCTTTGAAGCTGGCAATAAAGTTGTAATCAAACGGGAAACATGGCGCGCATAGAAACAGAAATGGTTGGGGCGGGGGTTGGTGGGAGAAGGTGGTGCGGGCGATAGTGTACGATTCAGCCTCATCATAATTACATATACTTAATTAAGTGCGTACTTAATAAACCGTTGCCGCTACACCCGGTAGAACATACACTCTGTTCCGTCAGAAGCTGCACAAGGGACATAACTGAGAAGCAGCCTGACGTAGGTCCTTTTTTTCTAGACTCCAGGACTCGGCGGTGATCAGTCGACAACTAAAGACTTCAAAAAGGTGAGAGATGACATCTTCACCTCCCATTATTCACGGTCTTTAAGTGTGCTCAGAAAGACTGATGTTTTTAATTTCCTCAGGTTTAATGGCATATTTAGGATATAACGCACGTTCCATTTGTTTTCCTGCAGATTTTGGTTCATGTCATGATTCATATTCTGTCGCTTCGTCATTTAGCAGACGACAAGAAGAAAACGGCTTCCTAATATCAAAATAGTTGTATTTTTTTGTAAGTTTGTATATTTCTCTAATCTTGCGAAACGTGTTAGCTAAATGTCAGTAGAGAAAAGCGTTTGTACACCGTGAACGTTGTTTATGATCGAAATACTGCGAGCGGTCCACTAGCTGCTTCCGCCAGGAGCTGCGTGACGCGCAAACTTCAGTTGCAGTTCGTTGCAAACATCGCTACAACAAAGTTCTTTTGTGAGTAGTCTTGATAAGAGACGTACAGACCTGCAGCGTTCTCAGATTGATTGATAATGCACTAATCGCCATGCCAACCATTATACGCTCAATTTTTTTTTTAAGTATAAAAAGAAAAATCATGTCAGTGCGACTGTGTCCAGTTTAGCTGGTCTCGCGAGCAGGCGAACTAAATCGTGTAACTGCTAAACTACATCTATTCAGTAATTTGATCTCCTGGATCTGCTCATATCGTATTCTCTCTGGACTCACACTTATGGAGCGTCGAGAAGTATGAAACATTCTGAAATCAATGTAATCAATTCAATGCTTCACTCAGCATTTGACAAGATCGAGTGAAAGTCTGCTGGCACTCCACACAGAATGTCTGTTAGCACTGAGTCAAGTTCAAACAGAAAGGAAGCTTCCGTTAGCAAACCTAATAAGAATTTCTAATGAGGGCCGTTGTGTCGTCCTTGGTTTCTGGCTTGTTTTGTGTGCCTTTTCTTGTTTATTATAGGGACTGTGAAAAGCATCCACTGCATGCTCTTTCTTTTCTTTTTAAAGTGAGTTCACATACGTTTGGGGAATTCACCTTAGTACACATGTGCACTCAGACCTACAATACACACAGTACATATGTACTAGCAGACCCACAGCACTACATATGAACAACCGATCCACAACATGAAATACGTATACAACCAGACCCACAATACACACTACAGATGCGAAATCAGACTCACAGTAAGTACAGAGCATATCTACGACAGACTCGCAATATTCAGTTCGTCTATCTACAGCCAAAAGGCATAGTCCGTTCCTACAGCCAGATACACGATGCACATAATTTCTCTGTCTTTGTGGTTCTCTCTCTCTCTTCATTAAAACATTTCTCTCGTTTGCAAAATCTCTGTTAAAGTTGAAACATTTGTGTCTTCTAAGCCCAGAATTTCAGACGTGAACGTCCCTTGTGCGTTGAAATGTGGATTAAGGGTCGCTTCGATGGAAGACAAAAGCGGTAAAGAGACTTTCATACTTTTTTTCTTCTTTAACTTTCCCATTATCCGAATTCAAATTTGTTCTTTTTTTGTTACTCTTTCGTTCGTTGTTTTTTCCCCTTTATAACCAAACAGTCCCATAGTCACGAAGTAGGGGTAGTGAATAGGGCTCACCATGTCTACGGAACGGCATGTAAAAGGCGGAGCCCAACTCTCTTCTTCCGGCGCTGCTACCTCCCCTGACAAACCAGGTACCTGCAGAACAGCTACTGGAGTTTTCCACCCACAGGTTCAAGCAGGCCTCGACTTATCGACCTTGTGCTTCGCACTCGTGCACTAAATAATCGCTGACAGTGTGTTCCCTCTACCTTCACACTCAACGTGATTTTAATCATATAAACTGAGATCTATATAAAGGCACAATTAACCGCAGCCGCAGATGTAACATCATTATAGCTTTAGGTACAGCACATGTAAGTGTTAGCAATATGAGAATCAGCAGACGAAGCATAAAGCGAGAACGTCAAAAGAGGTTGTGTGGTTAGAACATGAACCTGTTCGGATGCAGTCTGAGTGAAGATGATTGGATAACTCGTACAGCATGCTGTAGCGTGGCCGGAGTCAACATCTTTAACATCCTTCACCACGAATGCAGTAAGCATACCGAGTCGAAAAGATTAAAGACCAGGCGTACCAAGAAAAAACATCTCGGCTGCTTGCTATTGTAGAGTGATAGTGTTTTTGGCAACAAGGTGCGAGTTTTTTTTATTATATCTCCGTCACGATGCACTGACTTGTTTTAAAACAGGGACCATATGAACTCACAAATACATTCAACGGTGTAGCAGTGCTTCCGAAGTATTCCTTGCTGTTGATGTGCTCGTACAGATCCAGTAAGGCTAACAATGTGATGCAGCTGTAGTGGTGCTAAGGGTGGTGGAAAGGTATTATCAATGGGTTCCCTGCTTTGGAAAAGGAAGTAAACGGTGAGGGTGACGTATTCGCTGCTTTAGAAATTATTGTAACGAGAACTGTTATCAATGTATTCCCTGCGGCGGTATCAATCCAGTTCCTGCTGTAGCGGTGTTAGCAGAGTAAGGTTAACAATGTATTCCTACTGTAGTGGTGCTAGAAGCGTAAGACTGACAAAAATAGAGAATACTAACAATGTGTTCTCTACTCTACTCTAGTGGTGTTAGTAGCGTTAGGCTGAAAAAGATGGAGAATCTTTGCGGCGGGTCGTCTATAGACACGATAAAACGAACGGCCTGAGGCGCACTTAACACCATGCGTCATCTGTGCAAGAGTCAGTGCAGCAGTCTAGCCAACAGCCTCCAGCTGGGTATTTAAGGATGGGTCTGCCTACATCCTCCACCCGTCTACATGATGTCAGCGCGAAATAAACTAGACCGGCATGGTGCACGTTATCAGCAGACCGCAGACGACTAACGGTCGACACTCGAAAGCAGACTCACGCTAGTGCTTACGGGATGCCCAGGATCCTAGTTATCGTCAAAAGTGATGAAACTTTCCTTGACATTTTTCACACATGCTGTCAGAAAATGAGCCATTGTCACGTGTAGCCCTACACACTGTCAGCCCTTTACGTACATCACCCAAATCCCGGTTGTCCTGGCGATGTCTTCACAGCAAAATATGTCACCTGACGGAAACAGCCTTATTATTTCTTCACACGCCAGCAACATTATGGCTATTTCTTAACACGAGTGGAGATTACCGGTTGTCTCCACACTTTAACACTGAACAGGCAAAAAAAAAAAAAAAAAAACTCCTCCCCCAGACTCGCATCGCTTTTTTTTGTTTTGTTTTTTGAGCGAATCGCTACCTTTGGTTTTTATTTGGTTTTCGCTTTTGGCATGTTTCTTTGAAGCTCCGTCATTGTGAAAGATATCGTCAAGTGCCTCTCTTTATTCCAAAAATTGATTTTCTACACTTGCAGCATGCTTGGTGACGCGCGGTCAGTAAAGTTTTCCCCGCGAGGTCACCACAGGTCAGGTCATAGCCTTTCCTTTTCCTGACGCATATATCGCTGCTGCAGCCAGACATGCGCAGTGCGACACTTGGCAAGCAGACACGTGCTTTAGTCGATTATTTTCTACGACGGGGCTGCAGGCAGCGACATACCACCCATAGCAACTATGTATGTGCGATGCATTCGAATAGCAGCAGGTAGGTAAGTAAGCCTTGCTGGATGGCTGTGGATGGCTGGATGACTTTTACTCCAGTGCGTGCGTGCGTGCGTGCGAGTGCACCTGAGTGCGTGGCGGAGATCAACACTACTTTAGGAAATTGCTAAACACAGAGATCACTTTTCGAACTGTGCTATATTTTTAAAGAACTTCTTCACATAGTTAAATAAACTTATTGGGAGCGAAATACGCACCCATTCCCCAAAAATCGTGTGCCAAGAGCTTCACGCTTTGAGAAGACAGCCGCCATTGGCCACAACAGCATAGAAGGGTAAGTAAGACAACAAAATCTATTCTTAGTACCAAAGACACAAGAGTGCGCCGACCTTCCTCGAATCTTGAGGTAGGTAGATAAAGTGTTTCCATCAGCATCCATGTGTCGGCCCGCTCGTCCTCGCTGAGGGTTCCATAGGCTCTTTCTTTCTCTCCTTTCTGCATAAATAATTCACACAGTTCAAAAGCCTTTCGCACTTCCCAGCCTGCTCTGTTTTCAGTGCACGAAAGTGAGATTCTGTTACACCTCACGCGCTCTCCATTGGCCGCCCACTCCAGCAGCAGTCGACTATAAACTCTCTCAGTCCTCATGTTATTCTGCTTCTGTTCTTGCTCACTGCTCTCTACACACCGCTTCTGCTAGAATGCTTCACTGACGGTTGAGGTAATCGAATTTCAACTTCGTGTTTCCAGAACGAAAACAATGCGGACAACGCACGTTCATTTATTATGTACCCTAGATGTGCATATAATATGCACATAAATATTACTTCAGACTGTAACTTCTGATAACAGAATATTATTTGCATATAATTATCTATTGCCGTGCACCCCCCCCTCGCTTTTATTCTGTCAGTTGTTCACTTTTACATCTCAACACGAGTTTCATCATCTTAATTCTGTTATGTTACTTTGACCAGCTTGTACTATATTATTATACTTAGCACACTTGCATATGAATGTCATTCTGTGTGGTGTCCAACGATGCCGATGATGACGTTAATTATGCTGATGATTGTTTTCCTTTACTGCTGTTAGGCCTGTTGTTGTAAGGCGGAGAAAGGAAACTTTTTTCTGCCAAAGGCCATTTAGATATTTATATAATTCGCAGGCCGTACAAAATTGTCAGCTTAAAAGTATGGTTGCTATATTTGGTCAAGACGCAGCGTGTGTTAACACATTTGCAACATGTATACTCCCAGCATGCCTTACAATGTCCTCTGAGTCACAGCAATAACACAGGTGGCAGACGGACCCCGGGCAGCCGACGAGAAGCATAGTCAGAAGTTTCTGTCCCGTCATGTGTGCGCAGTGGTGTAGGAAGATGCTTGGCTTTAGGGGGCGGGGGGGGGGAACTCCATGCTGACAGTAAACGACGTTCACATTCTTGCCTCCTTGTTATTACGCCACTGGTTCGTATGTGTCCTTTCTATCCCGTTATAGACGTTCCTTGCTTGTCCCTCAAATGTCACGTTATTATTATAGTTCACTTAATATAAATGTGTTGCTATGATAAAAAGCTGCTAGATTTATTGAATTTCGAGTCCCACCCGCGACTGCTCTGGAAGGGCCAGACCAAAAGATTTCGCGGGCCTTATACGACCCGTGGTCCGGACGTTCCCTACCTCTGTCGTAAGAGGACGTAAATCTTCATTCTACCTTAGAATTGCATCTGTATAAATCACGAAAATAAATTTAAAAACATTTTTTTTCAAATGCCAGAGAAGAATTTGCTATTCAATTCTTGCAGGTATAGCTTTATTTGCGTAGAACATACGCAGTTGTATTTATCACGAACATTGAACTCTGATAACGGTCGGGCAAAAGATTTACTGACCTCATTTTAGAAGCCAAAGGATAAAAGGATCCTATGGTATGAAATTAGAGGGGCGATGGGTATCAGCTACTATAAGCGCGTTGCACATTTTACATAAAACCTCCCTTCTTTCTGTTTTTTGGTTTTAATTTTATTACATCGCTAATAGCAAAGCTGTAGTCCGCTTCTTCGCAGTCCGCCTCCACTGCATTTTTTTCTGTGTTGCTTGTGCAGGTTTCCGTGGCCAGTGAGTTGTGTTCAGAAGACCGCGTGCAGCATGGCATCGAGACGCAGTGGCTGGGGGGCCCATTGGTGTCTCAAATACTGCAAGCTGGGCGCCCTGGCGCTCTTCGTTGTCCTCCTCATCACGCCACTTCGTGATGTCATCTTCTCGCCCTTGCTGCCTAGAAGTTGGCGCTCGCACAGCAGCTTTCGCATCGTCCGCATTCTCCTGGACAACCAACACTTTCCCGTCGATTCGGAGCCGGTGGGACCGCCAGGGCAAGCAGCCTTCGTCCCTTCCCTGGATGTCGACGTGGGCGACGTGAAGAAATTTCTGGAAGCTACCCGGCCGTACGAAGAGTATCATCGGTACAGAGACGCCCTGGCGACAGCGGCCAAGACAGATGGCGCTGCTGCGCGACAGTTGCATAAGCTGGAACGGTTCCTACCCAACATGACACAAACCGAGCGCGCGCAGCTTTTCTTCACGATGGATGTATTCATCCGCGTGTGTCGTCAGCACGGGCTGACCTTCTTCGCCATCGCGGGCACGCTGCTCGGGGCTTATCGTCACCGTGGCCTCATCCCCTGGGACGACGATGTTGACGTAGCTCTGAACAGCTCGCAATGGCGTCTGGCCCGGCGGGTCCTGAGCCGGGTGCCCGGCTTCACTCTGTACGCGCCCAGCGACTCCCAGTGGAAGTTCTATCTTTCCGATCTGCCGCACTTCCTAGATAAGCCCTTCAGGTGGCCCAATATCGACATCTTTTTCGTCGACAACGATGACACGCATGTTTGGGCACTGACGTGGGGCGTGAAAAATATCGTTTTGATGGAACGAAACAAGCTCTTGCCGCTGACCACCGCCAGGTGGCAACATTGGGACCTACCGGTCCCCCGCTGCTGGCGGGCGTGGGTCAAAGCGACCTATGACGTCAGCACGTGTGCCACGCCCAGCTACATTCATAAGACCAACGAGGAGATGTTCAACTTCATGACGGTAAAAGTCCCGTGCTCCAGCCTCTATAACATCTTTCCTTTCGTGTTCAGAGAAACCGACGCCGACACGGGAAACTCCGTGGAGATAATTCGGGTGGGGGTACACGTGATAGAAAAAGTTATAGCGCCTGATCACGAATCTGATTGTCTTCCCTGACCCACGGTTGTTGTAATCTCCCCTTCCCAAAGTTCACGTGAGAATCTTTTGCCATTAACTGAAGATACATTTCCTTAAGACTACGGCAGGAGTTCGTATGAGAACATTTGTCCGTCCGAATATATTTTTGCGTGTTTTGTACGCACGCATACCCGCGTCAGTGCCAAAGTGAGTGCGATATACATTCCCTCCTGTCCCCTCTGCCTTACTCTTTCTTCCTACCTCGAGCGGCCTGTCACAAAATCTTTGGACACTTCCCTAATTTCATCAAACATTTACCTTATGGCGATCTCTGGTGACAACTGCGATTTAGATTTGACTGGTCACTTTCAGTGAGAAACTGTGGTCACATTTCACGGGTCTGTGAACAGTGAGCAAACAGGATGACAATACTGTCATGCCTTTTGGTTGCGACATGTTGTGTGTTTATTGCTAAATTGATGTTCGACCACGGCACTTCTGTACGACCCCGGTGATTGGTTGTGTAGCTCTGTTAAAGCGCACCACCCTCTCGTGTTGGCAATTATGAAATCTCCATTTTCTTGACTTGCCGCAGCTATCAACTACATGAAATGAAACTGCTGCTGTCATTAACGAGTCACATTTGGCCGCGTGCTCAGCCACAGCGTACAAATCAACCATGTGTAACATTGACAGCTTCAGAGACATTCATAGTGCCTTAAAGTCATTCAAGGGTATCTGAACAATGCTAGAGTCGCCACAGTAGCTACGACTTTAAAGACTGGGGGCTCTTTTTTATCATGCTTGCTTCGACAACCAAGCAGTCGAGGAGGAACAAAGGATAGTACTCTATGTGCATCTATCAATTGGTCCAGACATTTACATATACAATAATTTACACGAACAGTCTGTCCACACCGACGAGTATAATGACGAAAGGGAACTATCAAGACAATGATGAGTAAAACGATCGACGAGCAAAATAAAGACATGTGTGAATAATTTAAGAAAACAGATGAATTCCAATAATTTGAGCAAACAGTTAAGTGCATATAAAAACTTAAGTCATTTGTTCAGTTGTGGCTGTGGCTACTTTCTTGCATCTAGTATTTTAGTGGACAATTAAAAATATTGGCCTCCATACAGTTGATGTACACTCTGGTTACATCTTGAGGAAATGTTTTAACATTGTAATTGTAGCTCAGTAATCAGTTATACAAAACTGAAATGACTGCAATAAATAATTAAAGGTCTAAAGCTTACAATGATTAATGAAAAATTGCAGGATATCTTTTAGAATGCAAATGAAGTCAGCTCACTAGTGTGCCGTACTCAAAGCAGGTCATTTCACTGAAAGCTCTTCTGCACATTCCTGATTGCACGCTTTAAATTGCTGTATCACTTATTTCCATGCCTCATTCTCATTTTGTGCTTGGGGCTTCCATTGTCAGAGAAGAATTGCCCCCAAATTATTATTTTGTATAATGAACCTATACTAAGCCAACCCACCCACTGTACTGTCATGAAGACTGCATAACATCTTCATTCAGTAATTTGAACAATTTCCAGATGTTCATTTCTTTGATGGCTTATAAACTTTTTCAAAGCAATGAAGTGAGAATTTTATAATCAACAGATTCAGTTATGACAGATTTTACACGTACAGACAAGATGCTCACAATGACCGGACGCTGTAAAATGGTGGTAGTACAACCGTATGTGATAAAGTGCACACACACACACATTTAAAAATGTAATGAGCTGCAGAAGTGACAATAGCGCAATGTGTGCATGCATGCACAAGAGGGAGAAAGGACAACCATTACTGACACTGTTGGAATTTATTGGTCCTTACCTTTTTATGAGTGGGTGGTTATATTTCAACAAATTCATGGTCACAAGAGTGCTTTGCACAGTTAACAGATGACAGCACTGAAACATTACCTAGTCCTTTCAAGCCAACAAACTTCAACTGTAAACAACTGTTTATTTTCACCTGCACACCCATAAATTATGCTCACATACAACTGTCAACAATTTATCCTCACCAATGATCATGGTGCTCATTGTTGATGCAGACATTCATACATGCATGCACACATACACAAGCATGCACACAATTTCCAAACAGAGCAAAGATGAAAGCCATTGGTAGCCTAGGAAAACACAATTAAAAAAAAAAAAAAGGCAGCAAGCTGCTGTTCATATATACAGTGATAAAGGAAACAATTGCAACTGAAATTTCAAAACAAAATTATTTACACTTCTATAAGCCTTATGCGCAACCCTCTTGACTGAGAAGGCAATGGTTTCTGTGGGCGGTGATGAAGTCTGCAAACCATGATTTACCACTACTAACAAGGTCTATAAATTGGCCACTTATTTCAACAAACTGACTTGCCTCCACCATGACATGTACCCATCACCATCTTTATGCCGCACGACCATTACAAATGGCAGAGTACTAACTGCTCAGGTACTTCTCTGCATAAGGTCAGGGTTCTTGACTGCCAGTCCATGACTTTATGCACCTCTCAACTTTTGATTCACTTAGGCAAGATTTTAGCATCTGATGCTACCTTCTGTCATCCTAAAAAACTGAACCTGAAGCAAATGCCTGCCCTAGTGAAACTTCCACGTTACAAATAAAGCTCAACACCTTTACAATGCCCCAGCTTTATGGGCAGGTACTGGGCAGAATTTACATCTTGCCACTTTCGCTTCAGGTTGTCGAAAAATCCAGCTGAATTTCAGGTATGCCAGTAGGCCTGGGGTGGAGCGTGCACAGGGTGATAGTGTGGTGATGACACAGGTGGTGGAGGTGGAGGGGGTCCCTGCTGGGGATGCAGACGTGGAGCCTGTCCCGGGTGCTGAGACATGAACTGTGGGGTGGTGTAACCCAAGGGCGTAGCAGCTGGATGACTGACAATGTACTGACTGGGGGGTGCTGACGGGCTATAGGTCTGGGAGAAGGGTGGGTAGGGACTATGGCTGGGTGGGGCTTGGCTGACAGAAGCCACCATCAGCTCAGCCTGATTGTGTCCAACCAAAGGTCCATGCGGCCCAGGGGGAGGGAACTGATGAGCAATTTCTTGATACTGCAATGGGGGTGGTGGGGGTTGTGGCCCAGGTTCCATGAAGTGCTGATGAGGGGGAGGAGGTGGTGGCACCTGTTGATCAAATGGGGGAGCCAGAGGAGGCCCATGGCTGACTGCAGATAGAGTGTGCACCATGTGTGGAGGCAAGCCTTGGCTAGGGTCAAACTGCTGGTAGTGGGGATGCTGTGGTAGTGGGGAAGGCAGTTGTGGAGGACCAGGGGCCCCAGCATCCTGAGACATTTCCCGTGTTGGGCTATATGCTGGAGAAGGTGTTTGGTAAACCTGGCCTGGAGCATCTGGCTTTGGAGAGTCGTGCTGGAGTGACGGTGACTGGCTCCCACCGTCTTCTTCATCTGATCCAGTCTCTGTTGATCAGTAAAGTAAAATGAACACCCACCACAGTTATCAGAACACCGAGAAGGGTATAAAAAAGAGATAATTCGCATGAACATATGAAGAGTCACAAAGCAATATTTTTAAGAATTAAAGTTGCTTTTTACACTCTTGATGGAAAAATGACTTGTAAAATGACCTGTATAATAACTTGTATGATCTGTAAAATGACTTTATAATTACTTGTATAATGAGCAACAATGAAGGCCTTCTGAATGACAGGAATATATGCAAGCTCAACATGATAAAAGTAAAACTGTGAGATCTACTTGCCTTTCCTTCGTTTTCTATCTGACTCCGAGCCACGGTCTCCATTGGATGCATTTCGTTTACCTCCACCTGCACACCAATTTCTTGATTAATTACCATATATTAATAACCATTATTTTGTAGCTTTCTTGTTCCTTGTAAAATGTAACCAGTCTCACATTTTTATCTCCCATTTGCCACCTTAGGATCTCCAATCCAAACACATTCTTGTCCTAACTCTTTCACTCACATACCGATTTTCAGCTTTGTTAATGTGATCACTTCCAATATGAAAACCCTTCTGTTTTCAAAAAGGCCTGCTAATACCATAAAACACACCGCTAGGTGAACCCCGGTGCTTTTCGGGTCGAGAGGAGGGTGGTGGCATGAGATGCTTGCTGTGCTCCCTTCCACCTGGTATAGCTTCTCCATTAGGCGGTGGCACTGCAACCGGTGGAGGTGGCGGCGGCATCAACCCAGCAGCAGTGTTGACTGCTGACATGGAAAACCTGACAAAGACACTGTGGTGCATGGAATTCATCCTGACTTATGACTAGAAATGACAATGAAAACAGCTGGTTTCTAAATGTAAGTTGAAAGAGAAAATAGGAATCCCAACAAGAATCCTATTTCTAATAACAAAGAGGCACACAAGACACCATAAACACCTCAGGCATAGTTGGTTTCATAAACTAATTTATGATAAATATGAAAACTCAGCATGACCTCGTGGGAACCATCCATATGCACACTAGGCCATGCACATGCACAAGAGAAAAGAGACGGCACAAAGACTGATAAATAGTTGTTACTGACACTCACCGACCATCATCTGGTATGGAGGAAGGTGGCAATAAATATGTCTGTGACACTGGAGGAGTTCCAGGTGGTGGGGGGCCAGGATGACCAGGAATAGCATGAAGAGGGTGCACAGCAAATGAGGTAGGAATGCCAGGGTGCACAGGGGCCAGACCATGCTGCAGCCCCAGGTGGCCAGGCTGGAGCCCTGGCTGCATGGGCGGTTGTCCTGGAGGTAGAGTGCCTGGGGCTTGCAACAGGGTCAAATGGCCTGGCTGTGTTGGTGTAAATCCTGGATGACCTGGAGGTAAACCTGGCTGAGGGGGAAGTCCTGGATGCCCAGGAGGCAAACCTGGCTGGGGAGGGGGAAGTCCTGTTTGTCCTTGAGGTAATGTGGGAGCCCCTGGGGGCAATCCAGGTTGACCAGGGAGCATTCCTGGCTGACCTTGTGGTGGAGGACTTGGGCACACCAGGTTAACAAGGTGAGGAGGCCCATGCTGAATGAAACAAGTAATAAATGTGTTTATAGATATATTTTTGCACTATGTGAAATCTTTCAGCTGATACTTTTAGGAAGCCCATGCACTCAAAACTTCACAGAGACTTTCTTGGCATTACAGCCTGACACACAAGCTGTTCTCAATAGTCAAGCAAAAACTCACACCTGTTCACAATACATATATGACACAAAACTACTCCACCTGGTAACCAAGCAAGTTTTCTGGAATCTTATCATCCTTTTCTTCAGTAAAGCGACGTCTCACTGGCTCAACATCTTTGGTTGGTGTGTTTGTCACCATAGAGGAGCTGGCAGCTACAGAGTAGATGACAGATGACGGGGATGTAGAGATGAGCAGTGATGTTGCCACAGGGTTGTATGTTGGCCCACCGCCCACTTGATCCTGGAAACAACAGCAAATGACTGTATTTCATTTTCTCTTCCTTTTCATGGAAAGCTGTGACGTGATTTATGTCTGTAATATTTTCTTGATATATAAGGCTGACTTCTGCACAGCAACACTGTGCCTCTAGATTTCTTTCATAAGTGTACCTATTCTCTGTAGTGGACTATCAAAGGATGAATTTTATTTGTAAGCTTTTTGAGTCAGAATGAATAAAACAAAAAAATTCACTGTACTTTTATGTGTAGCCAAACTGAGAGAAAAAAAAAAAAGAATACTAACAGGACTATAGATTGTCTGGAATGGTGGTGCTGGTCCAGGTGGCGGTCCTGCCAAAGGTGCAGGGGGGCCAAGCCCAGGTGGGATGGATGCAGGTGCTGCTTGTGACATCAAGTGCATGGTCGGCTGAAGACCTGGATAAGAGGCAGCAGGAGGAAGCTGGCTGGGCATTGAAACAAGAGAAGCCAAAGAGACGGGAAGAGATGTGGGGGCTGACATCTGAGGAGCAAGGCTCACCTGGGCCAGTGACTGGGAAGCTGGCACCTGGTTCATGATCAGCTGTTGCTGGCCTATATCAAGTGCTGAGTAGAAAAAAAAATCACCACAATAAGATCATGTATTAGAATACAAGAATGTCTAAGTACAACATTGATGTACCCCCAATAACTTGTACAAAGAACAAATAATTTGGATAATAATTGGGGAATGACACACAAACTCTAGCTTTTTAAGACCATTTCTCAGATGTAAGTTGGAACCAATTATGTTCAAAGTAGAGAAGAATGTTAGTACAAGTTTGCCAGGAGAACAGATCACTCTAAACTGTGGTTAACCTTGCCAAAGTAGTAGCATTAACAAATGTCTGAAATGCATGTGAAAGAAATCCTATAATTTTTGAAGCCCCATAGCAACATTAAAAATGTTGAAGATAACCAACTAAAGCACCCACAAATGCACATCCATGCACACACACACACACACAAACACCTGTGCACATACATTTAGAGGAAAACTGACCTCCATGAGGAGCTTGAAGGATGTGTGTCTGTGTTGTTATGGGCATAGTGCTGACTATGGGGACAGAGGTAAGACTCAGTGTGGTTGGCAGCATCACACCAGGTGCACCTGGCTGACCTGGGTTACCTAACGCTGCAATGCACAAACTGGCTAGAACTATTTATCAAAACAACTCAATAACCAATCTACAGATTATTAAAATGAACTATTATCAAGATTCTTGAGCTAATGACAATTTGGTAATAAACAGGATCCAGACAATATATAACTTAACCTTCTTTTTTCTTGGTACAAAAAAATTATTAAAAAAATTAAATGCTCCAGTGAAATCAATTGAGCTACCTTGGCACAATTAACAGACAGAAAAACAGGTTGCACGGCCTGAATTTGGTCTATACCTGGATTTATTGCTGATAAGGATGCAATAGTGCCAGCAGGCATGATGACAGAGGAAATGGAAGAACTTGGCACAATAACAGTCTGTGTTGGCTGTAAGCCTAACAGTAAAACAGACACAAGGAAGATGAACAATAGTTACCATTAGTTTCTACTATAACTGCTATATTCATCATGCTAAAAGTACTTCATTCAATGACAGCCTTCCAGCAAGATAAGAACAAGAATAAATTTTTCCCACAAGCAAGCCTGAAGCCCTTGCAAGAGGATGCTCTCCAACAGCTCTACCTGAAGCAGACTGTACAAGCTGGGAATCTGGCAAGGCAGTTAGGCCTGGCATCCCTGGAGGAGGACCCAATAGTGCAGCCTCTGACATGGATGCTGTAGGACAATGACAGGAGTACATAAGACAAAGCCAACAGACATGTCAGCTTTATATTTACAAAATACAAAAAAGACGTACTGTTTGACAATACACTCCACACTAAATGACAACTGTTTTCAAGTTGAAACATGATGGTAAACAGAACTGAGTTAGGATTTTAAGTTGCAGTCTCAAAAGCATCAAGCCTGTAGGTAACACACACAGTTAAAAAATTTCTCTTTGCTGTCTGCAATGGAGAGAAAAAATTAAAAAGAAGGTAAATTGTTAAAACTAACATATTGTAATACTCACAGCTAATGAATACAACCAACCATGCCAATGATCTCTTCCCCAGAATACATTTGTAAACACACCCACACATGCATTTTACATCCATTCATTATCTCCACAGTCAACCTCTGAATACAGAACTAAAGCAGGATCAATTAACATCTGGAAAAATGAAATCTGCCAATCTGGAGAGAACAGTGTTCATGCACCATAAGGGAGAAACATGGAACCATTTTTGACCAAAAGTCTGAACACTGCGCATCATCCAAAACAAGAATTACTGAAGAAAATATTTCACTCTTGTGAAAACTGCCCAGGTGTCAGCAGCAGGCAGTGTTGGATGTGCCATCTTACAAAATAAAAGATGACGTGATGGAAACCACACCATAAACAATTAGCCCATTCAGTGACCACTTAATACCAACTTCTTTCTTTTCATTAAATGTGATCATCATCACATATTCTTTTACTATTTTCTCGATTATGATGATCTCACTGCCCTTGTTCATGATGGTGTGGCAGGATGACAAGCCTGCTGTAACATTCAGACATTTTTCAACAATAAAGGTTAAAACTTCAATGGAATCCAGCACTCCTAGGGGGGGGGGGGGTTGATGGTTTTTCACCCGGTGCCAGCAGCAAAGCAATATTGCAGCAAAAGCACTGTTAGAAATGAAAACAAAGTGTTGAGGGTTCTCACACTGTCATAAATGACATGCACAAAGTGATACAATAGTAGTTTAGGTGTATGCTGTTGTTACTTTGTCTATTCCTACTTCCCACTTTCACAGCATCAGTTTTTGTCTTCCTTTGTTGTCATCCTAAAATATCGAACATCTACTGACAAAAGGTCAAAGTCTCTGATGACTTTAATCTTATGGTCTTGTAGGCAGAAGACTAAAATCTAGAGAATCTGACAATGCACTCGCCATATTTCATAAAATGATATTAAGCATTTAGTTGTTTTTTTCTTTAAATCAAGACACATGCATTTGCAACAATAAAAAATGATGCAGTGAACAAGGTTTTTATGACAGATTCTCTAGATTTTCAGGTGATTACTTTTTGTATGCAAGATCGACAGCTACTAAAACAATGTCAAAGGGTTAGTATAATGTATTTAAAAACTATGGAAAAATTGCACCATGTTTTCTTTTAAGATTGAGCCACTGCACATCACTGCCACTATCCAACTCTCTCTTTTTTCTACAAAATAACAATTATTTTTGTTTCATATGGGATTTTTTTCATGGTTGTTTTAGTTGATTTAAAAAGAATGTGTGCTTGTATGTAGCTCCTGTGATGACCTTGTTGCACAGAAAATGTTCTACAAGCACTCTCAGGTACTATAGGGAAGTTGTATCAATGGCCCACCTATAGAAAATCAGTGGGACACCTTCTTTCTTCCCAGGGGATTCACACTTATATTAAATAAACTACTCGTGCCATCTTCCACTTCCTAATTTTAAAGTCTATCAGTCAGAAAACGAACATGAGACTTTTGTTCTCAAAAAAAAAAAAAAGGTTTGCAGCACTGCTTTAGGGCATTACAATGCAATTTACAGATCTGAATGTACATGCAGATGTCAAGTCTTTTGGAGTCATTTTCTTGGAAGTTAGCACAGCTACAGAAATTATCTGCACAGTCAAATAAATTGTGGCATTTGGTTCATTTACAGGAAAATGACAATGACACATGACCCATGGTGAGTTCTATTGCACGTCAACCCTGTTCCAAATGTCAGACTTCCTGTTAACTAAAGAAAAACCAAATGGGTGATGACAGAACCAAAGGGGACACTGCCCCAAAATCTGCAACTTAATATCTTTGAATATTGCAAGGGTTACGCAGCAGACAAAAACAGGATAAAATGAAGGTAGACTACAACTCTATACCACCAACACTCCCCCCCCCAACTTCCCTGCCCCCAAACCTGGCACAATTGTATGCTAAAGATCCCTCGAATTTGCTAAAATGTTGAGGGAAAAGGTAACTTTCACACAGACACATATACACCGAGATATCAATATCGGCACAAAGGTATCTTTCACACAGACGAACATACACACAGAGATATCAGTCATCAATATCATCAACAACTGTTCTGCATCCTTCTTTCTCTGGTGTTAAGCAGTTAACACCCAATGACCAGAATGAGGCATGCCATGGGAACTGTCATTAAGTGGTCACACAAAAGACCATGTTGCTGAAAAAATTCAAAATTACAGTGATTTTACTTCCTCTTAACAGCACTAACTTAATGGCTACCTATTCATGACACCATCTCCTTTCCAGTTTCGTGAAAAGTACACTCAGGATCATCCAGCCAAATGCAAAATTCAGGACCTGTTAAGGTGGAAAAATTCACGAGGCATGCAAATTCTACATTTAAAAAAACTTAACTCCAAAGAACAGAAAATACTTTTTTCATGATTTGCTTTTTATCAATGGTTAAACCAAGTACAAAATTGTTTAAAATTAACAGGTCATGGATGACTTTTCATACCTTCCACTCCTGTGTGCTAGTCTTTTTGTGTGTGCATGCGTGTGAATGTGAAGCCTATCGTTTATGTCGCAGTGCACTGACCTTGCTGCTGGTAGGGAAACATTCTACAGAAATGCTTTTGTTATTATGATCTTCATGATATTTAAAGTGATTTACATTGTATTATCTCCCATTTGCTGAACTCAAACCTCCATTTAGTTCATAAAGCACATGCTTCTAAACACTGTAGTTCTGACCAGTGTCGAAAAATTTTCTGTGGCATTACTGACTAATGCCTCATTAGCATCTGTTCAAATTTACTGTATTTGCTACTGTCTTTGGTGATATCAGTAGTTAGAATCTCTTTAATGATTTTACTAGCTGGAATTTATGTCTGCGAATGTGCTTTGCCCCCCACCCACGCCAAGAAAAGACCAAACTGAAACAAAATGCAAATTATTTTAAAATGTTCATCGGTGCTGATAACTAATGAAAGCATTATATTCTGTCTACAGGCACCTTGACCTTAATTTCACATCTGACTCGGGTTAACCTTTCACTCCCAAGTTCCCTTTAGTTTTTATTTTCTGGCATCTTTGATTACAGTTCTTCAAGGCAATGTGTTGTCAAACATAAAAATCTGATGAGCAAACCATCAGTCACAATCACTCTGCATCTGATTTTCCTCATAACAAACTGTGTGCTTGCCCATAAATAGCAGGAATATCACTAGGTGCTTCAACACACTATTATGCACTTTTGCAGATGCCACATATTTTCTGGCATGTGAAAATAGTTACATCAGAACATGGATTGTTTTTCACTATAAATAAATCTGTTAAGAGAGAAAACTCCAAATGTCTCTGGTCTTAAAATCTGCAATAAAAATAATAAATCATTCTACTAAAAGCTGCTTCCATTTACTAAAAGAAAAACAACTTAAAATCCTTTGTCCATACACATAGCCTAGTCTGCTAATAAGCAAGCACCACTTTATTTCAGCTGAAATCATGGCAGGAGAGATCTGATGTTTGAAAAGACTGGACTTGCATTTAGCAGTCACAAGAAAACCATCAAAACAAGCCCAGAAAATAACCTGGACTCAAAAACTTTTATGCAAAGACTTTGGTTTCATAAAACTGTCAACTTTTTTTTCTGCTTACCTGCAAGCAAAATCAAAACCCACATATTTATTTTTACAACTGGTGACATGATTAATTAAAACCAATGCTAATTCTAGGATACTTGTAAGGTTGTCTACTGCTCACCAGCACAGTCCTATCCAAATAAACCAACGTATAACACAAATCGTTTCTTTTGAAACATTGTCAATCACATGATTAAAGTTGGTGATGGAAGTGGATATTAAGGAGAGCATTGGGGAAGAACATAAAGAAAGGACACATTTATAAAGATTCAGACATGCTGACAAACGAAAGATAAAACTCATTCAGAAACAACCAGCAACTATTTCTCTTTCAAAGATGGGCCTGTAACTAGATTTCTCTCAATGAAGCCATGGTTCTGTTACAGTGGAGGAGCAGTCCAGCTCAACCTTTATTTCTCCTAAACTGCTGTGGAGTGAGACAAACTAACTGGATTAGCGTCAACTTACTGGGCTGAGGAATGCCAGTAATAAAGGCAGTGGGCCCAGGGACAACAGCTGGAGATGGAAGCGCGGCCAAAGCCTGCTGAAAAGTGGCGTACGTATGTTGGACCTAAAGAAGAAACATGGAAGTACTGATCACAGCAATGGTCCATAACTGGACCCCAAAAAACTTGTGAATCTACAGCATCAATACTCTTGTCATAACTTCTTACATGCAAGATATATAAGGTTCTAAAGCACAAAATAAAATATCTAACTTTACCCCTTGCTGTCCAGCAGGCAAACTATGAAAAGTGTTCTCATCCTAGTCAAAACAAAAAGTGATTAAACTGAAGGCATTTTTCCAGTCAGATCACATACTGATCAACAATAGGTTTTGGAAAACAAGGAAACTTAATCTCTTTTAAAAAGTGACTCTTTTAAACATTGTCTGCTGGACAGGTATCACAACTTGTCTTGTTAGTGAGTGTAGGATAACACTAGACTGGATTTATGTATTATCAAGTATTTGTGATTGTCAACAACCTAGTATTTTGCTTATAGTGAGGGAACAATGTCTATGCATGTGTGCAAAGAACAAAGGGAAATATAAAGAAAGACACAAAGAGAAGGGGAGGGGGAGACCTGCATAGAAATGTGAATTCAGTAGTTACAATGAAAAACAACTTTTAAAAAAAGAGAGCATGTTTTATGAAAGAATCTGCTTGGATTAAAACTTTAAAAATGCTAATACCTTCACTTGTCTCGTTTCAATTCTCTAGTTCTTCACTTAATCACAATATGCATCTTGCCAGTATCAACAAGCAGGATTTCAGCCCCTGACAGATGAGCTTATGAATTTCTGTGGTTAGCTCACTGTGGTTGTTACACACCTATCATTACGGCTTTTACCTAGAAACAATTTTTCTCTTTCTATTCTGGGAAATGGCGGTTAAAAAATGGGGGACAATAGTGTTACCATTTTTGAAAGAGAGTAAGCCAACAGAACTAGATGGAGTAAGAAGCTACAATGTTGTCAAAAAGACACCCAAAAACCAAAACAAAACTTATATAAAAATATCATTCCTATTTCACTTTTGTTTCAAAAACAGCTTCGCAGAAAAATGAGGTCACAAATAATGAAGTGTTCTGGCAAGTTGTGATACTGAAAGAAGTCCCAAAGGATTCCCCAAAATTATTATTCTTACTGGTTATCTACAAACTACACTAAAGTCATTAGCATGACTGAACAAATCTTTTTCAAGTTAAATCGGCAGCTGCAAAACAACAGTTTAAACTTTTATTATTAATAATTATAGAAAGAAAAACTCACATATGTAAATAGACCACCACCAGCAAAAAATAAAAAAGGACCCTTTCCTGTTTTTCCGATTAACAAAACAAGAGTCACTTAGAACTAAATCATAGTATCTTCTTCTTCTTCTTCAGTGTCATGCTTTAATTTCTTCACTGCCACTTTCTCTTCAAACAGCAAAACAGAAGAAACAGTGCAAGAACAGTTAGCAAGTGCTGTATAAAGGACAATGGCCTGGAGCATAAGCTGAGTAATTATCTCCTTTAGGATCATGCAATAAACCAAACTCGGTACATAAACTGTTATCTTTATAAGATCTGTCGTAAGAAAATATTCAGGATGTAAGCAGTAATATATATGGATGCTCAGACAGTAAAATGGCACATGTAAAATGAGATTGTTTGCCCTGCTGCTCCTGTCTTGTTGAAAGCACGTGGCACTCCTTTGCTCTCACCTTCAGCCACTCAGCAAACTTTAGAAACAATTACCATCAGTATAAAACCGATTCAAAAACTTCTTTTTTTACAAAAGAAAATGTATATACTTCTTTAGAAATGAGACACCCTAAACATGCTACATAGATCCTCCCCTGAAAAAATATTATGGAAAATAAAAATTTTCTTTAATAAAATGAACATTCTATTTTTAACCTGTCCCCAAAAAATCACACAAATGCTCCTTATAAAGAGAGCAGGTTAATAATAAAAAAAAACCTAGCAAGCAAACCATTCCTAAATGTTTCCCAAAGTCACCTACTGACTACAGTCATTACACAGCCACATAAAACATTTATACTTTTGAAATCAACAAAATACTGCTTACAGTCTGAATCAAGTTTTCAGCAAGCTGTTTGGCCTGCTGTAGACCCAGCACACTGGGATGTCTGAAACAAGGAATACAATGATCTGCCCTTACCCATGTAAGAAACATATATTTAAAGAAATCAATGAATAAGTTAGTGACAAGAATATTTTAATTCTTATTTTCTCCTGCATATTATTTATTCATGGACATGGAAAAATCATAATTCTCTACATTTGTCAAGTGAAAATTCCTGTTCTGATAGGACTTTATTCTTGCATATGTTATTATCATTGAATTACATTTTTCGCACATTACATGGTAGAAAAGTGTCTCTTAGTTTCTTTGAATTTGTACAAAATGCTTAAGTGCTTTTCAAGATTATTTCTTGATTTTTTTCTTTCCAAAAATCCACCTTATGTTAATGCAAAAAAACACACAAAAGTTTCCTAGAATTTGCAATGTTTTATCTGACTTTGATGATGAAATAAATTTTCTCTTGATTAACAGCAACAATCTTTCTGTGTAATCATGCCCGGTCTACCATGCAGTAACATTTTATTAGAACTTACTGAATATGGATATGCATTGGCTCATAGGACTCTCTTCCTGTGCTGAGCTCTGGCACACCTGAAGCCCTCCCTCGCAACATCACTTTCGCACCTGTCTCAGCTTGTATGTGCATTAGGTAGCTTCCCTGCCAAAGAAGCATGGATATATATATATATATATAATTACTGTTAGCAATGTTGCTTCAAAGCTCTGAGGCTGAAACCTACTCAACTCTAAGACCACAACAAATATTCAAATCTGTTACTTTTTTATAAATTAAAGAAAGTTTATAGAGAAACAGCGCTTTGCAAATAATATCTAATAGATTAGATAAAAAAATTAAAATACACTCAAAACTCATCTGTGGTAAATACAGCCTCTTCATTAAGGTATCTTGCAATAAACTGATAACAATCACTTACACCAGGCCCAAGGATTTTATTTTTCACATCGAAGCTGGGTGGAGCATGTTCAAGCCCAATATATAGCTTTTCCTCTACCACTGTTATCTGTAAAATCATGCCAGACACTAAACAAAGTAAGCTGGACAATCATAGACACTGCTGCACAATTAAGTTGCTTATCAAACTCTCTTTAGGCAAACAAAACTACCATTTGAAAGGGAATTTTCTTCTGCAATTTATGAATTCGTAGCTATGCATAATTTGGTGAGGATTGATCAAAATGATTTTTATATAATAATTAAGAATTTAAAACTGTGATGTGCCTGTCTGCTGTTAAACTCTTGTAACATTAACACTAACCTGCTGCAGTTCTGGTGGTTGGATGGGTGCTGCAAGCATGGGAGGAGGTTGATGTACAGGTGGCATGGGAATGCCAGGAACTGGCAGAAGGCCTGGTCCCGGTGGAGGACCTGGAGGATGGGGTGGGCCAGGGCCTGGTGTGCGCACCAACCCACCACCTGCACCATTGCCGTTCTTGCCACCAGTCAATATTTCATTTATCCTCTGTACAGCAACTGTAAATGCAAATATGAAATAAGAACTAAAATAACAGTCTCATACAAAAATTTATTTTATTCATTCATTCGTCCCTTGACTGGTACCAGCTGTGTGGGGCAGAGGGTGCAGATGGACACACATGGTAACTAACAAGGCCTGCCACAGGATCGTCTAGAGTGATGAACACTTCCTGTGTTTGATGATCAGCCCACTACTTCACATCTGTAAGCCAGTTCTTTCTTGGACCAACTTGGTACTAACCTCCTTCCAAGGTACCTTAAAGGACAGGTCTTCAACAGCATCATGCAAAGTCACATGGTTGAAGCAGATCAGCTTACGCTTGACTGTTGCAAGTAGTGGTTCTTGGTTTGTTTTTGTGGTGACTGTGCTTTGTAAAAAGTCATTGGTTTTGTGTTCTCTGTACAAGATCTGGAACAGTCTTCTCGGGTGCTTCTTTTTCAAATGCCTGAACTCTTCTCTCCAAATTGGTAAGCCAAGTCCACATTTCATATCTGTAAAGCAAGACTGGTACTAGGAGGGACTTAAACAGATTGTACTTCGTAGTAAACCTTATGTCATGGATGTGCCAGATCATGCCCAGCCTACCCATTGCCACTCCTGCTGTCGCAATCCTGATGCGGATATCTGCCATCTTTGAAAAGGGCAGCTCACAAGTAGTTTAAGTTGTTTACCTCTTCAAACTAAATAAATTTTTCTCACAAAGGTTTTACACAATCTTTAGAATACACCAAAATAGTTCTGAACTGCTATCAAGTCATACAAAATTTAATGTTCAACCTATGTGCTGATAGTTACTTTTTAATAAGACTGAACAACTTTGAATTATAATATAATAATGGTAATAATTAGGTCATTTAGTATCTTTTCTCCCTGCAAAGCACCCTCAAAATGTTGTATAAAACTAATGCAATCACTAACAAATGCATACAGAGGGCAAAGATAATAGTAATAATAATAAATGAAGATTTTTATAGCGCATATTCACATAAAGAGCATGCTCTTAGCGCTTAAAACAAGGAAGAGACATAGACTAAATAGATAGGACACGAAGGGCGTAAGAATAAATGACAATACTGACGACAAACAGAAAACAAAGACAGAAAACACAAAAGACACCAATTAACAGAACATAGAAAATATAGCAATTCTGCAAAAAAGATGGGTAGAAAATTAGCAAGAGCAAAAGGGGGGAGGGTAAGAAGGACTAGCATTGTGTGGACTGTGTTAGGAGTAATGCTCAAGGAAAAGGTGCGTTTTCAGTGCAGATTTGAAGGATTCAGTTGTAGGAGTGTGGCGGACATGGAAAGGGAGAGAGTTCCATTGTTTTGCTGCACAGTAACCAAAATTCCTGTGACCATATGTTGTTGTTCTGGTGACAGGAACAGTAAAGATACAGTCGTCCGGCAAAGAGTGTAGTTGTCTGGCTGGAACGAACGGGATGAGAAGCTTAGAGAAATATCAGGACAGGAGCCTGCAAAGAAATTAAAATACAGCACAGACAATTGTACTGGATGCGAGAACGGATAGGTAGCCAGTGTAGAAAACGAAGGACAGGAGTAGCATGGTCCCTTTTTGTGGCTCTAAGCACCTGACGTGCAGCGGAGTTCTGTACTTTCTGGAGTCTCTCAATGAGGTATGCCAGGAGTTGCAGTAGTCAAGTCGAGAAAGAACGCACAGACAAGAGTGTTGGTTGCGTGTGTAGAGAGAAAATGACAGATGGCGCTGTTCTTACGAAGCTCAAAGTAGCCAGACTGACAGACAGCTGTAACATGTTTATGAAGGGTCATGTCAGGAGTGACAATAAATCCCAGATACCTAACGGATGACGTGAAGGTGATATTTGTTTCGCCCACCTTGATGTGATTGGGCAGACTGACAAGCGACGGTTGATGTCTTCTTCTATCGCACAAGAGGGCTTCCGTTTTATCATCGTTTAGTTTCTTGTTTTTTACCATCCAGCCCTTGACATCGCTGATACAAGCTTCTAGAGAGCTAATAGCAGAGTGAGAATCAGCTGGTGGAGTGGAACAGTAAAGCTGCGTGTCATCAGCATAGGACTGATGAGAAACCTGGTGAGACTGAATGCACGATGAAAGTGGTTTAGTGTACAGTATAAACAGAACTGGGCCAAGTACTGAGCCTTGGGGAACACCACAGAGAAGTGGAGCAGGGGGAGATGTTTGACCGTCAACTACCACAGTCTGGGTCCTATCAGTGAGGTAGGAGTTGAACCATGAGAGGGCAGGACCAAAAATTCCGTAGAGGGTGTGGAGTCTATGAAGGAGCAGAGAGTGGTCTATTGTGTTGAATGCAGCAGACAGGTCCAATAGAGTTAAGGGAGAAACATCACCACTGTCAAGGGCAGATAATACGTCTGTCGTTACTTTAATAAGAGTAGTCTCAGTGCTGTGAAAGGGTCTATATGCCGACTGAGCTTGTGGGAGAAGATGGTGCTCTTGTAAGTAGGCCCAGAGCTGTAGCAAAACTATAAGATATAGGCATAGATTCAAAGATGCAGAGTAGGGTACTAGAACTAAAGACATGCTGAAGGAATTTGAAGCTCTCCTCTCTCCAAATTATTACATATTTATTAAAAAGTAGGACATACCATTAACTGAGTCTTGTGTTGGACCTTGAACATATAAATAAAGTGGCCTTTCCCTGCAGACAAAAGATGAAAGCAGGCATAACAAGTAATGCAAATGGGACACAGCAACTATTCATATGTTTAATGGATCTCTCATAGCCTTTCATCAAACCCTCATAATTGACAGAAGCGGCTATTATTATACTATGTTGTCCCCAAAACTGACAAAATAATTACCCTGTGTTTTTTCCCTTCTCCACTGGAGTCATGTAGCGACCTCTGGTTGAAACAGCTGCTCCACTGAACTTTGTAATCTACATCATGAAGAATTTAAAAAAAAGTGTCAAAGGCAGACATATAATAGCAGGTCTATGACAGACAAAAAATGTACTCTGTATACCACCAAATTAAAAAGAACAGTTTTTTTTATAAAAGAAGTCTTATATTTGTACACAAAAGAATACTTTCCAAAAAAATCCTTACTGTTAATACCTAATAATTATGGCAATAATGAATAATGAAGCATTTGTATTTTGTCTCTGCTAATATCCTAGAGTGCTCTCTAATTTCACTTATATTTTTCACACTTTTAAACAAAATCAAAGAGAGGTTTCTTAATGTGTGATACATTGCAGCAAAGTTTAACTGTCAATTCTTAACAATTAAAGGCTTAATCATTCTCACAAAATTAAGAGTGGACTAATGGATGCAGTTTTATGATTTTCATCAACTCTTTGGCATCTTATGAACCAACCTCTTCTTGAGTGGGACCACGGGTTAGCATGTTTCGCAAAGCCAGTGGCGCATCATTGATCTCTACTTCTGCTGCCACCATGTTGTTTGAGCTGGCCTTTAAGGAAAAGATTTGAAACGGCTAAACTCAATGCTGAATAATATCTGAATAAGATTTACAGAAAATATGTTTTAAATACCTGTTTACTGTTTATCTGCAATGAGCTATATTCCTACAGTCACCTTTGTGACAACATCACAAACAGAGTGTGATTTAAAGAAAGCCAGCTTACACTCATTAATGTTAATCACTGCTGAAGCAGCACTACTGCTTTAAACAAACCTTTTTATGGTTTTGCTGACTGTTGTTTACTTGGTTGGGTCTGAGTTTCCCTTTGGCAATTAGCATAGCATTAACTTTGGCTGCTGCTTCAGCAGCTGCTTCGAGACTGCTCTTTTCTTGCTGCTGAAACTGGCTTGGCACGTAGCTGATTTGAGATCACACAATGATAGTATGTTAATGAACTTCAAAAGAAACCTCTGGATTAAATAAAACAAGAAAAAAATTTCTAATTTTGTGAAACACGGAGCAATATTTTAGAAACTGTTTGAAATGAACAGTACCATTGGATTGAGCTTCCAACATTAACTCTTTGCATCTAACATGATGTTGCAAGATGCTTTGGATAAGTAATTTTGATATGGTTGTGGTCACTATTAAGTAGCTGATAATTGTTTTATATTATGGTTTGTCGTTTCTTTTCTGGTCCAAAAAAGATCAAAATGGAAAAACCTTTCTCAAGTCACTTCAATATAAATTCAATACTGCTTGCAACAGTTGCTGCATGCAGTCGTCTTCACTTGGAGACGGTTGACTATGCCTCAAACTAACTTTTTAATCCGGGACCACCCTTCATTTTGCTTTGATGCTAAAGAAATTTATTGACGTTTTAAAAGATCTAATGTAAACGATGCAAATCCGTGAATCTGGACACACCGAACGAATGAAAAAAATCCTCAGTAAGTTAACTAAAATAAATTGTTCGCTTTACCACATAGCAATCTGTAAGAGACTAATCGCAGGCTGAACAATGACTATCCAAAAATGCCCATCTTGACGCAGTACTACCCATCCCGATGCGCACGTCTACTGTGCTCGCGTCCTGTTGATGACCTTTTCAGTTTAATTCACAAAAATTGAAAAGTTCTCTCTCTAAATAACAGTTAAATTTTTATGGAGTGAAAAGAACGCTCCGTTATCAATTATGCTTTTAAAACTCCCCGAAATGTGTACATCAAGCCTTAATTTGTATCAAAATCATAAATCAGTAACTCCTTACCCAAAGGTGGCCATTTTCTTTTTGCGTCACTCGCCTCTTTCCGCTCACATTAGCCAATCAAAGGGCAGCATGCGGACCGCAGTGGGCTGGCTGCTCGTCTAATCGTCGCGTTCTGTTATTATTATTATTTCACTAACGAAGTCAGTGCTTTGTGCTGCATGTCTGATTCTCAGGATATGCTGACTATAATTAATCTTCCACGTGAACTACATGGGATTTTTGAGACGCGTCGCTTGCGAATGTACCGTTTTAAACCTAAATAAACAATGTGGGCATGCAGACAAAAAAGGCATGAAACTCAGCAACGACAGGACGTTTTTAACTCTGTTTACAACTTTTAATGTCATTTGCGCTTATTCAAAGGCGGGGGCTATGCGCATCCGCCTTCTATAGTTCGCTGTTGGGCGCCAAGCAAAGATATTGAATCGGAATTTTGCTGTTAGGGTTGATAAACAAGTCGTCTCTTGTCCTGCGTTTCTCCGCGACTAGGTTATCCTACCAGAAAAGAGAGTGCCACAATCTTGTGGTGAGTGCTTTTTAATGAAAAGGAGGTTGGGTGGGGGAGGATTTGGTGTTTTACGCCGACCCAGCATCTAAGGCTATATACCTCTTGCAAATAGTCAGGTGCAGTTTTAAACATGATATATGATGATGATGTCGATTTATATTGCGCAGGTATCCATTCAAAAGAATGCTCATTGCGCAGCAAAAACAGAAGAGAAGAAAAAAATAAAACAGGAAAGTAACAAAATAATAAAGACAGAAATGGTGCTTGGTTGTTTAAGTCTGTCTTACATGCAGGATTGAGCAATCGAAAGCACTTTGTGGTCAATGCGCTTGTTCACTGGGAGCCAGTGAAGGCTGGCTTTGTAGGATAGGGGTGATGTGCTCAGTGGACGACTTTGCACGGGTGACAATCCTGGCGGCTGTTTTGAACTCTTTGGAGTCGATCTAACTGCGTAGCAGGTATACGCCACTCAGCATACCTGAGATGACAGCTGAACACCCAACCTTCACTGTATCGGTGACGTGCTCACCGTTGCGCCACCGGACCGCCCCGATGAAAGAAAGGTAGTCTGTCCATTAGCTTGTTTTTCTGTGCCACCTTGCTGGACCTATTTTTACTAGGAGAAAGCGTACAAGTATAGTGATGTTCTTAGGTGTGTGTCTTATGATTTTTTTTTCACAACCCCACGACACCTGACCTATATGTAGGTGGTTTGTGTACGCACACCTGTGAGGTACCAGGTGAAAAAAACACAACACAGAAGTCCATCTCGTTATTTATTCTGAGCCCTGGCTGAACTTGGGTATGTGGGCATAAAAGATACCTTATAACAAGCATGTAAAATTTTAAACAAGAACAATTAAAAATGTATTAAGAAAATAGGGCATCACACTAAACAAAATTTTTGCCCATAAATTAGCCCACAAACAATTTGAGTGTAGGAGAAAGACAAATGTTATGAGTCTGTGAAACGAAAAGAGCGAAAAAAAAGGTTTAAAAGACCAGCCTGAATGGTTTGTATTTTTTGAAGATATCAGTAGATATAGGCGATATAAAACCAACCTGTAAATTTTAGCCTCCAAAACCCATCCTTAGTCAATTATCTGCTACGATTCGCACCTGCGATCAACAAGCATTTCTAGGAGAGTGAGCGATGCTCAGGGAAGAAGGTTGCTTGTAGTGTGGTCTCTGGAAAATCTTTTCTACTAATTACAAAAACAGTTATAGATTATTCTTGTTTTCTCAATATTAAGTGTTTTGTGGAAACATGCCAGCCAGTCCTTTGCTATTTCGTGCTTGTTGTGGATGCTTTACGGCGGTGTTTGTGCACTTCATGTGGAGACGCGCCATGGCCAAGCAGCGAAACCGTGTGAGTACTGTGCCACTGAACAGCCTCTCGCTGTCTCTTGTCTTGACTTTCGCGATCGCTACATTACTTCTACAGTGTGGTGACATTGAAATGAATCCTGGGCCTCCAAAACAAACTAAAACAGCCTCTAAACCATTTGCTTCACCACATGTTTCGCCATGGCTAAGAAGTAGTACAAGTGTTGTAGAAGAAAATGTTGCCAGACCCACACCAGAGAAGATGAATTCGAATACTAACGGTTCTGAACCTACGGCAGCTTCTAAACAGGAACCTACCCTAACGGATGTGATAAGTTTTCTAAAAGAACTGAAATCTGAAATGAATACCAAGATTGACAATATGAATGTAAACGTAAACTCTGTGAGTGTTGGCATCACATCTCTTGAAGATAAAGTAAAGGATTTGATGATTGAAATAAAGACACTCAAAGAAGAAAACGAAGAGCTAAAAGGAGAAAATATAGAGCTCAAGAGGAAACTAGAAGAAGTAGAACATAAAGTGGACGATTTAGAAGGAAGATCACGGCGGAACAACATCATCATACATGGTGTGCCGAAGACTGGCGACGGACCGGAAACGTTGGAACAATGCGAATCCACAGTGAGAAATATGTTTAAGGAACATCTAAAAATCGATGATAACATCATTCTCGACAGAGCACATAGAACGAACCCTAGAAATGTTAACTCTCCGATTGTTGTACGTTTTGCCTTCTTCAAGGATAAAGAAAAAGTCCTTAGAGAGAAACGGAACTTGAAAGGCACAAACATCTTTATTGGAGAAGATTTGACAAAACGAGTGAGAGACATACGAAAAGGACTCTACCCACTATTGAAGAAGGCGAAAGAAGAAAACAAAAAGTGTAAGATGGTTTACGACCACCTGATCATAGACGGTAAGAGATTCGACTACGACATTCATGCGGGCAGACAAACAGACCAGAGCTAGGAAACCGGCCGGGCTACGAGGACTATGTTCGTCACTCAGGACATCAAGAAAAACATCGCGCGTGTCAGTGTCAAATGTGTAACACAGGACTTGAAGAAACCAGGGTTCCCAGGGATCAGGAAGGAGCCAAGTAAGGACCTTATAAGGACCTTGTAAGGACCTTTCATGCATTTGTAAGGACCTAAGTGACGGTCACCAATGCTTAAGTTTTTCTCATATATGGTCGGAAAGAGGTGTTATTTAAGAATGAATCATTGATCTTCTCTATGTTCTGAAATATTCCTATTCTAGTAATAATCATAGAGTTAATTTGATGCCTATCTGGCATTGTTCATGCATTTGTAAGGACCTAAGTGACGGTCACCAATGCTTAACCCTCTTGGTTCAAGATAAAAATGAACATTACAATGACTGGCTTATAACTGAAGACTGCGAAGACTACAGTGATGAAGTTTGTTTTTTTATTATTGCTGCTCTGAGATAAACATTAGACCAGGAAACCTATACATTTCTGGAAAAGAGAAAAGTTGAACTTTGCAATAAAAAGTAATGAAAATCGCCCTGACGTGCTACCCGGCAAAGCCATGATCGTGGCCTTTCAAACCAAGAGAGTTAAGTTTTTCTCATATACAGTCGGAAAGAGGTGTTATTTAAGAATGAATCATTGATCTTCTCTATGTTCTGAAATATTCCTATTCTAGTAATAATCATAGAGTTAATTTGATGCCTATCTGGCATATTTAGATAACTTCAAAAGTCACTTTAATGCACTGATGACATACACTGTTAATGTTCCAAGTTTCCTAGAAATGTAAGTAATAATAATTGCAAAAGCTGAAAGGCATCCATTATTGTAATACAAAAGTCAGTTCATCTCTCTCTCTCACACACACACACAAAGAAAAAAAGAGAGAGAGACCTATGCACAGTACTAGAAGATTAAGACTCTGGTTCAAGAAAGAGATAAGTTTCCAAAGACCTTTTGAAAGAAGAATGGGTTTCTTGTGAATATGGAGGGGCAACTAGTGTAGTCCAGATGTGTGGTCCAAATTGTTTTTAAAATTAAGATGACTACAAGCAATGCAAAGACCTGGAGGATCAGAAGAGGAATGAAAAGAGTGTGCTCCTAATGCTTAACCAAAGACAGAATGACTACAAACTGCCAGGCACAAAAGTTCATTTATTAATAATATTCCATGTCTTCACAGCATACCTTTACAGAGTTGTGCAAGCTGAATGAGGCACAGCAATGAGCATTAGTAACACCCAAGTGTCACAATTTAACACCTGATAATTTCTTTTTCTAATCTAGCAATGTCTGACTGAATCTTTGTAATGCCCTTCTCTTTAGCAAACAAATGCAGATTATTGGATCTTTCAATGAGTGAAAAACATTTTTGCTCTTGAGCCTGGAACTGCATCTGTCAGCCAGTTCCAGCAGGTGGTCTTCAGTCTCAGAGTATTGCTAGCTCATCTCCTAGTCTCTTTGTGTGCATCTGCTTGTCTTCTGTTTCCTTCTGCTGCTTCTGCTCAGAGAGGTAACTTCATAGCTGCCATAGGCTCTAGCAGCTGATATCATCAGTGGTTTGCAGTTGTCAACATTTTCCAAACCTCCAACACTGTGAATATGGTCAAGAATTACTCTGTGTGCTTTTAGTGCAGTCTGGCTAAAATTATCTGCTATTGTTTCTTCATGAAATAAAAGTAAATTTCACACTGTCCTGAAGCAGTTTAGAAGAGTGAGGAGCAATGTTTCACCATGTTTAAACTCTGATGCTATCGGGCTATCAGAAAACATGAGGTGGAATAGATCAGCTGACTTTTCTGCAGATTTGAAGCTGTAGTGGATTCAACCATCTTCAGAGTCCACAGGATCTCTGCTTTAAGCCTTGTGCTGCTCATCACATAACCTATTCAAAGAATTCATTAAGCTTTGAATTATGTGGCTGAAAAGATCACATTCTGTCTGAATAAAAGGCAGTTTAAAAAAGCAATAATGACATGATAGTAATAATAAACTAAGAGTAAAGATAGCAGCATGACTGAAAGATATGCTGAGTGAACTGATTTAGCTTTGATGTTAAAATCGAACAAAATAATATGTGCTGATAAAATAGAATAATAAGCAAACAGAGTTTTGTTTTACAAAAATAACGACGTATGAGTAATGGTTCTTTATTATGATATAAATGAATCAATGCCTTAATCTTTCCTGATCAGATGGCAAAAGTAAATTTTCAGTCATCAGATCAATTTTCTGCAGTAAAGCTGAAAAGCGGTAGATTGGTGATTGCAAACACTCTATTTATAGTGCGTGAAAAATATAATCTAGACTTTCTAAATATATAATTCTTTGCTTTTACTGATCTTTAAACTATCGGCTTTACAATAAAATAAATGATGAGCTAAAAGTGCGGACAATCATGTCAAAATACAAACGTAAAATTTTATGCATGTTTTAATTTAACAAGTTTTAAGCCTTAAAGTTTAAGGTTTAAAACACTTCAAAATAAAATTTCTCATTTGTGCTTATGTTATTTCGTAGCAAAGATGTGATTTTTGAAGTTTGTAACCTTTTTTTAAAAAGTAAAATATTTAACTTCCGAAAAACTTTTAACTTAGTACTGAGTCATAGACAAGCAAAAACGGCTGCACAGTCATGGATACATTTTTGTTTCTGTTTTGCCTTTCTCTTAAGTACCCACACAGTTAACTAAATGAATCGCTAAAGAGAAATAATTTTCAACTTACTGGACACTCTTGTAGAGATGGTCGGTGCTGTCGGATTTTGAAGGGGCTGGGACGGATCCTGATTGGGAAAGCAATCGGTAACACAAATGCGTATATCTTCAAGAAATCAACACACTTTTTGCGTCGATCAGTTATCATGTGCTTCCTCAAAATGCTTGCTCCCCTTCACGAAAGATTCAGATACTTCACACGCAGCACATCGTGCACAATGTTTATCTTTTAAGTCCTTTAACAAACAGCCTTTTTTTTTTTCTTCAGCCAGTGCTCCTGAAAAGAACACTTGCCTGGCATCGTTTTGATAGTCAAGACTAAACTCCCGCGTACCGATAAGTCGGTGACACCACGAACTTGTATTACTGGACACCACGAACTTGTATTACTGGACTGCTTGCAGACGATTTTTTTCAGTGAAGTCATAGAACGAGGCTTTGGACGACAAAGCTTCCGGTTTATTCACATTCATTGTTTAATAAGCTCGCCGAGACTAACAGCGGAGAACTTCGCAAGAAGCTCAGCGTTGGTCTCGGCACGGACGAGAGTTGGCAGCCATGTAAATAAAATGGCGGCGAGGCGAAGAATTGTCTGCATTTTGCGCCGATGTCGACTCCAAAAATGAATTTATGGATTTGTAAGAGGCATGAAAAATAAATTTGTGGTAATATTTTATCGATGTAAGGACTTGTAAGGGTCAGAGAAAAAATGTAAGGACGTGTTTGAGGATTTGTAAGGACCGCATGCCAAATATAAGGACTTATAAGGCCTTACGGCCAAAAATCTCTACGTAAGGACTTGTAAGGATAGGTAAGGACCCTGCGAACCCTGAACAACACATAAACAAGTCACCAGTGACTCGACAACCTCGTGCCGACGAGCTGATTGGCTCTCACCCTTCCCCTGGCTATGACCCCAGCATGACGCAAGACTGTGACGTAGAAAGAGCGAGTGACCATCGCTCACGTCAACTGGCGCTGGACACTGCCGAGGTTGCTAGCTGTGTAAATAATGAAGCGGTTCAAGATACTAGCGACACCAGCAACTCCGTCAGAGGTGAGCTGAGGGTTAGGAAGATAACCGATGAGGACAAAACAAATCAAACGGGAAATAATGGTAGTGAAGAAAGCAGTGGCGATAACCTGAACGTAGGTCCTAGCTATTTGAAGTTTTTGAACTGGAACATAGAAGGACTAATGTCAAAGCTAGAAGACATTGACTTTATTGCTTACGTGTCCACATTTGACTTTGTATGTCTAACTGAAACATTTATAAAGGATTTCTACTCGAAGAGCTTCCCCCATCACACAGCGTTCAGCAAGCCAGGTATTAGACTATCAATGCACGGAAGATTATCGGGAGGACTATTAATTTTAATCAAGAATGAATTAGTGACCTATGTAAAGCATGTTGATAATAGTTTCGATAACATACTTGCATTTATCCTTAAGAAGGAACTCCTCGGAATAGACAAAGATGTATTATATGTCTGTGCATATGTGCCCCCTGAACACTCGGTCTACTATGCTGTAACAGATAACGATAACGGCATCGGCTTACTTGAAGAATGTATAACTGATATGAAAAATGTGTATGAAGATGTATACCTCCTTATTACAGGGGACCTAAATTCAAGAACTGGGACAGAAAACTGCCTTATGTATAACATTAGTACATTGTATGATATGCATTTAAAAAATGATGAAACGATTACCAAACTCAGACAGTCGAAGGATAAGGTGGTAAACAAATATGGCCGACTAGTACTAGATATGTGTTCTACCCTGGACTTGACTATACTAAATGGAGTATGTAATGGCGACCCTTATGGAAGTTTCACATACTTATCAGATAATGGAAATAGTACAATAGATTATTACATTGCTTCAGACGAACTGCTACATAAAAAGTCATCTGACTTTAAAATGATAGTGGCAGACAGGATGGAATCCAAACATTTCCCAGTAGAACTTAGCCTACAAGTTCAGCCAGTTGGCCATGTTAGAAGGAATACCACCAAAACAAGTAGACCTGTAAGCAAGATGGTATGGAACCCCGCTAATATCCAGAAATTCCACCAAGCTGTCCAGTCCCCGGAGATACAGGAGCTACTAATGCAAGCAAGCGATAAGATAGACAAAGATATAAATGAAGCTCTTTCGCTATTCAACAGTTGTTTATTGAACTGCACTCAGTGCATGATTAAACGGATTAATATAGACCGAAATGAGGAAAAGCAAAAATGGTTCGACACTGAGTGTATCAAAGAGAAAAGAAATACAAGAAAACTTTTAAGAAAATTCCGTAGATCAGCTGACAGGAAAGATGGTCAGATGTATATTCTAGCACGTAAGGGATATAAACAATTAATTGAGAAGAAAAAGAAGCTATACAAAAAACAGTTATGTGCAGACCTTCTCAACTCTTCCACAAACCAGCAATCGTTTTGGAAGACTATAAAGAATATATCATGCAAAAGTGGGGTGGCAAGAAATACGATAGATGTTGATCAGTGGTATGTCCATTTCAAGACATTGCTTGAAATCAACAGTGAGATAGAGAACCCACCCACTCCGAATATACTACAAGAAGATACGGACTTAGATTACCCTATCACTAAAACTGAGGTTATACAAGCCATAAAATCTCTAAAAAATGGTAAAGCACCAGGTCCAGATGGCATAATCGGTGAAGTCTATAAATATTCGGACGGTGCCTTTGTAAACTTTTTTGTTAAATATTTTAACACCCTATTTGATAAAGGCACATACCCAGAACAGTGGACTGAATCTATTGTTCAGCCCATCCATAAGAAGGGAGATCACTCAGACCCAAACAATTATCGTGGAATATCTCTAAATGATATTAGCAGTAAGATGTACAGCCATATTGTGAATAACAGGTTAAAAAATGGGTAGAATTAAATGATATAGTGGGAGAGAACCAGGCTGGCTTTAGGAAAGATCGTTCTACGGTTGACCATATTTTTCCATTATTTGCCATTATCCAGAAACAATTTGCTATGAATCGTAAATTTTATGTAGCATTTATCGATTTTGAAAAAGCATTCGATTCCGTCTCTCGAAAATTACTTTGGCCAATCCTTACCAAACATGGTATACATGGTAAACTATACAAATGCATCCAAAATATGTACAAATCGGTTAAAGCCCGTGTGAGATGTGGAGGTGATTTCACGAATTACATTGAGTGCACAAAGGGAGTTAAGCAAGGAGATGTATGCAGCCCTATACTTTTCTCGCTTTTTATTAAGGAGCTAGCTTTAGAAATTATGAATAATGGAAAACATGGGGCAACCTTTACAGATGAATTTATGGAAATATTCATTCTTTTATTTGCGGATGATATGGTATTGATGTCCGAAACTATAGTAGGACTACAACACCAGCTAAATACATTATATAACGCATCAGTAAGACTGGGCCTAAATGTTAATCTAAACAAGAGTAATATTGTTGTTTTTAGAAAAGGGGGATTTTTAGCAGCGAGCGAAAGGTGGCTCTATGGAGGTATGCAAATAAATGTGGTAAATACATATAAATATTTAGGCCTTTACTTCTCCTCAAGATTAAGTTTTTCTGGTGCATCTGAAGACCTAACTGCTAAGGCCAAGAAAGCAGTATTCTGCATCATTAATACATTATACAAGATAGGAAACCATTCTGTAAATGTTTTTACCAGACTATTTGATATGCAAGTTAAACCAATCTTATGTTATGCAGCCGAAGTTTGGGGCCTTCATGGAAGTGTCTGTATAGAAATTGAAAAGGTTCACACATATGCTATGAAAAGATTTTTGGGTGTGGGTATACGCACCCCTAACATGATGATATACGGTGATTTTGGCAGATATCCACTTTTCGTTAGCATATACATAAGCTGTGTCAAATACTGGATAAAATTAACAAGGATGGAGCAACAAAGACTTCCATGGAGAGCTTACAAAATGTTAGAACGATTAGACAATAATGGAAAACAAAACTGGATATCTGAGATCAGGTTACTTCTATTTAGGTATGGTTTTGGACATGTTTGGCTAAATCAAGGAGTGGAATCAGTAAGCAATTTTATAAAATGTTTTAAACAAAGATTGATTGTCACTGGCGAGAATGGGATTTTATAATCAATAGCAGTGAAAGGTTTAGCTTCTATAAATCAATTAAATCTGTGACGCACAGAGAAATGTATTTGAGTTTAGATGTTAATAGATTCACCAGAAATGCATTAGTAAAATTCCGATTTGGTATTTCAAATATAATGACACATACTTTAAGATATTCTGACAATAATATAAGTAAAATATGCCCCATGTGTCAAATTGATGAAGAGGATGAGTTCCATTTTATATTATGCTGTCCATGCCTAAGAGATTTGAGAACAAATTTTATTCCGGAATTGTACTACACCATGCCAAATAATTCCAAACTACAAAATCTTATGTCAACAAAAAACGAAACACTACTGTACAATCTTGCCAAGTTTTTATATTTAGCTACAAAGAAAAGAGATGCTGTTATATACTAATGTCATTTTGCATTTATTATGTACTATATTTCTTCCCTGAATCATGTTGTATGACAATCTTTTTGAATGGGCCCAAAGGCCTAACAAATAAAATATTCGTATTCGTATAACAAGCATTTCTAACAGTGTACTACGTCACCCTAGTGCACCATTCACAGCAAGCCGTCAACAACAAACAGTGAGAGAATGAGCGACATTTCGGGTTATTCAGATGCTGAAAATCTGCACTTCTCCTGGTTCTAAAAAACTGCTACTTTAGCATGAGAAATGCAGACTTTCAACGTTCGAATAATCCGAACTGTTGCTCATTCTCTCTCTCACTGTTTGGTGTTGACTACTGCCAATGTTGTGAATGGTGCACTAGCGTGACATAGTACTCTGTTAGCGGCGCTTGTTGATTGCTGGTGCGAATCATGTACTTTTCTAGTGGATAATGGATGGGTTTTGGAGGCTGAAATTTACAGGTTGGTTTTATATCGCCTATATCTACCGATATCTACAAAAAACGCAAACCATTCAGGTTGGTCTTTAACAGCAAGCTCTTTCAATCACATCTTTAATAAATAAAATTAAAAAATGGATTATTTATTAGACTTTTAAAACAACAATTGTTTCCCGTTTGTGTTAACATAGGCATTCACACATACACCTTTAACTGCAACAACCACTAAATGCCTTTAGGTGAATCTGTAGTGACTGCAAGCCAGAAACACCAAGAAAGAGATAAAGACTATTATTTATGGACATACACTTCATGTGATAAAAGATTCCTTTGCAACATAGCCCATGCGGGGGATGTGAAATAAAGGTTGTTCCCAAGTATATTTCAAGATCAAATTTAAATAGTTTTACTTTAAGTCCTTGTCATTGATCTGACATCATACCACTTATTGAACATACAGTGTGCTTGTTTTTAGAGCATCAAAGAACTCACTGTGGAACAAATATTTAAGGAATACATTTCTGAAGTGTGATTATCTGCTCTTCAAATGAGGCAAAAAGAGGTATTTGGAGGTGATGGTCTTCAAGAAGAAAAAAATGTTGCATGCTTCAACTTTCATTCATGCCTTTAAAAATAAAAACAGTGGAAAGGGAGATGAAAGGAAAGGGATGGACATGAGGTCCCCTGGAACGTGTTTCACCCGATCGACATCAGTGGCGGGCTCTGGTTGAGGCCTTATGTGCAAATAGCACGAACGCATTGATTGACTGATTTAAAAATGAAGTTCTTCTCAGAGGATGTCTATCTTTTTTTTCCTTCCTGCCAGGATTACATGCATCGTGTTGGTGCTTACCGATGCCACATAAGTTAAATGCTCTTTATTTCTGTCTTTTTTTAAAAAAAAAACTTGCTGACTCCAGTCCATCAACAATTCTCTGATAATATTTGTTCAATGATAACATTCTCTCGTCTGTGCTCATCATTTAATGGTAACACTGATGCACTCTGGCACTGATTCTTCTTTTGTTTTCTGTATGCTATCTTACGTTTTATTTTCTTTATAACTTCATTCTTCTTTTGTTTATGTTCCAGAAGTTTTACTTTTCTCTCCTCATCCTGTAGACAACAAGCACAAAAGCTGATAGCACATAAAGCAAGAGAGACACAGACAAAGAAGTAAGTGATTTCAATGCACATATTTTCTTGTGGATAGGTTTTAAATAAGCTTGTAAAAGATCTCTTACTTTTTCACCACAAAACCTACTATGAAAATGTTGGCTTCATAAATCTGTCACAGTAACTATTCTAAGCTAAATTAAACTAACTCAACTAACTAAATTTCTTCTATCTTGGTTGTTACCTAAATAATGCCAATTTAGGTCAACATAATATAAACACACTCTCTTTACTACTCAAAACCAAACCATCTAAAATTATAATATTATGGATGTTTATGAGCTCAGAAGTCTACCACACCACCATCTTGTTAAGGTATTTCATCCTCTATATTTTCATTCAGAATCATTTATGTTCTTAACGTTCTTGCACCCCGATGTTTGTATGTTAAGGCTTGTTGTTAGATCCAAGCTAGAATAATACAGACAGACTACACTTAAATGTCTTATGTTTCAGCTTGTTTTATCAGAGCTAGAAAGCTACACTGTAATGTGCCTCCATTCTTCTTGCTGCTGTGATTCCTCTCCTTCTATTGTTTTTGTTGTAAATGTGTATTTGATATTAAGCAAATGAGTATTTAATATTAGGGAAATGTGTATTTACTATTCGGGAAATATTAATATTAGGGAATCCACAATTTAAACTCAAAGTTTTGAAATGTTTGCATTAAAGTATATTAATATAAATTAATTTAGGTGGCTTGGTTTTGGTTACATTTTAAGCTATATATGTATAAAGAAATTCTTTTTATCTGAATATCTACACAACAAAACCCACTCTTTTCTGTAATAATTCTTCCATGTTGGCCATCTCGTTTTCTTGAGGGTATGCTATAGCAAGGTGGATCTTGGTGTGGGCATTGTCAGCAGCATACATAGTCAAAGGGGGAGCAATGAAGTCCAGGGCAGACAGATCTCCTACTGGTTTCTTCAAAAGGCTTTTCTCAAGCTGCAACACCAATAAACAGTCACTCTTCTGGAAAATGACTCACAATGAAATACATACAGAAGTATTTCATTATCTCTAGCAAATGTGAAATTAGTGATGCTATAATTGAGGGCATAATAATGAACAAGAATGATGCTTCAATACTTGCATGCACAGTCAGAACCTCAGATGCTCACCACATTCACATTATACCCACAGATATTCATGCATAAAAATAAGACATTAAGTAACAAATTGTAGCCAAAATATGGTGAAAAATAAAATAAATACATATAAAGAAATATAAAAATAATAAATAAACAAGCAAAAATTTTTTGTTAAAAATAAAAAAAGAAATTGTCTTGACATTCATGAATGCATTAGCTGACAACCCTAATAAAAACATGACACAGATAATAAAAAAAATCTGTTACTCAGTAAAAGATGAAGGGATGGAGAAGGAAGGTGTGTGGTAATCTAGCACATACCTCTTTATGACACAGCAAATTAAAACAATGTGTATCATGTGTATACAAGATAATGTCATATACCTCCTCCTCCTTGCTGATTGTGTCACCACTGGCCTGGTGCAGATGTTGTTTACATGACCCACACAAGCCTCTCCATCCCTGATCATCATCACTCCCATCATCATCTGTATCGACAGTAATTGATTGTGAGCACCTCCAGCATTCTCTGGCATCTGATGAAATTAAATCTGTAAAACACAATTGTAGATATTTGTTAATCTCTCTCACACACAAAACAATTAGCTGATGTGACTGGATCTTGAAACATACATGCATGTCAGAGACATACTGATATTTAAAGCACATCTGAGAATAAGTAAAAATGGCTGCTTCTTTCCTAAGATCCTGCCCTTAGTCTTTCATCCTGGCCAGTTTGCAAACATCAAGTCCACATTTTTGACAATCTAAATATCCTACTGTGAACAAAGATATAAAGGCAAATGCATGTATTTCTATTTTCTAAGCAGAAGTATGTAGCACTCTCCTGTGATAACTAATTTGAAATATTAAAGTACTTGTAAGCAAAGGAAGAGAATACTTGTGTATCTGAGTACACACAGCAAAAAGCTTTAAAGGAGTAGTGGGGTGCAAAATGTTTTTTCTCTATTAACCGTGTAAAAGCTCGGTACAAGATGCTGTGCCCAAATCTGGAAAAGTACCCCACTTGTGTTCTCTACAGATACCTAAGTGCATTTGTATTGTTTGGCTGGATTACTGGAACTCTAAATTTGCCGACCTTTCTAACCACCTACTGGACAAGCTTCAGAGAGTTTAGAATAAGGCTGCTCATACTGTTTTCCGCAAGTGAAAAGTGCACCATAGTATACCTCTCCTGAAAACTACACTTTATGTCCAATTTGGGCTCGCATTGATTACAAGATCATTACAAAAGATCCCTTCTGAGCTATTTGAAGCTTGTGCAGTGGGTGGTTAGGCAGATCAATAGTTGGAACAAGAATGACATTATTTGGTGATGTGAGGCTCACAGGAATGGCTGAATGTGGCTACAGACTGCATTGACATAAAATTCATAAGACAACGATGTGTCAGTGATAACACAGATTCCTGGTGCTCTGGGAAAAAGAACTTCACCCCAGAGAAAGTGACAGCAGTAGAGAATGGCACACATTTCAGTTACTGTCAGAGGCTATTGCAGTGACCTCAGTTTTATTGTCATTCATTTTCAGTTTGTTGGTAGACCTCCAGTATTTGACAGTCTACTGTTTTCAGTGTGGTGGTGCAGACCCACTGGTGCTGAGACACAAGGGAAGACACTAGCAGCTGCATATCACCGACATATGTGTGATACTCCAGGCTCCACTGGTGGATTTAAAACTTCTTTTTATGTATAGTTATCACCTCTATTTTGACGAAGCTGCAATGTTGAATGCACTTTTTTTCTGTGTTCAGTCATAATATAGTACTTGTACCAGAGAAATGTCCCCATTTTATCCATGCTAAGTTTTCTGAGGTTTTTGTTTGTGCTGACAAAAACATGCAAAATATGCAACCATATTTATATGCTGAAAGCTTTATCGTAAATTTTATTTCAATCAACCTTCTTGAAATAATAATGAGACTACAGTGGATTACAATAACTTATGATACAAAGTATCAAAAGCAACTTACCATCTTCCATTGAAACAAATATTTGTTCCTCTCTTTCAAACCTACTGGAATGCATAGCAAATTTTTTGTGGAACTTTGAAAACCACGATGTTACATGATGATGGACCACTGGCTCTAAGAAGTCACTTTCAACCCCAAAAATACGACTGCAAGTTTTGTCTGAGCTATTCACATCTGCTCTGCCATAGCACTGATAGAAAATTTCCCCATAACTGTCCACCTGCAAACAAACCAGATGAAAAAACTGGATCTCTGTTTTTTGTCAGTGTAAGAGCTGTTTAGAGAAGGTAAAGTGTGTTTATAGGAGCAATGACATTTTGTTTTGACTTCCCACTCCCATCTGTGGTTAAAAATAAATCAATGAGATATAAAACTGTGTACAAATTAGATTTCTTTTGTGTTCTGTGTTTTATTTTATAATATGTAAAGCAAGTCATCCTCAAAGTCACATACATGGTGACACTAGCAAGTGTCATGAAATTCAAATGTGCCAAAAAATAAAGTCAATTCAATTTTTTTATTGTTTGTAACATTGTTTCCTTGAAAATGAAAAGTTCAGTAGCTCTTTTTGACTGTTGTCCTCTTTGCACTGATACCAAAGACAAGACTGTAGGATCATTAGAAGGAACTTACTGATGTTTGTGTTTGTGGCCTTTTTATTTGATAAGAAATAGCCATTAATTCTTGCAAATTTTCATTATTAAAATGTTAACATTTTTTTAAAAAGCATAACTTCATGTTAAGAAACCTAAATACTTAGTTATGGCATCATTCAAAACAGGGAAATAAAAATCTTCAACACTGCATGAGTTGAACAGCTATTGGAATTTTAAGTGCAGCTTTGGATATCTGCTATCACCAGTGGGAAACAAAAATTCCAAAAAATATAACATCAAATAGCAGTCCACAGGGGAGTGGTGGTTACCAGTTACATAAGCTTTTTGATATCCACAGTGACACATGGTTATGTACCTTTTAGCTTTTATTTTTAATCTCCCCAGCATGTTAGTGAGTCTTCCTGACAATAGCTGACTTTTATAGAAAATGTTTCTTGAAAAGAAACAAAAACTCCAAGAAGGCTTCCAAATACTAATTTAGTGATTATTTTTATATCTCTACATAAATACATGTTTTACATGTTCAGACTGTTAAGCCTCAGCATACAAAGCACAATATTGTCTGTGCCACAGTATAATTTTGGTGAATCACAATTCACAATGTTGAAACTGTGACATGATATTACTGCTACTACTGAAGAAAATGTGCTATGCTTATTAAGTATAACATTCTTAAGGAACACAACATATGAATAGTGACATGATAACAAAATATGTTATCAATAGTGAGAAGAAATGTTACCTGATAAGTGATGACTGACTCTGGCTTTCGGCCTTCAAGGGCAGCCACACCAGCCAAAGAGGTACCTAGCCGCTGTCGGGCTACTTTGGAATCCTGGATTCCATCGATGGTTTTGAAGTAGGTAATATCACTGTCAGAGAGATGGGAAAACATCCAAGAAAAATAAATAATATACTTAAGCGCATCAAAGAAGAAAGAAGCAGAATTCAACATAAAAGCTGATGCTAAATATGTTTTATGTTGAATATGCTTAATTGCTCATACTTTTATAGCGAAGAAATCGTAGAATCCAAAATTTACCACTATGCTGGTAATATAACTGGCTTGAGGAGACGGCTCTTTGTCATTTTTTGTTGTTTGTTTGTATCGTCTGTCATATTTTGAGTTTCGGCAACCCTTATTATGATGAAGTCGCCATCCTTACTCCTCTACAAGACTGCTGCATGTTGAGGACGTCCACTTGGAACAGCCTGCAGCTGTTGTGGGATGGTGTTCTCAGCAGGGCCATGAAAGAGGTGTTGCGATCTGACCCCATCCGCCCGGTCTTGATGGACAGCCATTTCCCGGCACTGGACAGATGGCTGAAGAAAGTATTTCAGGAACTGGACATATGCGGGCAGACAACTGGCTTGGACAATGTGCTAGTCGATGATGGCCTTTGATACAATTTTGTTGAATTTAGACTTCATGACTGGCACAGTGGTGTGGGATTCATGTCCGCTTGACTTTTGTTCATCAGTGAACTTGAGCGTGTGCTGGCATTCCAGTGAAATTTGTGCCTTCTGTTGGATGTTGCATTTTCTGTGGAGTGTATGACATGTTTGATATTTGTTCTATGGAGTGTATTCCGGCTTGTACGACATGTTGGATATTTGTGCTGAGGACTGTGTTCTTGCTGTGTGTGGACGCTGCCCTGTGACGTGGAGGAGACAGCCCGCTACACACCCACATTTTGTCGTCATCTTATTTTGACATCAGCGCCTTGAGCTGTCCACAGGCCACGATTTCGCGCTATACAAGCCAACACCATTATTTCATTATTATTTGCAGCCTCGCTTACAGATTTTCAATTGGGTTGAGCAAACTGTTACCGACTATTTTTTTTTTTTTGGAAAGCGCATTGAGTCGTCTCTGGGGTTGAAAATTGCGCTATATAAATCTACTTTAATAATAATAATAATAATATAGTTGATATACAATAATAATAATAATACAGTGAAGTTATATAGCGCCATATCCCGGTCCTATGGATAGGTTCATGACGCTTTACAACAAACCAAAAAACAGACAAACATACCTGGATGTACGGAACATAACATGCAAAATCGTTGACTAGACCAAAGTATTTCGGACTGCGCAGCACTTTACTCAAGTAAAAAATACGGCGGACCACCAAGGCCTAAAATCACTCTGTATCGTGAATGTAAAATTTAAATTGCCGCATTTGTTTCATTACGGGATTTACGTGTTAAGGTCCCTGATTTCAGCTAGCTATCCATAATAGTCCTTTGGCTTGAAAATACTGAGAAAGAATGCTTGGAAAAGCATCTTCTCGCTAGCATGCAGATTCGGAAAGTGGTCAGCCTTTCTTACTGAGGTGGAGTTACTCTTTGCCTGCCTGGTCTCCTTCATGTTTGACCAAATCAGGAAAGTTGGCACATACTAAAAATCTTCAACACAGCCGTCCTGTTCAGGTAGGCGTGTCACGCGTCACTGGTCAAGATTCATAGCCGCCCACCTTTACCATCCTTTCAGGGCATTATCAGCTGCAGTGGTAACCTGACCAATGGACGGTTGGGGGTCCCACACAAACTTAAAGAAGTTTTCTACAAGCCTATCTGGCGATTTAACATCACTTTGCTGACATGACATCTGTCAGCCGCGGACCACCTGACTTATGCTTGCTGACCACCAGTGGTCCGCGGACCACACTTTGAGAACCACTGGACTAGACAATGCCAGATGAGATTAAAGATATGTGACAAGAATCTGCTTCAATGCCTGCAAATCATTTGATAAACTGTGATCCAGGATGCAACTGCTTTATAACAAAGATTTTAAATTATCTTCAAACAAATATATCTACTTTATTTGCTTAATATGACAGATGCTCTCTTCTCCACTGTCTACCTTTCAAGCTTTCAAAGCTAAGCACAAAACCCATCTCTATAAGAAATACCCTGTATCATCAAAACCCATCTCTGTAAGAAATATCCTGTATCACCAAATGTACTATTCTGCTCATTCCTTAGTTCTTCACTTTTGTCAATGCAGTATGTTTGCCAAAGTATCCTCTGTTTGCTAATGCGTATGTTTCTGTCTTCTGTTTACAGTTTTTCTTTCACAATGGAATGGACTCATACCCACTTGGGGAAATGTGCTATACAAATTTGATTATTATTATTATTATTAATTATGCATTTCAAAGTAGTATGAAGCCAAACAAATGATGGTCTGCTTACCTCATACAGGAAAGTCTCCAAGGTAGGAATGGTGCGGTCACATAGGACTGACTAGTGTAGTCAAAAGGGTAACACATTGTCTCCGCAGGCTGTTGACTAGCTACCAGAGCTATGCTGCTGATTTCAGAGGTGCTCATAGTGATGTTGGTGGACGTAATATACTGTGGGGGCTTTAGAAGATCAGGATGCCAGTGCATGACCTGAAGAGATTAAAATATTTTATGTAAACCATAATTTGGCTACAGAAAAATTCAGCCAACTGACATTCAAGAATTTGTTAAACTACACATCTATCTATGCACAGGGTTATGGCACCTTCTTATATGCAGTTTTGATTTTAGGAACAACAGTCTGAAAATTGTTGCGGACAGTATGATATCACTTTGATACATTTATTCAAATAAAAAAAAGCTTTGTGAATACAGTGTGCAATTTGGATTAACTGGCAGTGAATAAAGTTTTCAGCATAATGAACTTCACTGAAATAGTTAAATAACTTAGGAAAAACATCCACATTTAAAACTTTACAGGAGTAGTAGAGTGTTTACTAGGTAGACATTGAATTGGGTTCATCAAGTTAAACTCACATTTTTGCTATGATTTTTAAAAATATTTTGTATTTCAAGTATTCTTTCTCTGCTATTTGTTTTTGCCAGATTTTTGAGTTCCAGTTATCAGAGTGTCTACTATAATACATCCATTTGGTCTTCCCCAATCTACTCTATCAGATATGCTTCAAGAGAAAGTGGTTTTTTTTTAGTATTATCCAGGAGAGATTGTGTGTGGATTCCTCACTTGCCTAACTTCTGAAAAGTACTCCAAAATAACCTATGTGCAATATAACCTTTATGTCAGACTACCTAAAGTAATAATTAGAATAATTAAGAACATACATCTACAGTCTTAAACCGTTATCTTGTTACCTGTTATCAACCTCGCCTCTTGCCACAAGATGTGGCAGAATGGAGTGTCCCAAAAGTTACCACCCCTAGTTATGGATTATATTCCCTTTGTCTCACCCAACATTTGTGTGGGATCAGACCAGAGAGATACCAAGCTGGGACTATGCATTCACACCTTATACAAACAAGCTTTTATTGTGCAAAAGCAAGTGAATTCATGTGTCATAACATCTTCACACACACACTTGCATGCATCCACATATGCATACATCACACCCCTCCACCTCTCTTTCTCACACACACAAACACAGAATCAATAAGCCTATACTCACAGGTGTGCCAGGAAAGCGCTGATCTAGTAGGAAAAAATTGTACTCAGTAGCTAGCAGATGATATGGAGATGCATAACCATGAGGATGTGCTGTCATGATACGTTCACTATGATCAAGCAATTTGTTGGGTAAAGAAAACAGGTCCACTCCATTGGAATACCCATTCTGAATGTTAAAAAAAAAAAATAAATAAAAGGGGAGACAAAATCCAACAGTAAAAATAATAATCTTCATATTCTATGCTCATATACACACATGCAAAAGGAATTTTATTTTTTAGTTTACCCATTTTTTCTGTTTTTTACAAGTACACTTATAAAAATAAAGAAATTTACAAATAAGCAAACTTCAATGGCCAAACTTTTACAATCTGACAGAAAAGAATAGTCTGACCTGGGGGAGGGAGTTGAGGGTACTAGTCAGTCTAGATTAAAGCAATTAGTAAAGCAGGAACACCAGGGTAGATAGCATAGTGTGTGCTCCTCACCTCCCTCCAGTGTGACCCATTCTTTTCCAACCAATGCTAAAGGCTGGTATGATTTTCATATTTCCACCAAAGTGAAACTGAAATAACATTCCTTTTACATTTATTTTAACAAGTTTATCGGAACTTGTCAATGTGGAAACCTGTAGGCAACTACTCTGGATGCTGTACTTGAAGATACTCTATAAACTTACTCTGTGGTCAAAGATCTCCACAGCTGTACGGTCTGTGACAATAAGATGCCGAGGATGGCTTCCATAATGCACCTGGCGCCATGGGTCACGGCATGGGAAGCGATGTTTCTTTGCTGTCAACACTCTCTCAAAGCTGCATAAGATGAAAAATTGCAAGCACACAGCACGGCAAAAGAGTAAATTACTTGATAATTCCCTTAGCTATGATTAGGGGTCTTTTATCTTTTCACTGGTAATACCAACAGGCATAGCCTTGCAGTTAGGGCGGCAATGTCTGAACCTGGTCAGGCACACTACCAATTTGTTTGATATCCGCATGACACAGCAGACTTCCCTGATCCTGCTTTGAGTGGGTATCTGACTGTAGAGGGTTAGGGGATATGAGGCAAGGAAAAAGATGAGATTGACACCACCCTCACAAAAGCTGGCCCTGAGATACCTGATGTTTTAACACACTCCTTCTCCATGACTATTAAGTCACAAGACCACCTTTATCTTTATATTTTTATCTTTTAGCTAGATATGACCAAGAGAAAAATCACTTCCAAAGTAAATACGGTTTTGGAGTAATAAATAGGATCAATCTGTTATACCCATCTCAACTAAGGTTTTAACTAACCAGCTGGCTGCAAGGCTCTTTTTTAAATTAAAAACAATATACCTTCCAGGTCTCCAGGTGTAGACAGTGCCATTATTTGTGGCAACCAATCCTTCTGCTGCAGTGTAAGGGCTACAAGAAAAACAATTACATAAGTCATATGCTCTGTCTAAGCAGAAAAATTTCAATTTTTTGATAATCACAGAAAGATCAAGAAATTTCCCAATTTGCAACGGTACAAAAAGCTACAGTCAGAACCTGAAATCATTCAGGTTATGAATAGGTACATCAGAAATGTCTCTATCTATCAAGGAAAAAGGCAGCATGCTTGTTTAGAAAAAAAGCTAGCTGTTTCTAAAGTAAGTGTAATGCTAGAAAAAAGGAAAGACAACAGTTTTTTATTATTATTTCATGAATCCTCTCCTGACAAAACATTTCCATCAAAACTGGACTAGAAATACTTCTCTACTTATAAAAAGTCATCCTTTATGAGTCACAATTCATCTTCACTGATTCGCAAACAAAACTTAAAAAAAAAATCTACTCACGAAAGACTGACAAAGGTTGGTGCTTCATTTTCATTAAATTCTTTTGTTTCAAGATTGATAAGCTCTTCTGAGCCTGCCAACAATGAATCCAGCTGTGCAGATAAAACTGAAATTTGGTGTTTATGCCGTGTAGCCACAAACACTGAAAGATTAAAGTGAAGTGCAATAAAGAAAATATTTAACATTTTTTAGACTTCACACAACACTTGAAGGCTAACCCAAAGCTGGTGGCATGTTAACAGAACATAGAGCTCCAGTTGGTTATAAAAATGTTAATTTTAAGGAGGTTTTTCTGTTGTTCTTTTTTTCAAAGCAAAGCATGAATTAATCAGGATTGTAACTACTTATGGTTAAAGCTGCAGCCAATACTAGAGCTTTGAGCATATGTTCATGACCACAAGAAGTGAAGACCAACTGAACTCTTTCCAAAACTCAGGTGAGAACTGTCTTTTTCAAAGATATGTATCTGGTGAATGGAACAAATTTTTGCTCTGATTTCAGGAATTGGTACTTAATAAATTAAACCCATTTATTTAAAAATTCTTCTCCACTTGTGTTATCCCTGCATTGCTATATAATATTTATATACTTGCACTCACTAATGTCATCATGAAATGATGTGCAAACTTGAAATATGGGGTCTGTCACCATTTGCATGACCACCTTGGCTTGCAGCAGTCTTCCACAGTCTTCCACCTGCTGTATTTCTATGGCATTTGGTCAAGGATCATTTCTTGTTTATTAGGTGCCAATTGCAGCAGGGCCTAACCATACACTGCTGGAGTTGCATTTATTCTGAAAAATCTTTTACTCTAAAACTATCTACAGTTTTACATTGGAACCACTGCATTCAGAAGTAGAATTTGAAATATATTAATGTTATATAATTTGATATTATGATTACATTAAGAGGTTTGCCTTCAACAGTCTGAGTAAGCCTGCAAGAAGCACATCAATTTTACATTTCACAATGTTGTACCTGTGAATTAATCATCGAGACTTATGAGAGGATGTTTTGTTTTAAGAAGATAGTTCTTTTGTGTCTCTGTACACACACTTGCATTTTTAAAGCATTGTAACAAAACAAATATGCTTATTACCCATCTGAGATTTTCAGACATGAATGGTTTTGAAAGAATTCGTACATTATCCTATCTTTGCCATCAGTGAAACACATTAACTATGATTTTTTAGATCTGTCAGGAAATAATTGCAAAATTTCAGATTAAAATGCAAACACAGACTGATACATGCACACTGCCATGCACACACAATGACACACATCAAAGGATACTAAGCCTCTGAAGCTGTTGTCCCTCCGCATGTACCACAAGATGGTCTGAGGTGAAGGTGTTATCCATCTTTAAGCAGCTGACAACTCCACCACTAAAGGCTGGGTTAAACAGCTGTACACCAAAACACTGAGTGGCAAAATCCTTCTTCAAAGACAGTTTATCCAAGCTGTCATATTATTAATTTTTCAATAAATCTCTATAGAGGATAATTCCATGAAATCAGACTATGATTTTTTGCAAACGCAAGCATGCAGTTCACAAGCAAACACAAAATGGCAAAAGTCACTACAATTATCTATGAAAACTAAGATGTCCTAACAGCTCCCTACAGGTCTCAGATTCTGCAAACCTTTTTTTTCATAACTATTTCTTTTATTTCAGACGACAGATGTGAAACCAAAAATCCAGCACTGCATGATACCAGCATCATATATGTAAACATCACATACATCAGTCATACATAATTAAACTAAGTTCTGACTAAAAAATTCATATAATCAGCCCAGCGCATTATCAATTCTTGCGATTTCATGTTAATAAGTCCATTAAATTGCTCAATTTTATATCTTCTGTTTAGTCTTAAAATAAAAACTCCTAAATCTGGCTGTTTCTTCTCTAATTTACATTTACAGTATAAATGAAAAACTTTGCTTCTAATAGTATGGTCTCTAGTGTATTATCTATTTGGCAATTTGGTTCATATCCAAACAGTATATAGATTCATTTAGTATTAAATTATTATTTTTAGTGCATTTTTCATTTATTGCCTTTTCTAGGCTTGTCCAGAATAGTTTTATTACCTTACAGTACCAGCATAGGTGTTCAATTGTCTCCCTTTCATTTCCGCAGAAGGTGCATTTATTACTAACTTCTAACCCCATATATTCTGCCAGGGAATTCGTAACTAAAATTTCTGTGAGTAATTCTATACTGAAACCATTTCAATTTAATTTCTTTTATGCCCTGAACCTTTGAAAATATTTTTTTCCAGGGTAATTGGGTATTTATTTTGCTCTCCCACTTATCACAGCATTTGGTCACTATAGCATTTCATTGTAATATTTAGTACCTTTCTCTATAGAATTAATCAGTTTAATATTCCTTATTTCATTGGCATCTGTAATACAACTTCCATTATCTTTAGTGAGTTTCATAATTCTTTAGTTTCTTTTTTCAAGATTACAAAAGTATTTAATTGTTTTCTCCATCTGCCAACCATCTTGCCTTTGCCCATACTAGGACTCATTCCATTTTCTTTTCTCTAAGAGATCTTAATTCAGTTTCTTTTTCTTCCAACTTTTTCAAGACTGAGTTGTTTTTATTTTGTTTCCTTTCTAGCTCTTTAATTTCCTTTTCTATGTCTCTTTCTAATTCAAGTGGGTTTTTTTTCATTGTTGCATAGGCTATACTTTTCCCTCTAATTTCCATTAGTAGTACCTCTAGAAATAATTTGTCTGATATTGTTAATTGTAAATCTTGGTCTGCAACTTCTAATAGGTTGTCTGTACTATAAGGAAATGCAGCATATTGTTCTGTAACTCTGTCAATGGTCTTATGTATTTCATTTACATAGTGAATGTCCCTAAGGAGGGAGAAATTAAATTTCCATAAATTTTTATGTACTGTTTTGTCCCCAATGTAGCGTAAGAGTAATCATTGAGTGGTCCGTTCTATATCCAAATTCAATGTCTGCTTCGGCTACATAATGTAGTAAGGATTCTGAAATAAGAAAAAAGTCTAGCCTACTTTGTTGTAAAGGGTTGGTTCATCTCCAAGTGTATTGCTTTGTTTCTGGGTTAAGATATCTCCATATGTCTGTTAGTTCTATTTTGTCTATCATAGTTTCTACTCTTCTGCAGGCTTTCAGATTATTTACATGTTTGTAGTTGTGGTAGTCTATATTAGGGTCCATAACTAGATTCCAGTCGCCCCATATTATAACTTTACTAACCTGCATATCCTGAATTAAGCATTCTAGTTTCACATAAAATTCTGGGTTATCTTTATTGGGTCCATAAACGTTGACTAGTAAGAGGTTCTCGCTCAAAAATTCTATGACCGTCAAAATATAATCTTTCTCATCTTTACACACTTTCTTAACTTTAAATTCAAAATTATTTTTAAATAAAATTCCAACCCCTCTAGAGGAGGTATTATTGGATGCAAAAGGGCATGTATACCCTCATTCAGATCCAATATACCTTTCTTGCCTGAGGTCAAAATGTGTATCTTGTAGGAAATATATTGAATATTTTTTTTTTCCCTAATATAGTTAAATACATCTTTCCTTTTCTGTGAGTTACCCAGTCCCTGACAATTAACAGAGCAAATCTTAATGCTAGTCATGTTTAATTTTGTTTCTAAGCAACAGTACAGTTGTCATAATGTACCATTTTATTGCTAACAGTCTCTCTATTCTTGGTCTGGCTATTAAATTTAAACAAATAACAATATACTTGTTGGAAAAAAGCAAAACCAGGTCTGGCACATGTTGACAGAAGGATGCACAGTTCAGAAGGGTGAAGAAAAGTAGTAAAGACATTTAAATAAGGTATTGTAGACAGATTCTGCAAGCCTTTGTACAAGTCAAAAAGGAGGAGTTTGTACTTTCTTGGCTTAGCAGTAAGACTTGTAAATGCTTGAGAGAGAGAGAGAGAGAGAGCTGTGACTGTATGTAGGTCTATAAAACAGTATAACTGTGTGATGGTCAAGCTGGTGCTTATGAAGCAGCAGGTGAAGCAGTAATTACTTTATAGCTGTGCAGGCAGCTTAACTGTACTGTGGGACAAATAACGTTGTCTTCAAACCTACATGCAGATCCCAGAGAAAAAAAACAGAGAAAGGGATTGATAATAAAAAGTAAGCTGTGTTAATGATTCAAATCGTTCTTGAAACATTAAACAAAAATCTCAAATGGCACAGCCATTCACTTATTTAAAGAAATGAATATAGTCTATAGCCATATAGTTTAGTTGGCACAGGGGAAGTGGTTCAACATGTTCAGGTAATGAAATGAGGAATACGGAGCACAGCTCTTGACTTCCCAGAAGAATATGAAACCCTTTTGTGCTAAGCAGCTGCTGGGAGGGCAGCTACATGCCCAAATAAGCCTCAAACCAGTAATCCACTTCATAGCTACATACCCAAAAAGGCTTGCTTGCTACATTCACTTAGGTACAAAGAACTGTTTGACAACAAGAAAAAGCCTGGATGTTTTAAACTTACTTGCACCATGTTGACATTCAGAAGTTCCTCACATGTTATACACATGTCATCCAGTCCACATGGTAAGATCTCAAGTATCTTTTCAAATTGTACTGCATGGTTTTTGCTGTACTGTGGTATCTTATCTAGCCTCTTCTTTACCTCATTGGCTATGCTTCCAATGCCTGAAAAAAACTGGTTACAAATAGAAGAGATGTGACTGTAATTCAATGACAATACAAGTAATGAGAGAATACTGTTTCTTGGACAATAAGAAAACAATGTGTGCTGATTTTTCAGACCAATTTAACTCTTTACAAACATGATAACATATGATAACATTAGACACAAACACACACACGCATCATTTTACCAAGTTCTAATACATGCTTGTTTCAAAACGAATATTACAAAACAATACAACTTTATTTATCCACAAGGGCAATTCCATATAGTGATTGTGCTATACAGAGATAACACATACATATACATGTTAAAATAATTTCTCTCTCTCACACATACACCCACATTCCCAGCAACAGTAGATACAGTCGGTGACCTTAAATCACCTCAGTAGAGTTAATCAGGTAAATGGGACATGGAATGAATGAATTGCAGTCTGCCTATTATGAGCTCCATAAGATCAGTGCTATCCGTCACTTTCTCTCTACACGCGCTACCAACACTCTTGTCTGTGCGTTTGTTCTTTCTCGACTTGACTACTGCAACTCCTTGCTGGCAGGCTGCCCTGACTACCTCATTCAGAGACTCCAGAGAGTACAGAACTCTGCTGCGCGTCTGGTGCTTAGAACAAGGAAACGGGACCATGTCACTCCTCTCCTTCGTTTTCTACACTGGCTACCCATCTGTTCTCGCATTCAGTACAAACTGTCTGTGCTGTGTTTTAATTTCTTTGCTGGCTCCTGTCCTGACTATTTCTCTGAACTTCTCATCCCTTACTCTCCGTCCAGACAACTACGCTCTTCGTCTGACGACCGTATCCTAACTGTTCCTGTCACCAGAACAACAACATATGGTCACAGGACTTTTGGCTACTGTGCTGCAAAACAATGGAACTCTCTTCCTTTCCATATCCGCCACCTTCCTACAACTGAATCTTTCAAATCTGCACTGAAAATGCACCTCTTCCTCGAGCATTTCTCCTAACAGTCCACACAATGCTCGTCCTTCTTAACCCCGCCCCCTTCCCTCTTGCTACTTTACCCATCTTTCTCGCAGACTCACTATATATTTTTCTGTTCCTGTTACTTGATGCCTTTTGTTTTCTGTTTCATCAGTACTGTCGTTTTCTTTCGTCCCCTTTGTTCTGTGTCTACTTAGTCCACGTCTCTTCCCTGTTTTAAGCGCTAAGAGCATGCTCTCTATGAGTGTGAATATGCGCTATAAAAATCTTCACTATTATTATTATTATTCACATACCTACAGCCAGACCGCAAGAGTGAAAACTCATATGCTAATAAATGATCAAAAATAGGATGCGGGATGTCTTCCTAAGGATTTAATATTAAACTACCGTTTAATAAAATACCTCTTATATGTAAAATTGACTTTACACATAAGAGGTATTTTTCATATATTAGTCAGGCTGACACTGAACAACTCTCCCTACTATAATCCAAGTCATAATCCAAGCAAATCATGACAAGGTAGACCCTTCAGCACACCCCCTCAAGTCCTGTGGTAACGGGACAGTGGCCAGCCAGCATGTGCAGATGCACTAATGCTACAGGCAATTCAGGACACAAGGTTGCTCTCTACTGGACTTGAAGCAGCAGTACAGCTTGGCAGCCATCTGAATATCTGAGCAGCTCTGTTGGCCTCTGCCGACTGAAAATCTGAGAAATGGATCTTAAATATAATCTGATTCTAGAAACAACACAGTGAGCTTCACACAAGATTTGTCAACATGACCAGTGCTCCTGACACAGTTAGCAGGGATACCCTCCAGAGGATCATAGAGAAGCTTGGAAAGCAGGATAAGGTCCATGAGATGTAAATCCTAAGGCACATTGGTGCTCCCAGCATCCACACTCTCCTGCTGAATGGCCAAGAAAGATGGGCAGAACAGGGTGCCTACCTGCCTGATCAATCAATTCTCTTCATGCTATTTGCACATAAGGCCTCAACCAGAGCCCGCCACTGATGTCGATCGACTGAAACCCGTTCCAGGCGACTCCATGTCCAGCCCTTTCCTTTCATCTCCCTTTCCACTGTTCTTCTCCAGGTTTCCTTTAGGCAGCCTCGTTTTCTTTGGCTGTCTGGAGTCCATCGTAGGGCGATTCTGGAGAGGTCTGCTGTCTGCTGGCAGAGCACACGTCCAATCCATCGCCAATGCCTTCGTTGAACCTTCGTGGTGATGGGACTCGGTTTCAGTTCTTCAGTGAAGTTCTTCATTGGTGATGGTGTTTGGCCAAAAGATGTTAAGTATGCGCCTGAGGCATCTGTTTTGGAAGACGTCAAGCCTGTTACCAAAGTTTTTGGTCATCTTCCATGATTCTGATCCATAAAGGAGGGTGCTGATCACATTCGACTTGAAGATTCTCAGCTTGGTCTTCTGGCTGATGTTTTTTGCCTTCCATGTGCTCCTGAGTGAGGCGAAGGCCTGGCTGGCTTTCGCCAGTCGGGCTCGAATCTCCACCTCCGCATCCCTGGTGTTGGACATCTTGGACCCAAGATAGGTAAAACTGTCAACTTCCTCAATCTCTTCTCCATTTAGTTTGATGTTTTCTTGGACTCTGGTGTTCACTTTCATACTTTTCATTTTCTTTGCGTTGACTTTCAAGTCAAGGTTTCCAGCTGTTTCTCAGAAGGCATTTATTTTCTCCTGCATGTCTTGGTGGCGGTGTGACAACAGGGCAATGACATCAGCAAAGTTCAAGTCTTCCAGCGTTGTTGTTGCTGTCATAGTCATGGTCCATTTGATCCATTTCCTCTCTCTGTCGGTGGAATTCTTCATGATCCAGTCCATGGCCAGGATGAAGAGGAACGATGACAGAATGCAGCCCTGCTTCACCCCAGTACTGATGTTGAAGGGGGCTGTGAGCTCCGTGTCACAGACCACCTGAGATTTGACCATGCCTGATCACCACCTGCCAAAACAACAGCTCTTTGAAGCATTGTGCCACTACCACAACACCTCTTTGGAGCATTGTGCCAAGAGAAGCGAGCTGTTAAACGGCAGAAAAAACTTTACAGGGATAACCTAAAGGTCACCCTCAAAGGCCTCAACACTGGCAGTCTAGAAGGCTGCTGCCCTCAACCACCCATCTTGCCACAGCAACCTCACCACAGGGGCTGTCCTGCTGAGGACAGACGTATCTCAATGGCAGAGAGAAAATATACTGTGCACAAGGCTCGAGTGCCCACATCTACCAGTATTACACTATGCCATGTGTGTCTCACTTGTGGAAGAAAAACTCTAGCACAGACTGACCTCACCAGCCATCTGTATACCCCCCCCTGCCGTAGCTCAGTGGGCAGAGTGAATTTTCCAGCAATAGGTCTTGGAACAAGCCACTTTCTGCTCCAAATTTGAGAGCTCCATCACCAGCATACAGTGCCTACTCATTTTTGTTATTACTAAACTAGAAAATAAGTTTTGATCAAAGAGCATACCTCATTTTCGAACTGGCTTCTGCGTAGCTTTATGCTAACAACAAAATCTTTCAGTTTCTTCTGCAGTTTCAATGTTTCCTCCATGACACTGTCTGATAATGGGAATTTAACTGAAACAAGCAAAATATTAAGCATATTGCTTATTTTCACCATTAGCAGAAGCATGCATTCAGTATACTTTCTCTCTCTATAGATATATATTATGTCTGTAATTTATGCAATATAAAGTGCTATATAAACTTTGGTTCAAGAATATATGTATTTTTTAGGCATTAACAAAACGTCAGGAGGTATCAATGGGGAAAGTCTGTTTGATTTTGAGTTTTAACTTCTTACTTGGTTGAGAAAAGGCTATGGTAGCCAGAGGTTTATTCGCCCTGCACTGTATACTATATTGTCTTACAGTCCTTGTGAGATATATATATATAAATATTTCTATATACAATTTGAAATAAACACAAAGCAGGATCTCTTTTGCAGCAGCAGTAGAGAAGCAGAACACTGCTTTATTAATATCCAGCAGTCAACTCGTATCTTAATATTTTCTTAATTATTAAGAATAGTTTGTACATACAATCCCTGTGAATATTCGTTATTCATTTGCTGTAACTGTCATCTATGGCAATTTACTGCAGGAGATAGTTAACTTTACCTTGTTACCACCCAACCTGGATGATTAGGCCACAGACATGACCAACTCATCCCATGCTAGAAGACAACTCAACCTCAACCAAGAGACGATTCAACCCCAATGTTAACTAATTTGGCTATGGTCAGGACACAAAATCTACTAAAAGTTCAGATATTTGGTTTTTTAGACAGATGACAAAAAGGTCAGTTGACTTTTGCAAAGGTTATCTTCTGGCACCTACTGTAACCTACATAATGCAGGCTGCAGCTAACACTAGGAATGGTGACACTCATGTTGATATGTCCTCAGACTCATGTTACTTTGGTATCCAGAAAAGTATGTGTCAAGTACCCATTCTCCAATCTGTAGTTCTGTGTTGGCTTGAAGCATTTGGGCCACCATTTCAAAACTAAATTTATGTGATGATTTTTCACAGGTAACAGCTGATGAACCATACATAACATTTATTCAAAAAGTACTTCCCAACAGTAGTGTCTCACAATTATTGATCTAGAGGTCTCTTTGATCTGTTTAAGTAAGAGGAACACATAAATAAATGCTGTGCATGGGGTACGTTGCTTTGTAAAAAGAAAAGGGAATGGGGTAGACAATCAGGCTTTTAAGTGGGTGGAAGAAACAAATTTTGTCTTTAAAGCTTAAAGGACGAAATCAGTCTATAATTTTCTGTCTCAGTAAAAAGTTTGTTTTATTTTCCACACAAGCAAGTGTGCATGCAAGCACACACACACACACACACACACACACACACACACACACACACACACACACACACAGGATAATGTCACATACATATGTATGTACAGAACTAAGTAGGGTATGGACCTAATAGAAAAGAGCAGCTTATGAGTACTTTTCAAAGAACTTTAATCAACTATTACCTTTTGTATAAAAGGTCTCGCCCTAATAAAGAGAACCAGTAAACAAGAAACTTGAACACAGAGTCCCAACTTGTTTTCTCTCCACCATGAATGTTGGGCAAGAGGTAAGGGTGACAACCTAAAGAGGGTATATAATCCATTACTAGGGGTAATTTCGCTCACACTGTGGTATTGACGGTAATGAGCAGGCTGACAGAATGGCAAAATTAGAAGCCAAAGCCAGGCAGGATGAAAACCATCATCAAGGCTTTGCACAAACTACCCAAGCCACCAGACAGATACCATTACCTGTCCAGATTAGACCAGGTCATAATTTTAAGCCTCAGGACAGGGTACAACAGACTAAAGGATCACCTTTACCGCAAGCTCCATCTGGTGTCATCCCCAGTGTGCTCCTGTGGAAATGCAGAACAAACCACAGAGCATATCCTACAGGAGTGTAGGTTCCTCCAGGAACTGAGGCAAGAGGTCTGGGTGTCATTGATGCCCCTCGATTCGTACGGACCTTTACAGATGACTGCCAGTTTTATCTCGAAAGCTGGCCTCCAAGTGTGATAAAAAAATAGGCGAACGAGAACAGAAACATTATCAAGATAATGTCTGTATCAAGAAGAGAAATATGACCAGAACCAGACCACGCAGGACAACATGGTTCCTGATTACTATTCACTGGGAAACAAAAGAAAAAAATGTGTATCAGCCTTGCATCTCCAGTGCATTACCTATTACAGTTTTTACTACAATTTATTAATTAGTATAACTTATAGTGCTGAAATACTTTACAACAACTCAAAGTTTGGGTAAGTTAAGTATCTCCTTATAAAAAGAAGCTGAATTCATTAAATAAGGAAAAGCTAGAAGTATGTGGTCAGTGATTGAATTTTTAAATACGCACCAGGAACAGGTGTATCCCTCAAAGGAATGGTTGGCAGGGATGCACATAAATGATTCCGATCCTGTAGTGAAAGTTGTTGTCTTTGTGGTATTGTCCTCATAGTTGGCTTAGAAGCATCATCGTCGAACACAACATCAACATGTCCCGAACGACCAAAATCTTGAAAAGCTATTCTCTGATGAACAGGATTTTGTTTGCTCATGCACGCAGTCCGTCGAATTTCATCAAAAGGATAATAAATAGGTAGATCCATGGCTGAAAAGTACCATTGGTATCATGCATTGGTATACTCATCACAATAAAGCCCAGCGCGCTAGCTAATTCACGTCCATCTCCTTAATGTTTTCACCCACAGCAGCAAAACAGAACACCCGTTAGCTATCGACTTGTCTATGTATGTGTTATTATTGTAAGATAAAGCCCTGAAACTTTCAAGCCTTTATTGATAAGGCTATTGCCCTCACTACCCAGCAATAATACTACCGCAAAATGGACAAAAGGGAAGGGAACACACGCGGTCGTACCTTCCAAACATCACACTTTCTGAGCGATTTAAGAATTGTATAACACTCAGTATTTGAATGTCTTCTTAATCTTAATCTTAATCTTTTTATTAAATAGTTTTATGTAGTGTTGTAAATCTGAATACATTTTAGTCAATGTTAGGTTTTATTTTTTAAATTATATTTAAATATACGGAATCTGTAGATGTTTGCATTCTCAAAAAAAGAGATCATCAACTGTCAGAGATGAAAGTGAAAATAAATAGTGAGTTTTTCCTCATTTAATTATTTATTTGTCAGCGTCTTTTAGAAAAACAGATATATAATTCAAGACTGTTGATCGTTAACGAGCTTATCACTCCCAGGCGTTCGTAATTTGAAGACAAACTAAATCGTCGATGATGCATGTTATTTTGTATATAATAAAGTCAAGAAAATTTCATTTTTGTTTTATAAATCAGTGCAAATATACTACTTGTTTCACACCCAGCTGGTTTGAATGGACATGGAGTACTATCTGCTCTCTCTCTCTATCTGTCGCGCGCGCACATGCACACCCCCACACCCACAAAGGAGACCACACAGAAGATTGCTCGAATCCGTATTCATGAAGTGTATAACCTTTTTTTTTTTTTTTTGGAAGTTTTTTTAAAATTAATCTGTGTCCATATAGCTTTTTAATGATTGTAATCAAGAAATTGCCCATCAAATTATAATTTTGTTTGTTTTCTGTTTTATCTTCACGTGGGTCCAAACAAATTTTTCTGAATCCTCCACGACAAATTCAAAAGGGTAAGGTAAATACCTTTAATTCATAACAAATCATTGCGTGTTAAATGACAGTTTTGTGGTAGAGTAGCTACTCCTTTAGTTTAATTTTTGTAATCCATATAAAGCAGACAAGTTAGTTTATTCTTCCTCTTTTCTGCTCTGATGCATATATATTAAATACCCCTATATGAAATGTTTTGTGTGAATAAAGATATTTATGGATACATATTTACACATAAATTGTCTGTGTGTGTGATTGTAATCAAGAAATTGCCCATCGAATTATAATTTTGTTTGTTTTCTGTTTGTGTTTGTGTGTGTGTGAGAGAGAGAGAGAGAGAATGTGCAATTTTTTGTGGTCACTTTGTTCCTTTATTAGAAATTTTTTTCACAATGTGTTATGTTAATACATGAAGTGATAGACTACAAATTATCAAATATTTTAGTTGTTATTTTTTGTTCAGCTGGACAGCTGTTGCTACCTGGCGGTGGGTTGCCAACGATGATAACTGTGGGATCTGCCGTATGCCATTTGATGGATGTTGTCCTGACTGCAAGTTACCTGGGGATGATTGTCCCCTAGGTGCGTTCAAAGACATAAATTTGTAGCGGGTAAAATGTAGAGCCAGTAGGATCACGGAGTTGTATTACTGGACTGCTTGCAGATGATTTTTTTTTCAGTGAAGTCATAGAATGAGGCTGGTTATGAAATAGCTTCCGGTTTAGTCACGTTTCAGTTTAACTACTAGAACGAGGCTGGTTACGAAATAGCTTCCGGTTTATTCACATTCATTGTTAAGGCTCGCCGAGACTAACAGTGGAGAACTTCGCAAGAGGCTCAGCGTTGGTCTCGGCAGACAGACACCAATCCAGCTATACACGTCCGTGGTAGGATCTTGTTCACCTTTCACATATAGAGATCATATAGCATCTAATGACCATGGCATTCAACCTTCACCTTCAGGCTCTGAGATCTTACTGTTTAGGCCAAGATTTCATCATTTTACTTTATTTGTGGTTGATGACATTTTAATTTATGCCTATCTCTCTCTTTTTTTTTTGTTGCAGTGTGGGGACAATGCTCGCATTGTTTCCATATTCACTGTATTGTCAAGTGGCTGAATTCTCAGCAAGTCCACCAGCCGTGTCCCATGTGTAGACAGGAATGGAAATTCAAAGAATAAAATGCATCATAGCTCCTTATTTTCTTCATATTGTGTGTGTGGTCATGACAACTTTCTTTTTTTTTTTTTTTACCTTTCTTGTTTGCATAAAACTAAAAGAGAACGAGGTGTGTGTGTGTGTGTGAGAGAGAGAGAGAGAGAGAGAGAGAGAGAGAGGGAGATTGAGGTAAATTTTCCATACCAGTGCAGATGGAGATAGTGTACCTGTTTAAGATACTGCTTTTCTGTAGATCTGCACAGGTGATAGGTACATGCATTAAGCTTCACCACATGCTAAAGCAGATCCTTTAAATTTATATCAAGTCTTTGAAGTAGATCCCAACACTTATTCCCCTAACAACATTAATTAAGAAGCTGCTATTCTTCATTAATGACAAATCTTAAAGTAGTTAATATTCTGTGAAGTTACACAAGAGAATGAAATGTTTACAACTGACTGAGCAAAACTTCATTTAGGATTATTTTCCAGTACTGAGTGAATAAACTCCTTCCATTCTCAAGATGTTATTCTGCAAACGTCACTGTTGATGAAAAGATAAAAAAAAAACTTTGAATTTTTTTCTTGCAAGATGATATTTACATGCCTGTGCATCACGAAAGCTGGAAGGGTTATTCATTCAAATTTTGGGAAATAGGATCTTCTGCACTGTTATATGCCAAACCCGACTGTTTGAAAAAGGTATTGCCCTCATGACAACTTTTAATGTATGTATCATCCCATTCTTTGATTTATCATTGGCTGTGTGCAAAGTATCGAAATAAGATATAAAGGTTTCATTGAAATTTTAATAGCACTTAGGTGAATGAAGAAGAGTGCTAATAATGTTTAAAAAAAACTTTAAATGAAACAGAAAGATAGGGGAAAGGAGGAGACCACCCATTAGAATACATTCTGATGATTTGAAAGAAGAAAAACGATAATATATGAAACCAGATTTCCATTTTATAGAAACATTTTCTTAAATGTTTTCCAAGAGAAGAATGAATGGTCTGATGACTAAAGAAAGAAAAGCTGTAGTCTAGATACAAGAAGTGAAATCATTCTGATGCACGGTGGTGACTGCAGTGGCATAGCTAGGGTAATTGCTGCCTGGTGATGCCCCCAAAATAATAATAAAAAAAATTTTGAAAGCAAAAATTTTGTTTTGTCATTAATAATGTTAACCTATAAGTTATATTACAAGCACAGAATCATGAATGTTTTAACCTATAGATGACAGATCTTTTGACTAGCGAAGCACTATCAAAATCCTATTGATTAGGTCATGCCTGATTGAAAAAATGGCAAGTTTTATCAATCATAAAGTACTCATTGTGGATTGCAAATACTTCTTGATTAGCTTCAACTTGGAGAAGCTTCTTTCGCAGGTAGACGCTGATGACTCCAATAGTTTGGAAAATGCGAAGCATGATGGCAGTGTTTGGAATGGAATCAATTTGTGCTCGTAAATAAAATTCAAAACTTTGGAAGGACTTTGTTCTTCGATGGCTGCCTTTTCTGAAGAAACCTGAACAAACTTTTGAAGTCGCTTCCGTTCAAGAATGAACTCAGCCTTGTCGATGGCGTCAGAAGCATACTGGAGATCGATCTCGAGTTTAGCGTTCAACAGTTGCGAAGGAGAGAGAAATTCATCCTCAACTTTGTTAAGCTGCTTAAATCTACACGTCATTTCCTGAACGACTCTGTCCGTCAAAGAACATATATCTTTGTAGTTTGTTCTTGAACGAGAGTCCAACATCAGCACTTTCTGCGCCGGGCATTTTCTTTTTTCAGACGAATATAGTGGAACCACAATCCGTTCTGGAAAGTTGATCGGTACCCGAAATATTCGGTATCCGAAACAATTTTCCCCATAACAAATAAAGGAAATAGTTTTACATGTATTATTAAAATAAAGCACAAAAGCCACTAAATAAGAAGGATGCGCACAGATAAAGATAACGATGACCGATCTCGATCAGCGCGAATGATGCTTGGTCTGATCGAGATGCTGGTCGGTCACATGTGGGTGAAGTGACTGTTCATTATCCGAATTTTGTTCGGTATCAGGTGGAAATTTTTAACGAAATTTTTGGTTGTTATCCGAAACGTTCGCTATCGAAGGCGTTCGCTAGCCGAGGTTCCACTGTATGTCTTACCCCCGGCTCCGTGGTGATACCAAACTCCAGGCACATGCTTTCTGCAAAGTTTACACTAGAATCGGCGAGTCTGTCTCTACTGTCGGTCAGAAAAGAGTTTAGCGCTTTCATTTTGAGAGCGCAATCCTGGATGGAAAGTCCTTTTTTCTGAAGGTAACCCGGCCTGTGCGTCATTAATTCCGATTACATCTGGTGTCCAAAGCTGTGATGCGTTCGATAGAAAATAGTAGTAGTCAGGCACTAAAATGTGCGCATTCGTCATTTTGCACTCTTTTCTTGTCAAACGGACGGTAGTAAACGAAAAGAAACCTTAAAAAATTTGATGAATTTAATACCCCTTACCGAAAAAAATTTGCCTGGTGCCTGGTGCGGCCCGCACCAACCGCACCACCCTTGCTAGGCCACTGGGTGACTGGTTTGATCTTCAACAAAGGATTGCTTGAAATATTACTTCCTCCAACAGTATCTTAGCTACAGATGGAAGCGGTTAAGTTAAAGTAAATCTTTGTCCTAGTTGTTCAGACTAGCTAATGTAAGACAAATAGACCATTTAGCAAGAAAAAAAATTAATCGTGAGGCAAGGGAACGAACTTCGATGGACAACGGCTTGTAATGAAGTTGTCTCCCTTGCTACATGTCCCGGCTAGAGATGTGCATATGTGTGCGCTTGTACTTGAACCGGGATGACGGATCGATTAAAACAATGAAAAAACTGTTCCTTAGCCATATTTAAACCAACAGAGTTTCTTGAATTGTACATAAAAACGTTTATCTACAAAAGCTGTTTCTGAAGGAAGAATCATTAGCAGGGGCTATCTTCGAGAGCAGCGGTACAGCGCAGCTCAATCGTCGAAGTAGGGGTGGGTGACGTGGTACTCATTCATCACCATCTCCCCCACATCCTTCACCCCATAGTTCAAAATCATAAGGTGCAAGAAGCACATTCCTACCAGATTAGCAACAACAGGAGAATAACTATTTTATTGACTAATTGATGTTTTTCACAAGAGTTTTTTTTAACCCCACCTCCCCGTCTTCCCATCTCCATCTGTCTACCCCTCCCCCGACCTCCCCCTTTATCTTTCGCTTGCGTGATGAGAGAGAGAGAGGGTGTAACGGTGTAAGGGGAGAGACGCGCTTCTTGCACGCGGAAAACACATGATGGAAGGTCAGTTTGCGTGACACACCGCCTTTAGCGGACCTGCAGGGAGGGGCAACGGAGGTCTCCATACAGCAAGCGGCACCTCAAGTTGTGTATTATCATCTACAGTAGCGCTAGACTGTTTGAACAGGCCTTGTATGTACATGGGACATTTTGCTTTGTTTGAATTTTCTCCCTCTCTACTTGCTGTTACCGGATTGTATGTTGAAACAATACTAACCAATACATAGGTCGATTAAAAGGTTGCATTATTCGTGATCGTCATGCCTGCTTTTGCTACTGCACCTGCTTGCATTTATCAAGTGTGTTTTACTTGCAATTCTTTGGTTTTCTACTGAAGGAGAACGACATATAGAATAGAGACGTCAGAAGTCATTAAGGACAGGTGATCACAACAATCGGCCTGTATAATGGAGACGCTGAATTATGGACAGGTGGTCACAATAGTTTACTCTGCCAATTCTTTTTTCCTTGACGTGTATCATCATGCAGTTTTGAATTCGTCCGATGGTTATGTTAAACTTCAACACGCAAAATTACACCCCGAGTTATTGCCCAGCAGCAACGCCTGGTATCACGAGATAGGACGTTTAAACGGGTGAGATTAGGCAGTACCCGTCTCTATTTCGGGGTAAACCGTACAGGTGGTGTCGGTCCTTACCTTTCGTGGGATTTAATCGCACGGCAATAAAATTTCCCGCAAAGAAGTATTGGTGTAATTTGCCCACGTAAAACACAGGTGGGCTCAAAAGAAGGGCTGCGAAAACACCCCTCGTAAAGTGTGTAGTTACCTGGCAGTCAGGTACAAAAAGACGCCACCGTGAGATCATGTGACAGTTTATGTGACGCGAGGGAGGAGGGTGCATCCACATCCAGCTCCCCTCCCCCAAGCCCTCTCACGACGGTCGCCCCTTTTTCTCTCATGTAAATGTATTGTGTCGCACTGTCAAAAACTAGTGTGGTAAAAATAAAGTCATCCGATGTGATTTTTTAGAAATGGTGGTTTTAATGCAAACTGGGAAAACTGGATATCTGACGGGAGAAAGCTTGGGCTTGTTAACGAGTATCAATCTCTTGGCATACTTGTGTTTATACGCTGTGATTTTACCCATGTATATGAATATATCTTGTGAAGCTCAGGCTGGTGTTACTTCAGTAATGTCCAAATCCAGCCTATAGTACTCTAAGGCTCGAGGATTTGAAATCTGAGAGCAGGTAATAACAAAATCGAAAATGTACATTTGTTCGCAATGAAGACATTTCTTTGTTACCATCGGGAACGCGGACGCTATCCACACACACACACATATATATATATATCATTGCACGTGTAAGATGTATTGGTTACTGGCCTAAAGCATGGGTGAGAACGTTCATTAAATTGTTTGCCTGGACCTTCCAAGGCAGAAGCAGGCGGGACTCGAAATTCAATTAATCTAGGACCTTTTTTTTTTTTTTACACCGCAGCATAAATTTATATTAAGTGACCACCCGTAAATTACGAGGGACAACCAAACAACAAGACACATATGAGTACATGACGGGACAGACGGGACATATACGATACATGACAGGACAGACAGGACACGTACGATACATGACATACGAGTACATGACAGGACAGACAGGACACATACGATACATGACAGGACAGACAGGACACATACGATACATGACATACGAGTACATGACGGGACAGACAGGACACATACGAGTACATGACAGGACAGACAGGACACATAAGAGTAAATGATGGGACAGAGAGGACAAATACGAGTACATGACAGGACAGACAGGAGACATACGATACATGACATACGAGTACATGACGAAACAGACGCGACATATACGATACATGACAGGACAGACAGGACACATAAGAGTAAATGATGGGACAGAGAGGACAAATACGAGTACATGACGGGACAGACAGGACGCATACGATACATGACAGGACAGACAGGACAAATACGAGTACATGATGGGACAGACAGGACACATAGGAGTACATGACGGGACAGACAGGACAAATACGAGTACATGATGGGACAGACAGGACAAATACGAGTACATGATGGGACAGACAGGACAAATACGAGTACATGATGGGACAGACAGGACAAATACGATTACATGATGGGACAGACAGGACAAATACGAGTACATGACGGGACAGACAGGACAAATACGAGTACATGATGGGACAGACAGGACAAATACGAGTACATGAAAGGACAGACAGGACACATAGGAGTACATGACATACGATACATGATAGGACAGACAGGACACATACGATACATGATAGGACAGACAGGACACATATTATACATGACAGGACAGACAAGTGTGCTTGTCATCGACTGCCCGCATGCCATGTGGTGTATTGTAACATCAGTGCAAGGCATGCTGGGATGTCCTACACGTTGTCAAAGTGTTTAACACACTGTGGCGAAAGTAGACTTGACCAACTATAGCAGGCTTGTATTTAAGTTGATAATTTTTCTGTATTAACAGTGTAAAAAGTTTCTCTTTTATTTTTAATAGGTAACAAAACTACATTTTTATTTTTCTGTTCCAAATATACTGATGTACGAGAGGAAAACATTTCCACAAAAGTTTACCGGGTAACTTCACAATTTACCACAATTCATTTTCTACCTTTTAAGACAACGAAACAGAACCGTCATTAGATAATCGTACCCGATTATCACCAGCATAGCTGTGAAAAAAACCCATTAAAAACTTGACTTGTTTCTGTTTGCATAAGACACATAAGACCCTCTTCATTGTCAGGTGAATGTTCATACATAAACAGGTGTGTGCACGTGTACCACAATGTTAGATAGTCGGGTACAAGCTGTGAGATATTCTAAGTACATTCATTTTGCAACCTTTTCCTGGATATATGAATATCTTAACATGTTGCTTATATCTTTTTGCTAGCGAGCAAAATGTAACAGTTTGCAAGTCACGCCAGCACTGTGTGCTCTTGCATCCAAAATCAAGTTCCTTGACAGATTTTATTTTAACCTTTATATTCCGTTTCCATAGTTTATTTATTTATTGGAGGGCGCACACCTACTGAATGATGAAGCCAAGTCTCGTGTAGGTTACATCCTCGCTAAATATTTTAAATCTTCTTGTTCAGACTCTTACACTAGAACTAGTCAGACAAACCATCTAACTTCCTTTTGCTTTTAAACATGACATTGGATATAGAAGCTTCCTAAATAAAATGGCCTCGTGTGTGTCTGCGCGTGTCGTCCATGTCGTGCTTGACAGTTTTTGGCAAACATCTGATCCTTCCAGGATTTCTGTCTATTTGATATTTTCTTGACACAGTTTGTCATAATGAAGGGGAGGGGGGCGGTCCGGTGGCGCAACGGTTAGTGCGTGTCACCAACACAGTGAAGGTTGGCTGTCCTGGGTTCAGTTCTCGTCTCGGGCACACTGTTCTTTCTCTGCATGTGGCATCTGTTTACAGGGCTGGCTGCCTTGCCGAGATATAGCCTTAGTTGCTGGCTCGGCGTAAAACACCAATAAAAAATTGTCATAATGAGGAAAATGACATTATGACTTTACTGTAAAAAGCATTTCCTTCCCCTCCCTACATTGTCGATGCTTAAATTCACTTCTGTATATTTTGTATTTACGTGTGAGGATTCTTTTTGCTTGCATACCACTGTCAACACCTCAATGGTCAGCTCAGCTCACCTCGGTTGTGACAGATGAAAAGAGAAAGGCCGAGAGACAGGTTTGTTCTCTGCGGGCGAAGAAAATAACTTGTCAAAGGCAATCATGGAGTGGTGGACCCATTATATTCTACAGTTTGTATACTCAACTGTTATCGCTACACTTATTCTCATTATATTCTACAGTTTGTATACTCAACTGTTATCGCTACACTTATTCTCATTATATTCTACAGTTTGTATACTCAACTGTTATCGCTACACTTATTCACATTATATTCTACAGTTTGTATACTCAACTGTTATCGCTACACTTATTCACATTATATTCTACAGTTTGTATACTCAACTGTTATCGCTACACTTATTCTCATTATATTCTACAGTTTGTATACTCAACTGTTATCGCTACACTTATTCTCATTATATTCTACAGTTTGTATACTCAACTGTTATCGCTACACTTATTCACATTATATTCTACAGTTTGTATACTCAACTGTTATCGCTACACTTATTCTCATTATATTCTACAGTTTGTATACTCAACTGTTATCGCTACACTTATTCACATTATATTCTACAGTTTGTATACTCAGCTGTTATCGCTACACTTATTCACATTATATTCTACAGTTTGTATACTCAACTGTTATCGCTACACTTATTCTCATTATATTCTACAGTTTGTATACTCAACTGTTATCGCTACACTTATTCACATTATATTCTACAGTTTGTATACTCAGCTGTTATCGCTACACTTATTCACATTATATTCTACAGTTTGTATACTCAACTGTTATCGCTACACTTATTCTCATTATATTCTACAGTTTGTATACTCAACTGTTATCGCTACACTTATTCTCATTATATTCTACAGTTTGTATACTCAACTGTTATCGCTACACTTATTCACATTATATTCTACAGTTTGTATACTCAACTGTTATCGCTACACTTATTCACATTATATTCTACAGTTTGTATACTCAACTGTTATCGCTACCCTTATTCACATTATATTCTACAGTTTGTATACTCAACTGTTATCGCTACACTTATTCTCATTATATTCTACAGTTTGTATACTCAACTGTTATCGCTACACTTATTCTCATTACAAGTCTTATCTCCTGTCAAGGGACGGTAGTGTAGAAGACGACACCATTGCACTTATTTACAGATAAAGAGTAGCATACAACTTAGTTTTTTTATCGTAAAACTTTGTCAGGTTGATTTGTACTCTTTCCTATTTGTGAGCACATGCATTCGGCGCACTATGGGAGTAAAATGGAAGAAGAGTATTTATTCATCTTGTAACAAGCAAAAACTTTTTTTTAATCTGTACTCAAGCGGACCTTTAACAAAAGATGGACACCTGTGATGCCCTGGGCGCTGTTGTCGCTCATTCCTTTGGGTCTTCATGCGGAACCACAGGTAAATAACCTGCTTTTTCTTTAATCTCACACGTATACACGCACGCACGCACCAACATACATACACACACTCACCAAATTACGCATGCACCATTCGCACAAGAAGAGATAGAGGCACCCAGACAAAAACAGATGCTGGAAAATATACACACGTAACCACACACATACCATACAACCCCCTCCCCTCTCTCACACGCGCGCGCCCCCGCACACACACACACACACACACACGCACACTCACTCACACACACACAGAGTCATCTGCTACGTTTTCTGCCATTAGTCTTTACGAATAATTCTTTCTGCATAAGATATTCGTCATTGTCTCAGTGAACGCTCATGCTTGAGTAGCTGTACAATGAGTAGCATGTGAGTATAAATATATATATAAATATTATGTGTGCATATATATTATGTCAGTGTATATATTAGATATAAAGTATTGATGTACATCCACATGCGATGTTACTCATCTGTAGGAGGTTGTGAAAGTCACATCCCAACGATGCGCACTTACACTGCGTCCCAGTCGTATTTAGTATCACATAGTCGTATGTAGCTGGCTACAGTCCATTTATACCGCGTCACGACATTATGTAGCAGGCTACAAACCTTTTATACTTCGTCACGACCGTATGTAGCAGGCTACAGTCCATATATACCTCGTCACGACCGTATGTAACAGGCTACAAACCTTTTATACCTCGTCACGACCGTATGTAGCAGGCTACAGTCCATATATACCTCGTCATGACCGTATGTAACAGGCTACAAACCTTTTATACCTCGTCACGACCGTATGTAGCAGGCTACAAACCTTTTATACCTCGTCAAGACCGTATGTAGCAGGCTACAAACTTTTTATACCTCGTCACGACCGTATGTAGCAGGCTACAAACCTTTTATACCTCGTCACGACCGTATGTAACAGGCTACAAACCTTTTATACCTCGTCACGACCGTATGTAGCAGGCTACAAACTTTTTATACCTCGTCACGACCGTATGTAACAGGCTACAAACCTTTTATACCTCGTCACGACCGTATGTAGCAGGCTACAAACCTTTTATACCTTGTCACGACCGTATGTAACAGGCTACAAACCATTTATACCTCGTCACGATCGTATGTAGCAGGCTACAAACCCTTTATGCCTCGTCACGACCGTATGTAGCAGGCTACAAACCTTTTATACCTCGTCACGACCGTATGTAGCAGGTTACAAACCTTTTATACCTCTTCACGACCGTATGTTGCAGGCTACAAACCTTTTATACCTCTTCACGACCTATGTAGCAGGCTACAAACCTTTTATACCTCTTCACGACCGTATGTAACAGGCTACAAACCTTTTATACCTCTTCACGACCGCATGTAGCAGGCTACAAACCTTTTATACCTCCACGACCGTATGTAACAGGCTACAAACCTTTTATACCTCTTCACGACCGCATGTAGCAGGCTACAAACCTTTTATACCTCGTCACGACCGTATGTAACAGGCTACAAACCTTTTATACCTCTTCACGACCTATGTAGCAGGCTACAAACCTTTTATACCTCTTCACGACCGCATGTAAAAGGCTACAGTCCATTTTTACCTTGTCACGACCGTATGTAACAGGCTACAAACCTTTTATACCTCGTCACGACCGTATGTAGCAGGCTACAAACCTTTTATACCTTGTCACGACCGTATGTAACAGGCTACAAACCATTTATACCTCGTCACGATCGTATGTAGCAGGCTACAGTCCATTTATACCTCGTCACAATCGTATGTAGCAGGCAACAGTCCATTTATACCTCGTCACGATCGTATGTAGCAGGCAACAGTCCATTTATACCTTGTCACGACCGTATGTAACAGGCTACAGTCCATTTATACCTTGTCACGACCGTATGTAACAGGCTACAGTCCATTTATACCCCGTCACGATCGTATGTAGCAGGCAACAGTCCATTTATACCTCGTCACGACCTATGTAGCAGGCAACAGTCCATTTATACCTCGTCACGATCGTATGTAGCAGGCTACAGTCCATTTATACCTTGTCACGACCGTATGTAACAGGCTACAGTCCATTTATACCTTGTCACGACCGTATGTAACAGGCTACAGTCCATTTATACCCCGTCACGATCGTATGTAGCAGGCTAGTTTCGATTTTCACCCTCAGTGTTCTGCAAGACCGTCCACATTCTTTACGTGTGCCTTCTTTCACACGAGCTGTCCAACCAACAACAGGAAATCCACCCGACTTGGACAAATTGTGTGGGTATCAAGTGACGAGTTGCGACTCACCCCTACGTCGACTGATTGCGTCTGGCTGTCGGTGGCCACGAGGGAATTTTTCACCCGAAACAAAGTTAAGTCCCTTGTTTGTTGTGGTCTTGGATCAAGTTAAGTCACTTGCTTGTGGTGTACCCGGATTGAGTGGCAAAGGCAGATCTTTACTAGAAGAGGAGCCGAAAAAAGTTAGAGGGTGGGGTGGGAGGCAGGTAGGCAACGAAAGAAAGACGAACACCCCGAGTCTGGGCAGGTGAAGGTGGCGTGGAGGTACTTCACGCAGCAGGTAAGTTGAAAGACGGAGTTGGGGGTGGTCAGGCGATATATCGATTATGCCAGGTACCTCGCAAAGTTGCCCCCAACTCAGACACCGACGCGCTGGTATCGTGACACTCCCCCCCCCCCGGCTCCCCCCACCTCGATTAAATGCCCTTGACCCAGCTGTTTCCCCGTTTCTCTCCCCTTCGTGTGCTGTGTGAAGGCCGCTGTGCTTGTCTGTCCACGCAACACCCGGACCCTGCAGCTCGACGTCTGCTACAGTCTCTTCCTCCAAGACCACACCCAACACCTTTGGCCCCAATTACTCCCCTTTACTACCCACTTATCTCCCTTGCACAGGCGGGTACCGGCGTGACTAAAGGTTATCACGAGGTGTTAAGTCTGTCGCCGAGGACGTGATCGATCAGGCCCGATAACCCGGGTGGAATAATGCGTGGGGGAGATGGGGTAAGGACTCGAGGAAGGGACGGAGTGTTTGTTGCGCTCGCTAGTGGCGGCTGAGTGCACGTACTGAAGCTTTCACACGTCCCCTCTATACTCCACCACAAGGATTATGGTCATGTGACATGTCACATTACGACGACAGTTTCCTCCCGTTTGCAAAACAAACGTTCAGGGTGCATTATTATATTTAATAAAACAAACATACGATGTACATTGCCACATTTCACAAATCAGCCTACCTACTATAGTGACTTATAAGTCACTGCGCGACACAGATAACAAGCAAAAGCAAGCTTACAAAAAACTTATCACCAACAATTCAACTTGTGTACGTGCTGAAAGGTAAGTATGCACACTTGCATACACGTCCACGCACACAAACACTAAAAACTCGGCACAAACTGAGTTACTCACCCGGGACGCAAGAACGGGTGGATGGGTGACTTACACCACGTGTTGTTAGCGGCCCCAGCGACACAGCTATGCTGTCCTTCCTTCGAGAGCAGCAGTACGGGGGGGGGGAAGGGGTGTTCCTCACACGACCCTCACACTGCTAAGAATTTTACTTGTCTTCTAGAAGACTTGCAATGTGTCAATGTTTTAATTTCCTATTCTTTTAAGCGCTACAGATTTGGACTCCCCTGGCAGAAAATCTAGAGCTGTGATGTTGCAGACTGTTTTCAATCACTGAAGCATGTATGAGGCCTCAACCAATAAGCCCATAAGTTAATCTCTGACGTCAGTGTTGTATAACTGTAGCTTATAATGCTAGTGATACGGTGAGATATACACTGTATTCCGCTGTGGCCAGATGATAAAATGTTTACGTGACACGGTCAACTGGCGACCAGCGGGGAAAAATGCAAACTGTTGTGTGACAGAACGACAAAACTATAAGATTTTCAAAATAAATAAAAACAAAAAACTGCTCAGTTAACTCTTTAAAAGCTAAATTAACAGAACAGACTAAGTAAGCTGTAGGTGAAGGAGCGAAACAAGTAAATTACGAACATAAGACAGCAAAACGATTATTATAAAAATTGGCATATAAGGCCAAGGTTTGGTAAAATAAAAAAATCATGTTTATTTACAGTCTCAGCTCTAACAGCCAAGATTGTGAGAACAATGCTTTTATGTTATTGAGGAAGATTCCTTTAAAATTTAATTGTGAGACAAAGGCAAGGTTGAAGACCTGCGCAGACAAGAGGAAGGGAAAGGTTGAGAGGTCATCAGTCTGAATGTAACATAAAATGTGTCCCTTATTAACACCTGAGGTCCCCGACTACACTATGGCCACTGCGACACCCAGGTGTGTCAACACGTGAACAGGTGTTAGGTTAGAGGCTCACAGATGCTGAGAGCTTACCTGTATGTTTTTTCGGAGAAAGAAGGAGGGTGGGGGAGACCGAGAATGAGAGATTTATAACGACAAAGCAGCTGCTGTCTAAATGAGGTTTGTCACCTGCTGTTTGTGTTTAAATCAACTTAGGACTATAATCTCCTCCTTCTTTGCGGGTCGCGAGATCTCGCGTGTTCGTGCGAGAACAGACGCATTTCCACCATTCTTTGTTTTCCGCGAAGCCTTGACACCAGCAATTTTCTGACTTATCTTCTTGTGCCTATCGGGAACACAGGGCAACACGTCAGGCGTCGTGTTCGCATTCTGGGGGGGAACCAATCCATTTGTTTCCCATTACTTTGAAGTTCGTTAACCCATTAACCTCCCATGGACTGCATTGCCAGGTGTCACACCTGTGTCACACAGGTGCGTGGTGAATGGCGGTGCCGCACGCCTTATCAACCTGTCTTTTGCATAATCAACTTTTCACACCTTCAAAGGGGAGAGCAGTCAGCAGGTTATGCAAACGCATGGACGTGGAACGCCGGTGACTGACAACATCAAGAAGCCATGGCGCGCAGGCGCACATATCTTTTTTATCCGCCCGTCATATCAATTCAGGGGACTCAGCTGCGAGCTTCCACAAATCAGAAAGCTGACAGCAATGAGTGAATGAATACAGGCTTCCGGCAGAGCGCAAATTACTGAACAAACAACCAAACTAAACAGCAGCAACAAACCCACCCACCATGACAGACCGGTATTTCATTTTCCTCAACGCAAGGCATCGTTATTTACCGTTGTATCTTGTGTGTGTTTATTGCACACTGAACTGATATCTTTATACCTCTCACAAACTGAAGTCGGATAACACACCTCCAGGGTGTTCACAGATCAGTCTTAGTGTTTACTGTATTCCTGACATCCTTGGCGGTGCAACAGATTAGAATAGAGTGTACTCAGTCTGTCTACCCTAGTGGTTGTGTTTGTGGTACGAGTGCACAGACTTAGCTGTGAGTATAGTCAGTGATATCAGTATGGCAGATGAAAGAGCACTGAGTATAGTCAATGACATCAGCATGGCAGATGAATGAGCACTGAGTATAGTCAATGATATCAGTATGGCAGATGAATGAGCACTGAGTATATTCATTCTGTCCATGACGATGGTAAAGCGTATATACAGATGTACTTATTCTCTCCACGGCATTTGAGAACAACTGATCACTGGATGTATTTATTCTCTCTTTAAATATTTGTTCGTCAACTGCACAGCCTGCACAGTAACTTGAGAGAAGTCATTGTGTGCACGCAGCATCGTGAACAGACAAGGCGCGTGTAGGAGTATCTGTGGAGACACCAAGAGACTAGAAAGCGGACCTCCCCCCCCACCCCGTTTGTTGGAGATGAAGTGTTGCGCGTGCATCACGAGGCTCCTCCCCATCAACCTTTGCATGCAGCCCTCTCTGCCTCCGCTCGACTCTGCTGGGTGGGGGGGGGGAGAATCGTGAAATAAATTTTATAAAGATGCCAGTATAGTCGTCCTACTGGACACTGCAAATATTGCTTGATCATTGGAACTTGTGTGTCTGGTGTGTATGTGTGTGTCGAGTGTATGTGTGTGTGTGTGCCTGGTGGGTGTGTGCGCGTGAAGTAGGAGAGATGGAAGGAGGAAGTGAAGCAGACAGGCGTGTTAGAGTGGTTAGAAATGACAATGCTCGTGTTTATTTTCTCACAGTGACGAGGGTGGTCAATGACTGTTCTCTATAGTGACACCTGCGACCTTACCTACAGCCTTATTGTCGTTAGGTGGGGGTGTGGATTGGGGGCGTGTGTGTGAGTGTGGGGGGGGGGATAGTAGGGCTGAATACCTGTCCTTAGACGGACAGTTGCAGCCATGAGTGGACACGTGATCAGTGTCAAGGAGACGGAAATATATGGCCCGGCACGACAGGCAGCGTATCCGCACTATCTCTAAGTGGTCTTAGCGGAAAGATTTTGATAACAACTCATAGCGCCACCAATATCCTTTCAGACCGCGGCCCATGCAGGTCTCTACAAACACCGAACAGTAGGAGTGCGGGGCGACATCTCCTCGTTGGCACGAACTACCACCACGCGTTCCGCCATATGTCAAACCCAATAAGCGGCCCACATAGGCCCACATAGGCCCACATAGGCCTGAGAGATTAGCAGAGTGGGTTGCAGCCCAGCGGCCAGCGGAATGACTCCACACACATCGAAAGCAATTTGCAAGAACGATCTGAGCCAGGTGTCAAGCTAGCACCTGAGGTGCAAAGTAACGCAACCCCATGGGGACAAATTTACGGCACCGGGTTCAGGCAGGGTTATCGGCCCCTAACCGCGAGGCGTGCTGACGCTAGGGGGCGCTAGAGCCGTGAAGCGCGTTGTGGGGGAGGGGGGTGGGGGGATGTGAACCGCGTCTTGTCACACCTGTGCTCGGACACTCTCAGCAGAATTACAGACAGGTAGATCCCACTCAAAGGAATTGAGCCGGTTAGGAGGAGGGAGGGAGACGGGAGGCGGTTACATCACTGAGCTTCACACGTTTAACATTCATTTCTCATCGAGACCTTCCAACAAGTATGATTCCCATTAAGATAAGGTAAGACTTTATTTGTCCCGCAGGGCAATTCGGTGGCAGCTCGATAACCAAAAAAAAAAACCAACAAAAAAACAAAAACAAAAACAAAACAAAAAAGAACCAAAAACAAACATCGCATTTCAGTTGAGTTTTATTTTGATGAAAGTAATACTTATTCCCAATCCCAATATTTATTCCCACTTCGTCAGCTGTTTCATCAAGACCTACCAACGGTTTTCGTGACTTGCCAAATCAAACAATTATGTTAAATAAAGTTTCAGCCAACTCTTCAAAAACAAAAAAAGCTGCCTTGCTAAGAACGTGATGCACATGTCACGAGTTACCAAGGCTAACATTTCTCCCGACTTCTTTTAATGATTTTTTCCTTTGTTGACGTGTATGTGTTTTTTTAAACAATGCCTGCATGATGTAGCCGAATGTGCATTCTGGATTGTTTGTTTTTTTGTTGTTGTTAGCAATTATGTTTTATTCGCAAGTTACATCTATAGAGTCTTTCGTTTTCATTAAGGTGGACTGCAGAGACACGGACAGAGCCGTGGCCTCAAGGAGCCAGATTTTAAGAGAAGCTTTGAGACACCCAGGAGAACTTAAAAAGCTCTCTTCATCACAAAAGAAAAGACAGAAGTCTGACAGTCAGGTCCCCGGTACGCTAAAGAAAGAAAAGTGGGCTGAGGAAATTTCTGTAGAAAGAAAACCTGCCTTTACATTCACAATTCGATGGGCGTGGGGAAGATCAGCAGCGCGCGTGCACAAACGTGCTGTTACCTTTCACCAACAATGAAAATTCAAAACAAAATGCAGGTCGCTGGATTGTGTTCCAGAATATTCACCACCTCAAAGAACTGCTTGCTATCGCCACCTTGGCAACAAACCGAACCGATCATCATTAACATTACCAATATCGTCACACCACCAGCTGCAGCACGTGCCAGCAGCCTTCATCCTGGCTGGTACCTGTGTCTACAGCAGGTCTGTCTACAACACGTCTGTCTGTCTGTCTGTCTACATGACTACATGGCGTCTGTCTTGTGCATGCAACGAGGTCCCACCCGCTCCCCAGCCTGGTCTTACTCCACCGCAGCTCGTGAAACATCCCCCAGATGCCGCCTAATCTTGGATCATTAGGCAATCTATCGCTTGAATTGACGCAGGAATTAAACCTGTCGTATTTTAAACAAGAAGGAGGAGGAGGGGGGGGAGCGGTTAGCTGCTGGCGTGGGCCCAGGCTTGTTCCGGTCACGTGATGATAAGAGCAAATGGCGGGCTTTCTGCAGTCGGCACAGGCGGTGCGTAGAGACAAGGAATGCCTTATCGGAGCAGCACGTGCTGTTTGCTTCAGAATTTTAATACGAAAGTGCGAGCATTTCTGATCATGAACAGGTGTTGGATAAAGGGGATGATGTTATCTGGTGGGTTTTAATGAGAAGCACCTGTCAAATAGCAAGCACGGCGTTCTTTCACACACACTCTCTCTCTCTCTCTCGCATCTGCTATATCTGCTAGATACTCGGGGGGGGGGGCATGACAACTGGGTGTCAAAACTACCTAGGGTACTCTTTTCTGTGGGATTTGGCTATGTATGGATGTTTCACCAAGTTGGATTTTTAAAGAAACAGAGAGATAGGTTACGGGATAATTTTGCCAGAAATGATGTGCTGGTCTGCACAATAGTTCTCAGTCTGAGATGTTTGGTATTTTCAAAAGCTGTATAAAACTAGAAAAGTATGTTGATATCTTAAACAACAATAACATAAGAAAGGCGTACACACGTTTTAAAGTATCAGAGACAAATAGTCACAGGAACCGTTTTGCACAACCTCCAGTAGTTCTCCATTATCCCTTCTGCCTAGGTATGACAGAGGATGAACTACATGTGCTATGTATATGTCCTGTTTATACAAATATGAGAAATAAATATTAAGATATTGAAGGGATGACTTTATGTTCTTAAGCAGGTATAACTAGTAACATCAGTGAGTGGGTAATGAGACAGTTTGGACTTGTTATATTCTTGATGTTGGAAAGACTCGTTTGTTAAGCTGTGTGGCAACTGACCAAGAGAAAATATCTGGTTGAAGTGTGTTGGTGTGTGAAGATGTGGAGGTGATCGAATGATGGGCCAGGGCGCGTATAGGGGCTGTGGTGGTGGTGGGAGGGAAGTGAAAGGTATTATAGGAGTGTGGAAGTGGGTGTGCAACCTTACAATCTGTTCTAGCATGTCTTTGCTGTATAATTGTATGTGTTTATGAGTGTGCGGGAATACAGGTGAACTGTGAATGAAAGTTGTATGATCTGGGTATATAATCATATGTGAGTAGATTCTCGCACCCTTGCTGGGAGCCGACATGCTTAAAGCAATAAAAGATATGTCTCTCTCTCTCTCTCTCTCTCGCACTTGCTGTAATATAACCTTAGCTGCTGGCTCGGCGTAAAATATCAACCCCCACCCCTCTCTCTCGCACACACATCAGACACATGTAAAATCACACATATAACACATGCTTAAACACACACGCGCGCACGCCCACACACTAACGCACACACACAGAGGAGATTGGTGTGTGAGGGGGGAGGGAGGGGGAGTGAGCGGGGAGTGAAGGGGGAGTGTGGGGGGAATGAGCCGTCAGCAACAAAGGACACAACCCGGCTAGAAAAAGTCAACAAGACACTAGAGGGGGTGGGGAAGGGAGATAAAAAAATGAGGGAGGGGGTGCTTAGGAGGGACGGGGGGGGGGCGAGAAGATATGTTGCACTCCTGATATATCTCACTGCTTGACTGCCAGTACACATCGCCTGTCCTGTAGGAAATTGTCCAGAAGAGGAAAATGATGGGTTTTTGCATGAACATTAGTTCCTTTGCATAGACAACAACCTATTTCACGCATCTAATGACAGACTGGAACATTGTTCGCCCCCGCTTCTCCCCTTCAGAGGAACTGGCTTTGAATAATGTAAAGTATGAGAGAAGAATGGAATGTCCACTGTTTTATTAAATTTCTCGAACTTGGAGTACAACATTCCCGCTTCTTTTCGATAAAAAGTGGCTATATTTTTTTTTTAAAGAAAGGGGAATATAATTATTTATTATAAACGCTTTTTGTGTTTGTGTCTGTGATAAAATTTTCTCACAAACATAGAATAAATCCATCATGAAAAGTAAATGTTTAAACCGAACGCAATCATATTTTTACTAGCATGTTCTCTACAGATATATATACAGTTTATATTTCTTAAATATCAGATGAGGTCGCCTGAGAGGCGATGTGGTAGCTGTCAGACAAGTGGCCATTGTGTGGCTGAGAACACCATAAACTTGCAGCAGTAATAAATAAAGCCAATCTCAACAATGCATAAGTCTTCTCCTGCAAACTTGTGGCACTTACCGGGTGCTAGGGAGCTGTCCGAGGCAAGAATGCCACCCAGAAAAAAAGGACGAACACTTAAACCTGAAGAGTGTTATAAATACCCACCTCAAACACCCGAGTAGATTGCCTGCTAACAACAAGCACAGGTAACCGAAAAATGGGGGACCACACGGAGGTGTCAAGACAGGTGTAGGGAGTAGTCCACGAAAACTCAGACCAACAACTTCCTCAACTTCACCCGCCAGTTTGTTTCCTGATAAGCCGTGTAGCATTTTTACGAATAATAAGATTGTATTTTTTGGCTAAAAGGGGAATATTACTTTTATTTCTGTGAAGTATGAAGCTGTAGGAATTTTCTAGAAACGATGTAACCAGTTCAGACTGCACGATTCGTCTGTTCAAGCCAGTCACGTGGTTCATCTATTGTACACTTGTTAGTACTGTAGCCGAAGGGCACAAGCATACAAGCAAATAATAATAATAATAGTGGATTTGTACAGCTCTTCCCTATGTGGACGTGAGTTCAATGCACTGCACACGAAAGACAAAAAGGGAACCGACAGTCAGCCATACATAAACAGAAGCATTAGATGAAGGGTGGGCAGACCTGGAGAGGTCCAAACATACTGTGTAGTGAGTAGCTATAGTAGACTATGTAGTGACTATGTAGTATGTAGGTGTAGTATAAATACTGTGTAGTGAGTAGCTACAGTATACTATGTAGTGACTATGTAGTGTGTAGGTGTAGTATAAATACTGTGTAGTGAGTAGCTATAGTAGACTATGTAGTGACTATGTAGTATGTAGGTGTAGTATAAATACTGTGTAGTGAGTAGCTACAGTATACTATGTAGTGACTATGTAGTATGTAGGTGTAGTATAAATACTGTGTAGTGAGTAGCTACAGTATACTATGTAGTGACTATGTAGTGTGTAGGTGTAGTATATATACTGTGTAGTGAGTAGCTACAGTATACTATGTAGTATGTAGGTGTAGTATAAATACTGTGTAGTGAGTAGCTACAGTATACTATGTAGTGACTATGTAGTGTGTAGGTGTAGAATAAATACTGTGTAGTGAGTAGCTACAGTATACTATGTAGTGACTATGTAGTGTGTAGGTGTAGTATAAATACTGTGTAGTGAGTAGCTACAGTATACTATGTAGTGACTATGTAGTGTGTAGGTGTAGTATATATACTGTGTAGTGAGTAGCTACAGTATACTATGTAGTGACTATGTAGTGTGTAGGTGTAGTATAAATACTGTGTAGTGAGTAGCTACAGTATACTATGTAGTGACTATGTAGTGTGTAGGTTTAGTATATATACTGTGTAGTGAGTAGCTACAGTATACTATGTAGTGATTATGTAGTGTGTAGGTGTAGTATAAATACTGTGTAGTGAGTAGCTACAGTATACTATGTAGTGACTATGTAGTGTGTAGGTGTAGTATATATACTGTGTAGTGAGTAGCTACAGTATACTATGTAGTGTGTAGGTGTAGTATAAAATGCTGTGTGGTGAGTAGCTACAGTATACTATGTAGTGACTATGTGGTGTGTGGGTGTAGTATAAATGCTGTGTGAGTGCGGTAGCTACAGTATACTATGTAGTGACTATGTAGTATGTAGGTGTAGTATAAATACTGTGTAGTGAGTAGCTACAGTATACTATGTAGTGACTATGTAGTGTGTAGGTGTAGTATAAATACTGTGTAGTGAGTAGCTACAGTATACTATGTAGTGACTATGTAGTATGTAGGTGTAGTATAAATACTGTGTAGTGAGTAGCTACAGTATACTATGTAGTGACTATGTAGTATGTAGGTGTAGTATAAATACTGTGTAGTGAGTAGCTACAGTATACTATGTAGTGACTATGTAGTGTGTAGGTGTAGTATAAATACTGTGTAGTGAGTAGCTACAGTATACTATGTAGTGACTATGTAGTATGTAGGTGTAGTATAAATACTGTGTAGTGAGTAGCTACAGTATACTATGTAGTGACTATGTAGTATGTAGGTGTAGTATAAATACTGTGTAGTGAGTAGCTACAGTTAACTATGTAGTATGTAGGTGTAGTATAAATACTGTGTAGTGAGTAGCTACAGTATACTATGTAGTGACTATGTAGTATGTAGGTGTAGTATAAATACTGTGTAGTGAGTAGCTACAGTTAACTATGTAGTATGTAGGTGTAGTATAAATACTGTGTAGTGAGTAGCTACAGTATACTATGTAGTGACTATGTAGTGTGTAGGTTTAGTATATATACTGTGTAGTGAGTAGCTACAGTATACTATGTAGTGATTATGTAGTGTGTAGGTGTAGTATAAATACTGTGTAGTGAGTAGCTACAGTATACTATGTAGTGACTATGTAGTGTGTAGGTGTAGTATAAATACTGTGTAGTGCGTAGCTATAGTAGACTATGTAGTGACTATGTAGTATGTAGGTGTAGTATAAATACTGTGTAGTGAGTAGCTACAGTATACTATGTAGTGACTATGTAGTGTGTAGGTGTAGTATATATACTGTGTAGTGAGTAGCTACAGTATACTATGTAGTGACTATGTAGTGTGTAGGTGTAGTATAAATACTGTGTAGTGAGTAGCTACAGTATACTATGTAGTGACTATGTAGTGTGTAGGTGTAGTATATATACTGTGTAGTGAGTAGCTACAGTATACTATGTAGTGACTATGTAGTATGTAGGTGTAGTATAAATACTGTGTAGTGCGTAGCTACTGTATACTATGTAGTGACTATGTAGTATGTAGGTGTAGTGTGTAGTATGAATACTGTGTAGTATACAGCTACTGTGTAGTGTATGTGATGTCAGGGTGTGTATGGTGAGTAGATGGCGGGAAATATAAGCAGGTAAAGAGAGGGAATATGGGCCGAAACAGGGAAGGGAGGTAAGTGAACAGAGAGGAATGTCGGAAGACAGGAATGCACACATCAAGATGGAGAGAAAGGTGGAGAGAAACAGGTCTTCAGGCACAAAGACTAGAATGTAAGCAGAAGATGGGGAGTAGGCAGAAAAGGGGATGTAAACAGAAAGAGGGGAATTAGAAAAAGGAGATTGCAGCACAAAGAGGGGAATGCAGGTACGTATCGGCATTCAGAGGGGAATGTGTGAGTATAAGGAACAGAAGAAAATTTAATCAGAGGTAAGTGCAGCAAAAAAGGGAAATGTAGTCAGACAGAGGGGAATGTAGGCAAAAAAGAAGTAAGTGCAGGCAGAGCAGGATGTACGCAGCCGGCTGTTGGTTTCCAGTATTTATCCTTGTGTATCCGAGCATCTACAGGCCTCACGTGTTTCATTCTTTCATGTCAACATGCCGGAGGACTGGCGTCATTTTCTACATGTGACCAATCCTGAGCTCTGCTCACCATCATGATTCCAACACATGGATTGCAATAGTTCTGGAGCCAGTTGCACAACATGTTTCTAAACCTTAAAACTGTTCTAAAGAAGCAAAATCTCTTTTTTGCCATGTAGATGCATTGCACAAGAACATATACATAAAAAAAAAATTGTACTGACAGGACGGAAAGTCGGACTTAAACAACTTTATCTTACTTAAAGCAGTTTTAGTTTTTAAAATTCTAAAATTGTGGTGTGCACTTTAAACTGATTATCTAAATAGAGTTCAGGCTTAAAAGTGTTTAAAATTAGAAATGTGTTGTGCAACTGACCCCAGAGCTACGAACGTCATGATTGCAAAACGCATTGACACCCCGCCCCCATCCCTCCCCCATCCCTCCCCTGAGTTCCAGGACGGCGGGCGGACATGCCTTCAGACCGTCTGCTACACCAAGAACTCTGCCAGCGACCAGCGACATTACCTCATGAGGAAGTAACTCCCTAGTGGGGAGCCTGACAACGTGTGACGAGGACAGGAAGAGGCTTGGTGTGCGCCTGGTCTACATCTTGCACGACACGTGACCATGCTGAACCACTGTGGTGAAGAGGTGAAAGGTCATCAATTTTCTCCTGATGTCAAGACCTAGGAGAAAGAAAAGGAAAGTCATGCTATGAAGATCGATGGGAGTAGAACTAAGATTTACAGACAGTATTAAATGTCTGGCAAGGGAGATAACTGTAAGTGCAGCCAGCAGGCCTGGATGTGGCTACAGCCTAGCAATGCACGTCTGCCAGGGATCAACGTCAGAGCATTGTCACAACAACTCTCCAAACGTAGAAAATGATTTGCCCTCCCCACCATGATATTAACACACACGTCTGGGTAACGGTAATTGTCTCCCTTGTCTGCAGTTGGCTCTGTGTCTGTGACATGATTAATGCAGTTGTTGCCCTGTGTCTGTGACATGATTAATGCAGGTTTTTTTTCTCTGCCTGTGACATTATTAATGCAGTTATTGCTCTGTGTCTGTGACATGATTAATGCAGTTTGTTTTTTTTTTGCTCTGTCTGTGACATGATTAATGCATTTTTTGCTCTGTTTTTGACATGATTAATGCAGTTGTTGGCTCTGTGGCTGTGACATGATCAACACAGGTTGGCTCTCTGTCTGTGACATGATTAATGCAGTTTTGTGCGTTCTCTGCCTGTCTGTGACATGAGTAATGCAGTGTTTTTCTCTGCCTGTGACATGAGTAATGCAGCTTGCTTTTTTATCTCTGCCTGTGACATGATTAATGCAGCTTGCTTTTTTATCTCTGTCTGTGACATGATTAATGCAGTTGTTGGCTCTGTGTCTGTGACATGATTAATGCAGTTGTTGGCTCTGTGTCTGTGACATGATTAATGCGGTATCTACCTTCACTTCCGTCCCCCTTAAAAAGGAAAGAAGAATAGAATCTTACGAGGTCCTTTCCTCGATATTCTAGCGTAATATGGCGTGGATAGTGAACATGCGTTTTCATGGCGGTAATAAATACATTTCCTTTACCTCACCACGCTGTGTTACACACACCCACACAGACACCACATCTCTGACGCCGGCCTTACCATAGTTAATCTGTTTCTCCAGCGGACCAGGCTAGTCACGAAATCGTTCTGTGTGTCACAGTGCGCTTGTTTGGAGGCAGAAAAGTGCTTCACGATGACTGGCTATCGGTTTTTGTTTGGATCGTAGTCCCACCGTGATCACAACGTGGTCACAACGTTGTCATAATGTACTTCAACAAACGCCAGTAATCGCTTCGTGTGGACATTAAAGGACAAAACGGGCGCAACATTATTTCTTTATGATCGGGTTAAGTTCGTTTTAAATAATAATTCCCAAAATATGAGTACATAATGATCCTTAATTATAAAGATATCAGCCTTCAAACATCGGCATTCTCACCTGCAACTAGGAAGGCGGGGAAAAAAATTACTCTCCTGTACTGAAGAGTTCTCTTCGTGCCCTGAGTATTTGTAACAGCGAGTGTGGATGTCTTCAAGTCAAATGAAGAAACATCACTCAGGTTGTCGTTTTCAAAAAGCTATTTCTTTTTGCCCCAAAAATGAAACAGCTGGTAAGTCAATCAGGTCAAAATTTAACAATCAGGGTCATTGCAGTCTACGTTGTATTATTACTGATTGTCTGTTACTAAGTGGGCGCATTGGAGTTAATTTTCTTATGTGTGTTATTTGTTAATCAAATGGAAACACGTTTAAAGTGTTTGTCTAAGAGAAACTCCTGTAATTTTGTTTGGATGGTTTCAAGTATAGCATTTTTATTTTATGGTTACAACTGACGTCTGATAAGGATTTTTTTACAATTAAAAATATAATGATAGTTTAAAACATGTTTATCGATGTAAAAACTTATTTCTTCCTCATTTAGCTGCATGCAAAATATTCTATTTACTGACTGATACTCGATCACACGTGTTCCCGTTTAAGCTCCTTATAATATGTTTATCACCCTCAATTCTGGTTTTTTTTCCCCTTTTTTAGCTATTTCGATCACACACATGAATGGTGGCCTCACACTGTCAGTTGTTGTTAGCATTATGCTGATAAAGATACGACTGATGATGTGTTTGTGACTGTCACACCATGTTACTTGTAGACCAGACGGTGTAGAAACTGTCGATGTTGTATATCTGGTGCTTGATCTACCAGCAGTCGTAGTTGTTGTAACATCTCGTGCTGTTGTACAGTAAGCACTGCTGTAGGAATAACATTTCTTCAGTTTACTGAAAGTCCAAGACTTGCTTGTACTGTATAAGTCACTGGATAACAATCCATTGTGAAATGTTTGGAGCAAATTCTTGAGTCCGGTGTGGGGACCTGAGTTCGCATGGCACGTTTGAACAAAGCAGAGACCTGTATATACACATATATACACATGTATACACCTATATACACATATATACACATATATTATATACACATCTGTGAACAAAGTGAATCCACTGGCGTTTGCTGCCATTATGTGTAGGATTTCCATCATGAGTACAAACTCACTCCCTCTGAGTGTCGAAGAGAACATTCAGCAACAGCACAATGTGTCCTGGTCAGTTTTCTTGTACCGAGGATTGCATCTTTCCTCTTCGACTTCAGCTCGTGCAGACGGGCTATTTTTAGAAATACTTCCGCTTTGTCACTTCCTGTTTTCTCGACAAATTCAGGTGTGCTTCAGAGAAAATATTAATATAAAATCTCTCATGGCTCTTTGTCATAAATGTTTTTGTGATACTTTCTCTTCTGTTTCCAGCGATTTTTGCTCAGCGATCGGTTGGGCTTTAAGCTCAGACGTTAAAAAAATATTGCATTTAAAACAGGTAAATCCGCCTGGCTTGAGTTGTGTGTTTATTGATGCAGTTTTTTTTAGACTCAATAGAAACAAACCGCCAATACAGACACACGCAGCTGAAGGCACAAGGGGAGCGTGACGCTGAAACAAGAGAAGACAACTCAAAACACCATCGTGACAGCGACACCCGAGAAGGTGGTCAACGAAACTGATGGATCTTAGTCACGAGAGAACTCGTGTTCTGTGAGTTCCCCCAGTGGTTGACTGTATATAAAGGGAACCTGTGTGTAGTGTACACCCAGTGGCAGAATGCGCTGTGACATTATTTGTAGTCCTGAGAATATTCCACAGTTGCCTTTACTTATTCCGGTGGTTGATTGGTGTGAGGTCTCTAAAGTGAGTGTTGACTCACAAGTCGACTATTCATTTAAGACAGCACAGTAAACTTGAAAGCGGTAATTTAAGACATTTTCAAGACATCACATGCACACAAGCCGAGGTGGAGTAGGTGGTGTGACGAAACAGAAGGTCGTCGTCTTAATTTTTTTGGGTGGAATCTCCTGCATACCTTTCTCGCAACTTTGTATTGGGTGAATAGGTACAACTCTCATGGACACTCATAACATTTTTCTCATTTAAATTAATAGCTAGAAGGTTTTTTCATCAGTACAGTGCGAATCATGTGTCGTGAGTTTAGTTCGCGCCTCCACTCAAGTTCCTACTTTGAGGATGTGGCATCGGCTTACAGGGCTACACTCATATCGAAGGATTTTAGGCGGTGACGGTGCAAACCACCAGCAACCAACCAAGCGAGTGAAGCAGGTGGCAACCAGTTCCTCGCATAACCATACTCAGCAGGCACTCAGGTTGTCATCTCCAGCCACAACAGCTTTCGCTAGAAATAAGGGAACAAACCGCAAGCGCAGAGACTCATTAGAGACAGACGACCACAACATCTTCACACCGCAAACACTCTTTTGTTTTATTGAGGTGGTCCGGCTAAAGCTTCTTCGTTACTGGAGAGATGACTATTTTAAGAAGGAAGCAAAGCCACGTTCTTCTTCACTAAGATCTGCCAATAAAAATCTCTCATTATATTTTTCAAGGGTCCCTCGGCCTTCATGGGGCTGGCACAACGGGACAGATTTTGCAGGCGCACCCTCATCAACGGTCCAGGTGGCGACTTCATGAGGTTTCCACCGGCAAGCCGACACCGGATGTTTCCACCCGGTTGTCTTATCTTCCAAGTATGTAGATGGCGCTCTCTGATGCGTGAATGATATTGGAAAGATCCAAACACGTGCCCACTGTGTGTGTGTGTGTGTGTGTGTGTGTGTGTGTGTGTGTGTGTGAGTGAGAGAGAGAGAAATTTTACTTAGTTTTCTCTAGCACTGTCGAATATGTAGCTGTATACAACAGTTCGACTTTTACTTTCCTTGAAAGAAGCAACAGGAGGATCAGAGTTAGAGGAGGGAGAGAAGCTAAAGAAAGAGAAGAAGAAGAAGAAGAAGAAGAAGAAGAAGAAGAAGAAGAAGAAGAAGAAGAAGAAGAAAAAGGGTTATTCATCGGCGCGGCGATGACACAGCTGCGCTCTGAGGTGCCGGGGCAGAGCCACGCTAACGACGACCACGTTAGTAAACAAACCACTCCATGTGGCTCAAATTACCTCGCCTGTCAGGGTTTCTCCTCCAGGGTGCACTCGCAGAGTTTCACCGGAAGCTGGCCTACGGGAGATGTGGTTGGCCAACAGACGTTGCGGCTTCACCTGGTCGCCATGTGGCGAGGCGCAACCAGGTGGGAGCACAGAGCTGCGGGCACCCGAGAACAAGAGACTGCAAGAGAGAGAGAGAGAGACAATGAGAGGGTGCGTGAGAGAGAGTGAGAGATGGAGAAAAGGAGACATCATCATCATCATCATCTCGTCTTCTTCGTTGTCGTTCCTCAGATCTTTAGTTTCATAGCACCAGTTACAAGATTGGGAAAGGGGGCCGGAAGATAAATCCCTGGATTCTTGAGATGATAAATGGAGATCTTAAGGTGCACTTAAGGTGTCGTGCAGGGCTACAGTGGTCAGGTCACCACAGGTCATCAGGACTGACAGGACTCGGTGTCATGGCCATTACTGTGGCCACTTGACGGCTCGGTTGTCGATGCACTGATTGAGTAGACTAATGGAGACTAATGGACTGTGGTCGTCAGACATAACTGCTGGTATGTACACACAAGTGTTGTTTTAGTGACTTGGCTGCTGTCGGCCCAAGTCCTCCTGACTGGGGCTGCACTGATAAAGTGCCCACCCTCTTCACACTAGGTCGTGAGGACCGCGAGCGAATATTTAAAGTGAGTGAATAAACATTCTGTCAGTAACTGATTTGTCTCCAACAGCAGTGAAAAATGCGTGTTTAACATTTGGCAAGAGTAAGGTTTTGTTATTCGCATCATTTTTGATCAGATTTCTTCCACCCGTGGACTAATGTCGCCTGCAGCAGCAGCCCGTAGTGTGTCGTCTGCCGGAGCTTTTGGCGGGGCTTGCGGTAAACCCGGTTGATGCTAAACCCCGAGGTGAGCTGCAGCAGAAAACTGGGATGTTTCTTACCACCCTGATCCATCGTGTCTGGCAATTCCAGCACATCATTACAAGTCCGCTACAGTTTTTTTTCTTCTTTGGTCTAAGCGACGCCTACTCGAGGCGATCTGTTATGGCGGCTTATCCGGGCGATCGACTGGCAGCCGCTAACTGGCAGGCGGCGAGCATCGCATTCTGAGAATTGCCAGCAGGTGCCAAGGACTTTCGCAAGAACATGGAGCTCGATGCAAGCCATCTGTCGCGTGGTGGCTGCACCTGATGGTAGTCGTCTGCCTCCAAACGGCCCGAGGCAGTGAAAGAGCGAGGGTGGCAGTGCGCGTGTGTTGCTCCTGCAGTGAGCGTGTTTGTACAGAGGGTCGGTGTAAGTGGAGAGTAAGACAAGGAGCTGAAGGTAAAGAATGAAAGTTGGAAGTGGGAGTGTGAAAAAGAAGAAAGAAGGGAAGTGGAGAAGAAAGAAAGAGGGAAACACATGAAACATGACAGAAAGAAGGAGAGATAATTAAAACGAGTTGATGCTGGAACATTTCTGAAAAATGAAATGTCGAGCAAAAAAACTTTTTAAAGCGTATCTGTTGGTGACGGGTGTGTGCGACAATGTAAAGAACAACCCACACATTGCTATGTATTTCTCCCCAAAACTCTCTCTCTCTCTCTCACACACACACACGCACACACACATTTCCTCAGTCAAATATTCCACTTTATGTTTTCAGATTGGGACCACATTCACTGACCTGTCTCCAGGGACTACAAGACTTTAAACAGACATCTTCACCAGGGGGGACCAGCAAGTCAAAGTGAATTCCGAATCCAGTTCTTGGCCCCCGCTGGACCGGGTTGTCTTTATTCTTTCTACATAGCAGGTGCATCAGATCACGGTTATCTGCAACGGCTTCTTGAAAATAAATTTCTTTCTCAGATACGTAGGGACAAACAACTCAAGCTGATAGATAATTGATATTAGAGCGCCGTGTGTGTGTGTGTGTGGAGGCAGGGAGGGAGGGAAGGAGGGCAATCTGAAGACTGTGAGGTGGGCCCCGTCTCCTAGTCTCACTCATCCTACTCTAGTCTTTTTGATGGCGGCAGAGTTCCTTTGTTGTAAATTAAAAATGAATACGAAGTACATCCTGCATTATAACAGTCCCTTAGCTCTGTAGACAGACACAAAACTCGCAACAGCCGAAAATGACTTCCTCACTAGCGTGCGATAATCACCAGACACACAACTGACACCTACACTATCATCAACAGTAACACACCAATATGATCATCATATTCTACACCACTACAGTATAGCTAAGCCACAGTTTACCACACTGTAACCTATTTCACACACACACACACACACACACACACACACACACACACACACACACACACACACACACACACACACAGAGGCCTGACCAGAGGGAGGGGCAGGGATGGATGGTTTACCCGGGGCCTGCGGCTGTGGAGGGTGCCCGGCCTTGGTCAGTAATTCTAAACATTTTCTTTTTCTTGTAAACAAAAGCGAGAAGAAACGATATCACAAGATAAATGTAGACTTCAAAGGTGGCTATCAAGTGTCAGCTTCACAACTACTAGAGTTACTGCTACCTCCAATAATTGTATAAGTTTAATTAATAGTCTCTTCTGCTTCACGATAAAAGGATGCACTGAACAAAATTTATACAATTTCTACAAATTATCTGTGAGAGCTTTGATAACTAATGTCACTGGTTTAAGTCGTGTTAATGAAGTAAAAACAATTATTAACATCTTTGCCATCCTGAGTATCATTATTATGTTTTCTTTTCTTACATAACACTCTTCTATGTAGTGTTATTCAAGCTCTGTGTACATTTATTCAAGCTTTACATTGTAAATTGTATGGGTGAACTGCTAATTGTGTATAATTCAGTTTCTTCATACCCCTCAAGGGCGGATGAATAAAACTGTTTGAGGTCTGTAGAGCGAAGGATATAAACCTTGTATTGTCTTTATCTTTCGTTCCTTTAATCTGAGGAGTTTTTCACGTCCACAGGTGCGAACAGATTAATCTTGATCGTCATTTTCTCTGTTACTGACCACTCACCTGTGCACACACCTCTAACATGTTCACCTCATGCACTGACCGCTCACGTGTGCACACACCTCTAACATGTTCACCTCATTTCGACAGTCATCACTAGAAGAAGACGATTACCTTGTCCCACTAATTAGGTCACAGCACATCGTCACTGTCACCTGTCTTCACATCTGCCAGACTACAGGGACAGCAGTTTTCTGTTTTTGTTACATGGCGGATGACAAGCCCACAGGGTGGAGGGTGGGGTGGGATGCTATCGCCATGGACGAAAGAAGTGCAGATAATTCTCTGCCAGTCTGGCATCCGTCGTGACTCGGCTCCTTTGATGTGCCTGGCCACAGGTGGCAGCACCTGTCGGTCTCACCAGACGACGCTGAGAGAGATTTTCATCAACAAGGGTGATGATATTTCTCCCCTACCCCAAACCCTTTCCCCCTACGAACGCCCGTTTTGCGTGCATCTCCATGCCGTTTAGGGTGGAGGGTACCGTGGTATCCCACCCGACGGCAGGCTGCGATGTGTTGGTTCCCACGTGTCTTGTAACGAGCTGCTGCCGAGCTTTTCACACCTGTAAATCAGGCACTTTATCAGATTCTCGCCCAGCAACTCAAGAGGGTTGGGGAATGGCAGAAATTGCAATAAACAGCTGTTTCCTGTCTGTAAACTTCCCTTTCCTTCTCGTTCTTCTCTTTCTTCTTCTTAATCACCATTAATGGTCGTTGTAGTCGTCGTAGTCGTCTTTATCGTCAGCTATCTTCCTCCGCCCATTTTCTGTCTTCTTTCTTTTCTCTCTCTGTCTCTAAGCACTTGTCATGGCTTCGTCTGACCATCGGGGTCGTGTGTTTAGTGAGGACGGACTGTGGTCGGAACAGTTTCATGACTGATCTTACGCCTGTAGTCACAAGGCTGTCGACTGAAGTCAGTTTACTTCCGTGTGTCTGTCAGAACGCTGTTGGTCAGAATGCTTTTGTTTGTGTGGCCAAAACGCTAGTAACCTCCAGTCACCCGTTTGAAGCTAGCAGTTGTCAAGGACCAAAGTGAGCGAGCCATTTACATCGACAAGTCACCAGGACTCACCATAGCAACAAGCCGCAACACCAACATCAGCAGCGACGTCCCCCTCGACCCGTTACTAAGACAACAGTGACTTTGATGGACAGACCTCGAGTCGGTCTGGCGCCTTGGGTTTGCTGTCGACCTCTTCAGAGAATTATGCATGCATGTGACCCTCACCCCAATTATAGATGTCACCTCTTCCGGTGTTAGTATAGGTTCATCGCTATGCCTGTGCAGTATTTGAACAACACCTGTACTTACTTTAAAATACATTCAACCTAGGACAGTTTCTAATCCCCAAACCTAGTTTCTCATAAATTTTCTAAATAGAACACACGGTAATGTATAGAAAAAAGATAGCGGGAACATTCTCAACAGTCGATGAAGTTTAAATAGTTTCAGCCAAGTGCGATGCTTTGTCGACATCAACCTTGCAGTTCATTTTCACAGGTTTTACAAAATGTCAATGTACAGATGTTTAGTCGTTCTTTTTAGATGATTACAATTGGTTAAGTACACACACCACGTGTAAACCTCCAAAGTCTTGATGAGAATGAACAGGGAGTGACTTGGTGGCACTGGTGCTAAATAAATGACTTCTTAAATATATCGGTCTTCCATTCTTAAATATATCGGTCTTCCATTCTTAAATATATCGGTCTTCCATTCTTAAATATATTGGTCTTCCATTCTTAAATATATTGGTCTTCCATTCTTAAATATATCGGTCTTTCATTCTTAAATATATCGGTCTTCCATTCTTAAATATGTATTGGTCTTCCATTCTTAAATATATTGGTCTTCCATTCTTAAATATATCGGTCTTTCATTCTTAAATATATCGGTCTTTCATTCTTAAATATATCGGTCTTCCATTCTTAAATATGTATTGGTCTTCCATTCTTAAATATATCGGTCTTCCATTTTTAAATATGTATTGGTCTTCCATTCTTATATATATCGGTCTTCCATTCTTAAATATGTATTGGTCTTCCATTCTTAAATATATCGGTCTTTCATTCTTAAATATATCGGTCTTCCATTCTTAAATATATCGGTCTTCCATTCTTAAATATATCGGTCTTTCATTCTTAAATATATCGGTCTTCCATTCTTAAATATATCGGTCTTCCATTCTTAAATATATTGGTCTTCCATTCTTAAATATATCGGTCTTCCATTCTTAAATATATCGGTCTTTCATTCTTAAATATATCGGTCTTCCATTCTTAAATATATCGGTCTTCCATTCTTAAATATATTGGTCTTCCATTCTTAAATATATCGGTCTTCCATTCTTAAATATATTGGTCTTCCATTCTTAAATATATCGGTCTTCCATTCTTAAATATATCGGTCTTTCATTCTTAAATATATCGGTCTTCCATTCTTAAATATGTATTGGTCTTCCATTCTTAAATATATTGGTCTTCCATTCTTAAATATATCGGTCTTTCATTCTTAAATATATCGGTCTTTCATTCTTAAATATATCGGTCTTCCATTCTTAAATATGTATTGGTCTTCCATTCTTAAATATATCGGTCTTCCATTTTTAAATATGTATTGGTCTTCCATTCTTATATATATCGGTCTTCCATTCTTAAATATGTATTGGTCTTCCATTCTTAAATATATCGGTCTTTCATTCTTAAATATATCGGTCTTCCATTCTTAAATATATCGGTCTTCCATTCTTAAATATATCGGTCTTTCATTCTTAAATATATCGGTCTTCCATTCTTAAATATATCGGTCTTCCATTCTTAAATATATTGGTCTTCCATTCTTAAATATATCGGTCTTCCATTCTTAAATATATCGGTCTTTCATTCTTAAATATATCGGTCTTCCATTCTTAAATATATCGGTCTTCCATTCTTAAATATATTGGTCTTCCATTCTTAAATATATCGGTCTTCCATTCTTAAATATATTGGTCTTCCATTCTTAAATATATCGGTCTTCCATTCTTAAATATATCGGTCTTTCATTCTTAAATATATCGGTCTTCCATTCTTAAATATATCGGTCTTCCATTCTTAAATATGTATTGGTCTTCCATTCTTATATATATCGGTCTTCCATTCTTAAATATGTATTGGTCTTCCATTCTTAAATATATCGGTCTTCCATTCTTAAATATGTATTGGTCTTCCATTCTTAAATATATCGGTCTTCCATTCTTAAATATATCGGTCTTCCATTCTTAAATATATCGGTCTTCCATTCTTAAATATGTATTGGTCTTCCATTCTTAAATATATCGGTCTTCCATTCTTAAATATATTGGTCTTCCATTCTTAAATATATTGGTCTTCCATTCTTAAATATATCGGTCTTCCATTCTTAAATATGTATTGGTCTTCCATTCTTAAATATATCGGTCTTCCATTCTTAAATATATCGGTCTTCCATTCTTAAATATATTGGTCTTCCATTCTTAAATATATCGGTCTTCCATTCTTAAATATATTGGTCTTCCATTCTTAAATATATCGGTCTTCCATTCTTAAATATATTGGTCTTCCATTCTTAAATATATCGGTCTTCCATTCTTAAATATATCGGTCTTCCATTCTTAAATATATTGGTCTTCCATTCTTAAATATATCGGTCTTCCATTCTTAAATATATCGGTCTTCCATTCTTAAATATATCGGTCTTCCATTCTTAAATATGTATTGGTCTTCCATTCTTAAATATATCGGTCTTCCATTCTTAAATATATTGGTCTTCCATTCTTAAATATATCGGTCTTCCATTCTTAAATATATCGGTCTTCCATTCTTAAATATATTGGTCTTCCATTCTTAAATATATCGGTCTTCCATTCTTAAATATATTGGTCTTCCATTCTTAAATATATCGGTCTTCCATTCTTAAATATGTATTGGTCTTCCATTCTTAAATATATCGGTCTTCCATTCTTAAATATATTGGTCTTCCATTCTTAAATATATCGGTCTTCCATTCTAAAAGGAAACATTAGGAGCGACTGTAAATGTAAACTTCATCAATCTGTAGAAGAGGTTTGCGCTGTTTGTGGTTTTAGACACGATAATTTTCCGCGCATATGTTTGGCGCAGCTGGTCAGGTAAAGTTCCACAATGCGATGGTCTTACCAGTACAAATCGGGAGGTCAAAGGTCGCCTCGCGCAATTTCCGAACTACATCGTCTCCAGGTACACGCGCTAGTGATCCCATGTATACCTTGGAGGTGCTGCAACCTCCAAAGTAGCTAAGAACCAGAGGTAAATAAGGGCAGAGCTCGAGGGAGGGGAGGAAAACGAAGATTTACTGAACTAGACTAGTCCAGTGTCCATAGCTACGGGACAGGGAGGTCACTCTTAAGCAGCAAGATACTTCTGGCTTAAAGCCCCTGTCGACTTTCATCGAATGTCCCCCACATCACAGTTTCCTTCCCCCCCCCCCCGCCCTCAGCCCCGTTCCCACCTTCCAGTGCCCACCTTTCAATTCTTCCCTCCTTTCACTGCATCGTCTACAAAATTCTCGTGGTTGCCACTCGTCCTAGAAGTTGTTCTCTCGCTTTCTCTCTTCGCTCCGTGCTGGTGACGGTGAACCCTACCCGTGTGTTGGCGAAGTCAAAGGGTCGATGGCTGCAAGACTAGATATAGGAAGACAATTAGCCAGGTGCACGCTTGGGATAGCATGCAAGGCCTCTTTTCTCTCCCCCACTCCCACACACACACACACACACACACACACACACACACATTTTACGAAGGCGAAATGTGCTTCTCATTTGCTGTAACATTTCCGACATGTGATTGCAGTTACAGTGATTGTTTCGAGCCCGAGGCGCCTGGCGTAGGGGCCGGTGCCAGCACTCGCGGCAAGATGATTATTGCATTGTGCAGATGTTCTAATTGCGCGCCGTTGCCAGCCTGCAGCTGCCGCGCATTTGAGGAAAGTGTGTGAACGCACCGTCCCTTCAACTTGCAGCACTTGCGAAATTGGGCCGTAATAACCAAACTGAAGAAAAACAGCTCCTGTGATTTCCGAGAATTCGGAAATCATTTTTGTTTGATTCCGCAGGAAAAATTCGCTTGGTGGCTATCTTGTGGGATCCAGGCACACGGGAGTCTTTGAAATCGTCGTTAAGGTTGCCCGGCAACCAGACACTTCTCGACACCTGACTTCGATGTAGCTTTCGATATAACGCACCCCCGTCATGGTTTCCTCCCATGGCCCCCATCTTCAAAAAACAAATATTCACGCACCTCAGATGATCTCTGCAATCGCTTAACACTCGAGACACAGCTACACCGCGAAACAGACTTGCCATCTCCCCCCCCCCACCACCACACCCTCTACTCCCGATTGTGAGGACGAGACCAAAAAGGGGATCAACTGTAGGGCGCGACAACCACGTGATGTACTGCCCAACTCCTGCCAGTGCTGCTGACTCCTCCTGCGGTGGCGCACGTCAACCACTCACAGCAGCAGCAGCAGCAGCAACAACAACTCTTGATGCCATGCATTAGCAGTCTGCTCCCCTTTCCTCTGCTGTCTGCCGCATTTGTTGCGCACCCACCCGCTTATACATCCATTTCTTCCCTCCTTCCGTTCCCTCCTCTCAACCACACCACCAGAGGCCATACACACATACACACACACATACACGTTTACAAATATCCTAACAGCATAACACACACACACACACACACACACACACACACACACACACACACTTTTGCTTTCACTGACAATTTTAGTCGAAGATTATTTTAGTATTAATACCAACTCCGGCACTTTCTCCGCTGCTGAATGCCTTTATTATTATTTTGAACATGCTCTGATTTATTTTATTTTGTTACATTAAAGACTTATAGAGACAGAGAGAGAGAGAGAGGGTGTGTGTGTGGAAGAAAGAGAAAACGTATACAAGGATGCACATGCGAATACATTCACTCGTTCGTTTCTCTGTCTCTCTCTCTCTCACACACACACACACATCCACGCAGGCCCGAGCGCTAAGAGCCCGGTCACTAAGTGCGCACATTAAGCAGCAGCACGAGGGCAGAACACCTCCTCATCCTCACTAACTTGAAAGCCATAGCAGTGTAAAACATCTCCACGGGCTTTAAAAGCAACCGTAATATTTGAAACGTAGTTTTACCATATTTCACTCAGGATGTTCTTCTTGTAACAGTGTTGAACTGTTTCACGATCTGTCGTGCACAAGACCACAATGTGGCTTTAATTGTATTTCATTTTCATTCCAGGTATTCCAGGTGTCAAGCAACCCTTCACAAGTAAAGCATTTTGTGCGTGCGCGCAGGATGTGTGTGTGTGTGTGTGTGTTTAGAGGGAGATAGAGGTGCATGGGTGTGGGTGTGCGTATGTGTAAGTGTAGGGACAAAAGAGTGGTTGTGGTAATATAGGGGGTGGAGATGAGGCTGATGGTGTATGAGAGACGAGGGTTCTATTGTAAATAAAGTACAGAAGGGAAAAAGAATGGGGTTTCCAAAGAACTGGTGGCACCTTCACCAGTTCGCCAGAAATTCCACTACTATGTACTCAATTCCACTACTTTGTATACAATTCCACTACTATGTACACAATTCCACTACTTTGTATACAATTCCACTACTATGTACATAATTCCACTACTATGCACATTGTTCTATTCATCCCTAAAACCTCATCCTCTCACTTCCTCTCATTTTGAAATGATCTAAAAAAAAAAAAAAAACTCCTGCGGAGGTCACTGTCTCACTGGCATATCCATGACTCAGCATTAATGCTGATGGATGTCGGGGATGTACTGATCTGACATCACTAACAGATGAAACCACCAGCCAAGCGTGAAGGCGGAAACTTTAGTCAAGCGTTGTTGGGATAATTTTTGATAAATGGTGTTATCACACGACTACATATTTGTGCTAGCGAATCGTTTCTTTCCTGCGATATGTATTTCTAAATAAACAATAAAATAATTTGTGTTCTAGGCGCGGACCTACACGAGCATTGTGGAAAGTAGGCCCAGCGGTGATTGGTTAGAACTCCCGGTGCTAACTGGAGCGGGCCTGCCAGACAGCCAGCCAATCAGCCGGGGACGACACGACAGACGATGCAGATCTGACCAGCGATACGACAGAATGAGGAGGAGACAGACGACAAACTTGCTGTAGAGGGAATGCACCCATAGCATTTGCTCAAGCCCTTTCATCAAAGGATGGTACATTTGCTTGCTCTCCTCTTCATCTCCCTGAATGTGTGAGATAAAGTTGCTTTTTCACACCATAAACCCTCACCACTCGGGTACTCGTATAATCTGTGTAACAACTGTCGAGTGTGATAACAGCAAGAAAGGAAAAGCTCTCCGAAATAGGAACTAGTCGTTTGGTGACAGAAGTTGTAGAAAAGAAACTTTCCGGTTGAAAATAACTGCTGGAGACAGTTTTGCTCTTGTTACCCCCACTACCCACCCATCAAAAAAAAAAAAAAACTCTCAGAGTTCGAATGCATTACAAAGTGCTTATTTTAGAGAAACGATGAATTATGATAAACAAATTCTGCGTTTGACATCTTACAAACGATCGACATCTTTGTCCATGATGCGAATGATAGTTTCACAGAATCTGGATGAAAAGTCGAGATTTTGAAACAGTGGTGATGAGCTTTCCCGAGATCCTTTTTCAGAATCGTTAGTGTGTACAGCGCACCCTCGTTCGTTTTCTGTGTATCCAGAAGATGTTGGAGACTATATTTGCCCGTGCGGCTGACTGCCGGCCCACAAGTGTGTGGGTGCCGCCGGGACAGTCCCTGTCCTAATGCAGGCTGCATGCGTCACGTGCACGCCACCACAACCCCTTCATTCCTGGCAGACGACCTTCCCGTGCCGGGCTGTCACATAAACATGCCAGCGGAACAAAACACAAACAGCCAATCGCTGACATGCAGTTGCCGCCATATTTACTGCGTCACGTTCAAGGCCGATAAGTCAGTGCAAACATAATCGCCTGTGGCGCGCGCATAACGGAAGACACTTGCACAGCGACGAACAATTTGTTTTCGCGGACATTCAGACGGGCCATTTATTTGGGGGCATATCGTCCGCAGTCACATCACCCGGAGTCTGTCAGCTCGGGCCATCGGCTTACTCCTGTTCTGTGTTTGTCTGACAGGGTTTGTCTGTGTGACAGGGTTTGTTGTCTGACAGGGTTTGTCTGTGTGACAGGGTTTGTTGTCTGACAGGGTTTGTCTGCGTGACAGGGTTGTTGGGTCTGACAGTGTTGGGTGTGACAAGGTTTGTTGTCTGTGTGACAGGGTTGGTTTGGGTGTGGCAAGGTTTGTTTTCTGTCTGACAGGGTTTGTGTCTGTGACAGGGTTTGTTGTCTGACTGACAGGGTTGGTTTGGGTGTGGCAAGGTTTATTTTCTGTCTGACAGGGTTTATGTCCGTGACAGGGTTTGTTGTCTGACAGGGTTTGTTGTCTGTCTGACAGGGTTGGTTGGGTGTGACAAGGTTTGTTCTATGTGTGATAGGGTTTGTTTTCTGTCTGACAGGGTTTGTGTCTGTGACAGGGTTTGTTGTCTGTCTGACAGGGTTGGTTTTGGGTGTGGCAAGGTTTGTTTTCTGTCTGACAGGGTTTGTGTCTGTGACAGGCTGACAAGGTTTGTTCTCTGTGTGACAGGGTTTGTTTTCTGTCTGACAGGGTTTGTTGTCTGTGACAGGGTTTGTTGTCAGTTATGTGGACACCTAGAATTTGACAGAAAGGACAGGAGGCGAACTCACCACAGCAGTCAGTCCGCTCCGTGCAGCCAGTCTTAAGCATAGTGATGGCCACAAAGGGCAGGTCACTGTTAGTAATGTTATTTGTCCCTGTTATGACTGTATGTAGATTTTATTGTTATTGCTGGTCAGCAGGGCGGCCCGCAGTTGATTGATGAAGCTCACATAGCAACACCACAGACTACCGACTGCGAGGCAATGACAGTCCAGTGCACACACACACACACACTGTCTCTCACACACACACTCTCTCTCTCTCTCTCTCTCTCTCACACACACACACACTCTCTCTCATATACGATCCCAGGAAGTACGCCACTGCCATGCACACTCATGGACGGACATCACTCCAGTCAGCCAGACACCTGGAGAAAGTCTGTGACTGCAGCTTGAAGCAGTGTCGGAGGGGCAGGGCACACTTACCGAAGGGAACCTGAGGCGCCGGGTACAATGGACGTGTAGATGGGTGGCTAGAGCCCATCCTCTGTGTGAAATGCTCATAAAGTACAGGGGCCAGTTGCACAACATGTTTCTAAATCTTAAAACTGTTCTAAAGAAGCAAAATCTCTTCTCTGCCATTTTGATGCATTGCACAAGAACATTAAAAAAAATTGTACTGACAGGACGGAAAGTCAGACTTAACTTTATCTTACTTAAAGCAGTTTTAGTTTTAAATATTCTAAAATTGTGGTGTGCACTTTAAACTGATTATCTAAAACGATTTAAGGCCTAAAAGTGTTTAAAATTAGAAATGTGTTGTGCAAGTGGCCCCTGGTCAGAAGTCTTCTTTCGTGTGATCCACGTTTAGCTCTTACTATAACTAATATTTGGTCAACCCTTTCGGTGAATTTTGTTTCTTCATAACCCTGTGGCCCCCAGTGTTGCACAAAGGATGTGGGGCTCGTTGCAAAACATGTTTCTAAAGCTTAAAACTGTTTTAAAAAAGCAAATTTTGAAAGGTTTTCCAAAATCGCTTATACATTTAGATGCGTTGCACAAGTAAAAAAAAATGCACTGAAGAGACTGAAAGTCTGGCTGAAGCAGTTTTATCTTATTTAAAACCAATTACAGTTACAAAAGTTCTAAAACTGCGTGGTGCTCTGTGTTTCTCTATAAAAATGATTATCTCAACAGATTTCAGGCGGAAGAGTGTTGTGCAACTGTCGTCAGGATGAAGCGTTGGTTGACTACACGTGGACACCAATGAACACCGTGTATGTGTTTGCTCGAGGGAGTCAGTGTGGTTTAGAATAGCAAATCTGTCTACAAATTGATGATCTACGCTCTTCGGGGGGCCTAATAAACCATTTGATGTAATACATAGCAGCTAACATGATGTAGGAGATATGTATTTATATCTGGCAAAATATTTTAAAATACTGTATACTCAAGCACTGTAATCTTTGGCATCTGACTTAGAAAGACACCACGTAGTGTCGCCGGTGTAGTCGATGCCAATTAAGTTTCTAATTAAGTAAGAAAGATGGAAGTTGTCATACGATGTCTTCTTTATGACGAAGGATATTTTTAAATGCTAAGATTACACGTGTTTCAAGAAATAAAATAATTACGGGGGTAAGTAGAAGCCTTCACTGTACAAACTATAGAGCAGAAATAGAAGCCCTGGTCCATGCAGCAAATACCATCAGCAGCAAAGCAGACCACGACAGCCAGGTTGTCTTCCCGACCGATGCTCTGTCTGTGCTGCAGGCAATCAACAACAACAAACTGCCAGGCCTGGAGGATGCACTGCTAAACACCAAGTGCCTCAGAACAGCCCTACAATGGATCCCATCACACTGTGGAATAGATGGGAATGAGGAGGTTGACAGGATGGCTAAGTTGGGTGCAGAGGACGAGCAAGAAGACAATGCAGTCAACATGTCAGAGATGAAAACCATCATCAAATCTATGTACAGGCCACAACAACCACGAGACAGTTACCATCAGCTGTCCAGACCGGACCAGGTCGTTATTTTCCGCCTCAGGACCGGGCACAACAGACTGCTTCAACATCTACACAAGAAGCTACACCTCGTACCGTCCCCGAGATGCCCATGTGGAGAAGCAGACCAGACTGCAGAACATATCCTACAGGACTGTGGGAACCTCCGTCCCCTAAGGGAAGAGATTTGGCCACAGCCGGAGACTCTGCTTAACAAACTGTACGGGCCAGCGGAGACTCTACGAAAAACCACCAGTTTCATCTCAAGAGCTGGCCTCCAGGTGTAACCAGGCGAACGACAAAAAAAAAAAAAAAAAAAAAGTAGAAGACTTGATGAGGCACGAATCACGAGAAGTGAGACGACAGGTAATCTGCTCTTATTAAAGGGCGCCATGCAGTGTCCATGCAACATTTTAGTCGGGATGTAACAAGTATTTTTTGTAATTAAGCCAAATGAGCGAGACTGAGGATGGAACGGCATTGCTGGCAAAATCCCAGACCCTCTTCTCAGAAACCTGCAAGCTACCTGCATCTGACAAATGACAGTTATTTCCCCCTGACTACCGCATCGCAAGCTTCACACGTGAAATAAAAAACGACTGATGGCGGCGGGCTCCGACAAGGAGGAGAGTTGGATGAAAGCAGTGTGAAGAAAGTGTGAAAGAAGTGTGGGGTGTGCCCCCTCCAACCTCCCCACAAGGAGGCTGCGGGCGATGTACATGATGCAGAGAACCTTAACCAGCTTCTGTCTCTTACCCCCACCCACACCTCTACCCCCCAGTATTAGGCCTTCCCTCTCTACCACTGTCAGCGCTTCCTTAATAACATAACGATTTTATGTGTAACTGCTTTTTGTCAAGCACTGTAAATGTTTCGCTTCATTTCTAGCAGTCGTCTGTCTAACCTTTTCTTTTTTCTTTTTAAATCTGTATGCGTTTCTTTCTTTAGTGTGTGACTGTATCGCCTCTAGCAGTCCATTGTTTTTAAAGTAGGGTAACTGTGTCTTGGGGGCGGTCCGGTGGCGCAACGGTTAGCGCCTGTCACCAATACAGTGAAGGTTGGCTGTCCTGGGTTCAGTTCTCGTCTCGGGCACGCTGTTTTTCTCTGCATGTGGCATCTGTTTACAGGGCTGGCTGCCTTGCCGTAATATAGCCTTAGTTGCTGGCTCGGCGTAAAACACCAATTAAAAAACAACTATATCTTGGGTATATGACTGCTTTTTTTCTGACAGTATGACGGCTTCTTCTTTTAGTTCTTTAGAAGTATGGGTGCTTGTTTCAAAATCAGTTCAACAGTAGTGGAAATGTTCAACAACTCTGTAAGTAAGTTCTAAATTTTTTGACGGCGTTTGTCTTACATTAATTTTTTTCAAGCTTGCACACAGAGGAACCCAGGTTTCCCGCTTGCCCGTGAGGCCGACAAAGTCTTTAATTAGATTCTTTTGCCACTCCGCCTGTTTGCAGTACCTCGTAACATCTCTCTTGCAGCGAGATTGAATTTTCACACCAGTGGGCTGCGAGATTAACACAACATCTCTACGCATGCGTATACAGTTTTTTTTTTAATTTCAATTTTCAGTCGCATCAGAAATGACGCAAGGCGCAGCCTCGTTATAGATTTTTACCGTCGAAAACGCGGACAAGAGTGGAGTTGGACTTTCATAACTCGTCTGTTCAACGCCCTGAAGAGATCGCATCATGACGTGGCAAGTTCTCGACTTCTCTCCCCTGCAGTGCACGTGCAGCGGAAACACGTGGTCGTGCGATCCGCCAGCGTGCTAAAAATAGCTCTTGTCAAGATGGCTGTCAGATCTGAATCTCGCCTCCCAGTTTTGTCATGTTCAACTCCCATCCTGGCCTCCTCCCTCCCAAGCCAGCAATCTACCGATCTTTGCACATCCTTCAAAATGTGAGCCACGTGGGTCGCCTTTCTTTTCTCTCCTAACAACTACAGCTGCGCAGCTCCCTGTTAACAACTACAGCTGCGCAGCTCCATGTTTCCTAATTAATGCAGTGTCTCGAAAAGATTCTGCCGCCATAGAAAACTCTTTCTCAGCAACAAGGGTATGCGATACGGATGCAACCCTCACTCAAAAACTGGGTTCTAGATCTCTCCTGCTCCACTCGGCCCCTAAACCAAACAAAAGGAAAAGTTACTGGTCACGGATTTCATTCAAATTTAAATGTGGAGGAGCGCCTTCAGCTAAAATTGTCTCTCGCGTGCAGGTCACGAGCGGAATACTAATGTGACGCCTAAGGAGGGCAGGGAGGGGGGGGATAGCAAACTCAGTCAGACCCTTCACAGGAAGAGTGTAGGCTGGTGTCTTTGTGGACTGCTGCCTTCAGTCTGTAACACTTGGCCACACGACGAAAACCCTCTCGTCTGTGCTAGTATTACGGGAGCTCGCCAATATCTCCTACTTACAGTTTTCATCTTCCAGGGGCAGAAGTAGTTTTCTGCATGACTGACACCAATTTCGTGTCCTCAGGATGCTGCCTCTCTTGGACCGAAAACTTCCTGATAGGATGAGCTCAAGGGAAAATTCTTCAGAAGCCTGGATATGATCTGATAGATTTCAGCTTCTGGAGAAAGCAAGCTATTACATAAATTTCTTCCAGCAAATTTGATTGCAGAGAGAGAGAGATTCCACTTCAGGTCTGGATCTGTCTCATTCTCTGTTTTGTTCTTTTTTCTGTCTTTGCTCATTTACTCTCTTGATCCGTCCCCTCGAATTAAGCCTCCAGTTGATTTTCTTTCCTGTGACCCGACATTCTCCTAAATAACTAGAACGAGCTGCTAATCAAATTCGATATCGCTTGAGTTGAGCTTAGTCGATTTCATATCATTCATCCTTACTTCTGGATATGAACATAAAACACTTGAGTCGGACGACAGACAGCCACACACACACACACACACACACACACACACACACACACATACACCTTGACTGGCACCAGTTGCTGAGATGGTATGGTGGTCCGTTGGTACTTGTCGTCTGGAAGAACAACTGGATGGATGCAGTCGCTGACAAAGCTCACCACTCGGGGCTGTCATGTCAGGTCCTGCAAAGTACCAGCCCATTCCTTTACTTTCACCAACCAGTTCTTCTTCTGTTGACCTCAGTGTTGACCCCACTTCAAGGTACCAAGAAGGACGGGTTTGGGGCAAAGTTTGCCGGGTCACATGGTGGTGTTATTTTGCAAGATTCCGCCTAGTCAGGCCATTGCTGCTGTTGCTGTTGCTGTTGCAATCCTGATGCTGATGTCTGTTGTAGTACTTAAAACATTTCCCCTCATCTCTTCGTGCAGATCTCTGCCTTGCGGTTGCCACTGTTAGCCCTGACTTAACTCTTGTCAGTGCTGATTTCTATTTCCCATGACTCGCCCTATGTGTGTGTGTGTATATATATATATAATAAATAGCTATAGTTTGCTGGTAAGGTCTTGTAGTTTGTTGCATGTCATCAGATCTGCCATCAGATCTGTCATCTTCAAAGCGTAGGTTACATATGAGCCTCCCATTGATGGAGACGGCAGTGTGATGGTCGTGAAGGCTTTCCCTGGTGTTCTCCCGAAAGATGTTGAACAGCAGATGCGATAGTGGGCAGCCTTGACTCACACCTACTGTTGTGTGAGTTATCATCTGACATTTGGTTACCCAGCAGTACTGCACCCCTTGAGCTATCGCGCACCATTTCGATGACTTGAACGAGGCCTTTAATGTTCAATTTTCGCATCACATGCCGCAGCCCTTTGGGCCAACCTCTGCCCAACTCTTTTTTTTTTTAAATCGATGGAGTTGTTGAAGAAATCCCGCTGGTGTTGTATATTTTTTATCAGGATGTGACGGTTCAGCTGTGGTCTTCTGCAAGAAATTCCTCAGCAGTAGTGCTAATACGATTAATAGATTATTTTCAGCGAGGACTTTGCTTGGGTGGCTCATTAGATTTATGGGTCCCTACCTTTAGCACTGTTTGCTGTTTCTTTCTCTGGAAGGAAGAAATAGGTTCAAAGAACGGAAGCAATCGCTAGCTATACAAGGCACTCTGTGCTGTAAGAAAGAAATAAAGAAGAACAAAGCAATAAAGCGGTAAGACAAGAAAGGGCAAACAAGGAACAGAATGGAGAAAAAAAGGACTGACGGGGAAAAAATAAAAAAGAAGGATAAATGAAGGACGGAAAATATGGTCGAAACAGTCATACTGTCACCTTTATGTACCGGTCACTGTCAGGTACTGACGTCACCTTTATGTACCGGTCACCGTCAGGTACTGACGTCACCTTCATGTACCGGTCACCGTCAGGTACTGACGTCACCTCACGTACCGGTCACCGTCAGCTACTGACGTCACATTTATGTACCGGTCACCATCAGGTACTGACATCACCTTTATGTACCGGTCACCGTCAGCTACTGACGTCACCTTTATGTACCGGTCACCGTCATCTACTGACGTCACCTTTATGTACCGGTCACCGTCAGCTACTGACGTCACCCTTATATACCGGTCACCGTCAGCTACTGACGTCACCTTTATGTACCGGTCACCGTTAGCAACTGACGTCACCTTTATGTACCGGTCACCGTCAGGTACTGACGTCACCTTCATGTACCGGTCACCGTCATCTACTGACGTCACCTTTATGTACCGGTCACCGTCATCTACTGACATCACCCTTATGTACCGGTCACCGTCAGCTACTGACGTCACCTTTATGTACCGGTCACCGTCAGATACTGACGTCACCTTCATGTACCGGTCACCGTCAGGTACTGACGTCACCTTTATGTACCGGTCACCGTCATCTACTGACGTCACGAGAGTACTGCCCTACAGTCGTGAGTGCAAAGCAGTGAGTATTATATCGTGTACCTCCACCCCACTGACAGTCAGCCCTCTGCCGTCCTTACACGGGGTGCCTAACTCCACAGACACAAATCAATGGCCGCTGCTGTTTGGCCTCAGACCCTTGTGTGACTCGCCCCATTGTCCGCCGTACGATCCGTCCCCCCCCCCTCCTACTGTTTTCATCTTGGCGACTTCCGCTCCTTTATTTTGTAAGTGTGGCCTTCTGGGAAAATAAGTGTGGGGGTGGGGGAATCTCTCACATCTGAGTAGCCAAGATGGCCGACGTGTGCGCTAAACATCACAATAGTGGCCTCTAAAGTCAACAACTTGAGCTCTTAAAAAAAAAACCAGATTGCGAAACGGAAGTTAACGAGGTAGTCTTTGAAACATCTCCTCCCCACCCACTCCACCCCCACAAAAAAAGCTCTGAGTTGCTACAGCAGGACAGCAGAAAGATCAGGTAACGGTCGTTAAAAACTGTTGAGGACGGTGGGGTGTGAAGGAGGATGGGGAGGGGAAAACTGGTGCAAATACTGATGAGCATACAGAGGAAATGTCGCAGACTGGCTAACTCTGGGTTACTCCGACTTGTGCCTTGTATTTCTAGTAATAATCACAAATGTTTAGGTCACAGTCATAATCAGAAATGCCAGGTCACGGGTACCTGTCCTCTCTAAAATACTAACATCATCAACAAATCTTAAAATTACTGAAGAAGATGAAACCGCTAAGACACTTGGCTATCAGTTGTAATGTCTAGTTCTAAATAAACCAGACACGATATTCTGATGCTATCTTTCAAATATAAACTAAAAGTAAAGCTAGAAACATTCAGTTAAGAACGTGAGCAAGATGTTTATATCTAGAGGATTTTCAGAATATTCCCAAATAATTAAAGTGGCCACCACCGGAATGCAAGATCTGATTGGCTGATTGGCGCACGTGGTCAACACCTCCCCCACTCCAACCCTTTTTGGGTTTCTCCTCCTACATGGGCATCTCCAGTCTTAAGTAAGAAGCAGGCGACCTTGATTACAATGCAAAAACCTCTCTGCAACGGTTTTATTAGTTTGGGAGTCTCATCGTCTTACAAATTAGCGCCCAGTCAGCAAAAACATTTTCCAAGATGGACGGGACTGACCTTACACTGCCAGCGGGAGGTTTATTAAAGCCTACGGAGCGGAGGGCAAAAAGTCCATTTACAAATTGGGTGGGTTGCGAGTGGGAAGATTAGGAGGATGAATAAAGGCAAAGAAATCAATAGTGCCCCTTTAAAAATACGTTCCTTGCATCTCATTAAAGCTTTCGATTCTCTTGGAAGAATATTTTTTTTCCTTTTCCTCACTCACAAATGCAGATAAGTGTATGCATAAATGCACGCGCAAACGTGTCCACATGCGTCATTTGATCTATCTGACACTCGCACATGCACACGTGAGTATTAGTTAACACCCCCCCCCACACACACACACACACTCACACACACACACACACACACACACACACACACACACACACACACACACTATGACTGTGACATGGGTGTACACAAACATAGCCACGTGCATACTTGCAAACTCAAAACATACGTCGTCGCACACGAGCGCGTGCATGCACGAGGGGAGACAGAAGTGCGTCTCGACTCGCCCTGGCTCTGTACCACAGAGTTAAATGCTCCTTACTTCGTACCCCGGAGTTAACAGCCTTACTCTGTAGCGTCAACTAGACAATGTCTACACATGGCCAGTCTGCTGCCTCCTGGTCTTTGAAGTTTCTGGTCTGTTAACGAGGGCTTCAGCAAGTGACACTAGCCTTCCTCGTGACACCACATCGACGAGAATAAATAACGACTGGTCCTTGCTCTCCAGTAACACCTGTCTACCTACCCACCCCCACCCCCGCCCACCACCCCTTTCCCTAAAACTCTTTGTCGAGCGTTTTGCCGAATTCACAAACACTTTACAACACCTTTCATGAGGTCTGCGGGCAAGCACGAGAGAAAGGCCTCCATACTTTCATTCTGTGCGTTTAAACAAGCAAACGCATGGCACATGGGGCTGGGGAGTGTTTATCGTGCCATTTTTCAAACTTACCGGTGTTGGAGGCGGCTTCTTTTGAAGCGCCTTAGTAAACACAGGTGTGCGGGACCACAGAGCATGCAAGAGTACCCCAGCGGAGGAGAGACTCAGAGACAGATGATGCAGTGAGAGAAAGCGTAGCTGAAGACTCCGACCGAGAGATGAGATAAAAATGCAAAATTAGGACGACTTTCGTTTTTGCCAACACCAGGTGGGAGGTGGGCTGAGACGGAGTGTGGCGTGTCAGCGATGCCTTAAATGCTATTTCATTTCTGAACGTAGTCCTGCGATTTAAGACCTCCACTTTACCCTCCCTCCCTCCCCCCTGTCTACCCCTACCCTTAATCTTCCTCTTCCTCCTTGCTAGACATGCTCCAGCCATCATAAAAGTGGCCATCATCTGGAAAGCTGAAGCTTGTAACTGCGGCAGTGCAATCACAGGTTTTGTTTATTTTCTTACTGGCAGCAGAATAGCCCTGCATGTATTTGCGCATGCGCTGTGCGACTTTCACGTGCGTGGTCGAGGTTTTTGGTGAAGACACGTGGAAGGCAGGCCAGTCGCACGCGGTGTACCGCTACAGTTCTCTCGCGATACACTCTGTCACAGAACTATCGGTCATGTAAAGTGGCCCAATTTAATCTGACAGTGACAAGTGTAGGTAAAAATGACTAGCGGAGATGGAGTGGCCATGACGTGAACAAACACGAAGAACTTATACATAAAGATGGATGTAGAGGAGACACCAGATAACGGGCATAGCGGCACCCATCGACATACCAGTGGTACTAACAAAAGGGACAGCGAGACCTATAGTACCGCAGTTCGAGCCCATATGGAATGGCGACCAGCACTGAAAAGAGCGACCAATGGCAGTGGCAATGCAGAGATCCATATGAACGGGGTACAGCTCCAAGAGGTCAGCAGCTTCAAGTACTTGGGATCCACCCTCTCTAAGGACGGCAGCTCCACGCAAGATATCCGCATCAGGATCGCAACAGCAACAGCGGCAATAGCTAGGCTAGATAGGATCTGTCATAGCCACAAGATAAGGTTCACTACCAAGTACAGGCTATACAAATCCCTGGTAGTGCCGATCCTCCTCTACGGATGTGACACGTGGTCTCTGCTCGCCGACAGGGAAAGGAGAATCCAGGCATTCGAGAACAAGTGTCTGAGGAGGCTGCTCCGGATCTCATACAAAGAACACAGAACCAACGACTTATTAGGAAACAAGATGGCCACACTGGTAGGACACCAGGAGCCTCTACTATCAACAGTCAAGCGACGTAAGCTGGTCTTTGGTCATGTGACCCGGCACAACACCTTGTCGAAGACTATCCAAGGCACCTTGGAGGGTGGCCGACACCGCGGTGGTCAGAGAAAGAACTGACTTACGAACATCAAAGACTGGACTGGTCGTCCTGTACAGGACCTGCTGACTATCGCGCACAATAGACAAGAGTGGCGGCCCCTGTCAGCTGCTCCCATGTGCTCCTCCCAACGACAGGTGCCGGTCAAGAGACCACTGACTGACTCACTCACTTATAGACATACCAGCAATGCTAACAAAAAGGACAGTGGTACCTATAGACATGCTGGTGGTACTAATGAAAGAGACAGCAGTACCTATAGACATACCAGCGGTACTAAGAAAAAGGACAGTGGTACCTATAGAGTATAGACAAAGGAATTGCGCTACAGGTGATCATCCTCTTTCATTTATGTCAAGACGTCGATAGCAGGCGATGAAGTGACATGTCGAAGGAGGTATTCTCAAGATGGACTGCATCCTCTTGGAAAATATCCTCCAATGATGACTACGTGGCTTGTGTAGCACTATTTCCCACGGTGGCGCATGCAGCACCATTCACACGGGGGTGTATTAAGCACCAAATGGTGTATGTTGCAATATCATTCACATCGTGATACCTGCAGCATCGTTCACGCCATGTTTTTAGCAGAACTGACACGAAGGAGTTAAAATGGGAATAGACATAAGGGTTTAGATGAAAGAAATAAGGGTTGATAGCACGGGATTAAGAATAAAAATTGACTTGAAATGTTATAAATTGGAGCTGACATTCAGATAAAAATAGGACGTGAAATGAAAGAGTTGGAGAAAGATTTTTTTCTGAAGATAAGATAAAGGTAGTAGAGCGAATCTGTATGATCTTACCTGCCAGCCGCTAACTAGACGCGCAAGACATTCTCACCTGTGCAGGTTAGAGATGCCTGCAGACGGGGCAACACTTCGTCACCTCTTGTCACACTGCATGACAATTAAATGCACACCGCTTGTCACACTGACAATTAAATGCACACGTAGAATATCATAAAAATTTATGAAAGGAATCCCCAGTCTTGCTCCTCGCGCTGTTAAAATATTGATGCCTCGCAGATCTTGACATCTTTCACGTGTAGCCGCATATTGTCAAACAATTGACGTTCGTCAAGCCCTCCGCTTCCTCTCGGTATTAGCTACCTGTTGCATCATTTGTTACCCGCCCACCTTCCCTAACAAAGAAAAGGAACGTGTTTCTGGGTGTGTTTAAAGAGTCCAGTTTTTCAAAAAAAAATTGTTTTCTTTAAAGGCTGTAACGGTCAACAATAATTCGTTTGCCTCTCGAGCTTAGAACATCAAAGGGGAGGAAACTCATTTGCCTCTCGCGCCTTAAACATGAATGTCTAGAGAGAAAGGTGCGCACACAAAGGAAAACGTTCAGGTGAAGGTTGACGAGGTGAAGTTCAGTGACATGACAGCGGGTGTAGACTCAGCGCGAAGAAAGGGTTTCCTGAGGGTCTAAGCCACTCTAAGGGGTTGCAGGGTAGGAGAGGGGGGGGGAACTGCGGAGAGTGCAACACCTGTGCTAGTCATCCACGGTGACGACCAACAAGAGAGATGACTCTCCATTTAACGCTCATTTGCAACAAATATGTAACCACCGGGCCTGATGTGGCTTTGATGTTATGCCTAAATGTCAGCTACATGCCCGCCGAACATTGATACAATGCAGATCTTCACTATAATTGGGTGATATGGCAGCTCCAGGTAATCTCTCCATGGCGGTACTCTCCTGATTAAAGTTACCTCCCTTCGACGGTAATTCGCGAGACCATGGAGCAGCTCTCGCCACAAACTCCGTCACACCAGCACATTCTCACATCCTTTGAGCATGAGCCAGCACATTCTCACATCCTTGAAGATAAGGAGAGGGAGCTAGGAGAGAGAAAAAAGAAAATAGGGAAAGAAAGGATAGATGATGATGATGATGATGATGATGATGATGATGATGATGATGATGATGCAGTGAACGGGGTACATCATCATCATCATCATCATCATCATCATCATCATCATCATCATGTCCAAGACCCCCTAAACAGTGATGTTTAGTTTGATAGCCACAAAGTACGCAGGCTGTAAACATCAGAGATACAGACAGGTAACATCCCTCTGTCTCCATCAGAAAGTAAATAAACACAATTCTCGGAGCCCACCCGACTATACACAACCCCAACTCTACAGATCATTACACTACATGCCTGGCGGGGAAGATAATGCGAACACTGGCGCCTATTCAGGGGAGAGAAGAAGACAACAGGTCATTTCTGCCGATAAAATCCTCCTCCCTGTCGTCGTCAAGGGTAACTATATGAATGAAGCACGCAGAAACTACTTGTATCAGGGACAGCATAATGGTACAACTGATCAGCTGACTCTGTGGCAGCCTTGAATATTTATTCCAAGCTCCAGGTGACTGCCACGAGTGTGTTTTGGAAGTCTTAGTGTTTCCTACAGGTTCAGTACAGTAACACCATCGTTGTGACGCTCCCATCAAAAACTGTCAGTAAGAGTTGAACTAATTTTTTTAATTGGTGTTTTACGCCGAGCCAGCAACTAAGGCTATATCACGGCAAGGCAGTCAGCCCTGTAAACAGATGCCACATGCAGAGAAAGAACAGCGTGCCCGAGACGAGAACTGAACCCAGGACAGCCAACCTTCACTTTATTGGTGACAGGCACTAACCGTTGCGCCACCGGACCGCCCTAGAGTTGAACTAAAACATTGCTTCGGTACATAGCAGCCACAGATAAAGAGATCCCATTGTTCCGCCATGTAGAAGCTTCTAAAACTTCTCGGGTCATCCCCACCAAGACACGCTGATCACGTGGTTTTCCCACTGGATGTCGAGACGAGGGTCAGCATCCGTACGGGAAGTCGCCCGGATGAGCCGTTGTGAAAGGTGTGCAAGGCCCTTGAGAGATACCCCATGTGTGTGTAACCCGACACAAGAAGTATGATAGCAACAAAGATGTCCACAGCTTTTTTACCTGCCACCAAAATATCGCCTACAGGCCCATCTGTTCCTGCTGAGGCTGATAGCGCTGACAGCAACTTTACTCACTTGTTGCGTGTTCTCGCCTTGATCACCAATTCTCGTAGTTTCTCATCTTGATCACCAATTCTCGTGGTTTCTCACCTTGATCACCACCTTCTCGTGTTTTCTTGCCTTCATCACCATCTTCTCGTGTTTTCTCGCCTTGATCTTGCAGATTGCTGCATTTTCTCGCCTTCATCTGTGTGTTCTCGTGCTTTCACACCTTGATCTATGTGTCCACAGGTTTGTCTCCCCTATCTACACTCTTCTCTTCTTTTTTGTGCTTCAGCGCCTCTCTGTTCACGTCTCTTTGCTGTTTATTGTGCCCCTCTATTTATTATTGTCCCCCCCCCGCCCTGTCTGAGGTCCTTTGTGGTTCATTGCGTCTCTCTGTTTGCCTTTCTTCATCTTTCTATTTTTTTTTCTTTTTCAGTTCTTTGAAATATTTCATCGCAGGGTTTTTCTTCTTTGCTTTTCCCTTCAATCCCTAGTCTTCTTATTTTGTTGCTGCATTCTTATATATCACATGGTTGTATGATACTGAACCTGACAATATCAAGTCTAATATGACGGAGTGATTCCTCACATAGTGAATTCCTGATATAACGGTACGGTACCTAATATAGCGGTGTGTCACCGTGTGTCACTGTGTGTGTCACTGTGTGTCACTGGCACCATCTTGAATGTACTCTGTCTCGCAAAGCATACATGACAACACACAAGTCTGTATCAAGTCTTTGTAATAATATGTAATTCTTATAGCCGTCTGCCGTTGTTTTGTAGGATGGATGAGATAGATAACAGTGAGTGAAATAGTCGGACATGGTCGGGCAGCGTTTGATGACATATTCATTACTAGAATGTCATCGAAGGAACAATGACTACGTTGATTTGACGTAGGTCTCCTTTCAGGAATGGGAATGGTCTTGGCAAAAAGGTTCAAAGGTTAAGCAGGTTAAAAGGGTCTCTCTCTCTCTCTCTCTCACACACACACCCACAGATGCACCCACAGAGAGATAGAAACAGAAACAGAGATAGAGATAATAACGAAAACGCACCAGCTCGTGACCATCGATTTTGGGAGGAGATGGGGAAATGGCGCCCCATACTGGCAGGAAAATGAAAAGATTGAAAAGCGTTTTGTCCTGACGATACAGCAGACGTGAGCGCAGCAACCCATGCTAAACAGAAAGTTTGCCATCAGAACCACAATTTCCTTTGCAGAGATCCGTAAAACTGGGGTGGGGGTGGGCAGTTCATGAGCAGTCCTGAGGTGACCAAGTCGTCCTACTCTACCATATCCCCCCACCCCTCTCTCCCCGCAGGCTGTCGACCATAGCTCGTCTCTTGCTGTCCACCTCCATGTCTTTTCTGCACTGACCTGCATTTCATGACTAGTCATCTGTCACGTTAGCAAGATGGCAGTTTGTGGTAGCTATGGAAGTGAACACTGTGTGTGATGGAAGAGATGTAGGTGCATGGTGGCAGCTACGCTCTGGAGGACGCTAAGCAGTTCGTCAGTTTTAAAGTTGCTATAGTCCTTGTTAATTCTAATTCTTCTTCTTGTCTCTCAGCTAATCACAAGTCAAGTGATCACTTTATCAAAACGCCTGATCATTTAATCTTGAGTTTTCGAAACTGTTCCAGTAAAGGTAAAGGCTGTGGTGTGGGGAGTGAGGTGCTAGAGGCCTGACTTTTCTCGGGGCCAGCTTTATGTGAGGGCAGTGCACATCTCTCTCTCTCTCTCTCTCGCTGCCTTACCTTCCACAACCATCTGGGGAGTTAGGTACAGATTCCCGCCAGCTGGATCAACTGGGGAAAGTAAGCTGCACTACACGGGTATCGAACCGGCACGCCTCACGGTTCAGACACCAACGCCGTAGCCACTCGGCTATCCGCTGCTATCACATTTATCGTGATGGTGCAGACTGGTTTTTGTTTGTTTTGTTTTTTTAATAAGTATTTCTGTCTTTCTTTCAAACTTTGTTTCTCTTGTTATCAACTTGAAGTTCTTTCCCATGGAAAAAGATTATGATACGAGAGACACAGAGACCTGCCTACATGACGACAATAAAAATAATGATGACGCTAGCAATTTGGTGATAGATAATTAGATAAATAAATAGATGTACTTAATTTGATTTGTCCTATACGATGTTCACCATGGACATTGGTTGTCGGTAGTTATTGAAGGCATGTATGAGTATCATTCACTGTCCTGTGGTCAGACTTTATCACCATCCCTTCTCTCCACCTTTCTCCTAGGATTCTCACGCCGAAATAGGCTAGTGCTTCTTTCTGCCTCAACTTATTTCGTCTGTTCGTTTTTTTTTTTTTTGCACGTGTGTGCGCATGCGTGCGTTCCAGAGAGTGTGTGTTTGTGTGTGTTTGCCTGCGCACCTTTTTTTTTTTAAGTCTCCTTCTGTGGCGAGACATCAGGATACTTGGCGGAGTGTATCGGGCTTCATGAACGTAGCGACACACGAATTTTGTCAACACTGGCACCATGGCTGCCGACACAAGCCTCGGGCATTGGCTAACATTCACACGGCGGGTGTGATTGAAAACGCGCTCAAGTGTAATTAATAATATTTTTCACGACGCCTCTTGTTCCTTGCAGCGCGGGAGATAACTCCACATCACAGGCGAGTTACTGCCCGGGTCAGTGTGCGGCAAACGCCGGGCTCCACGTTGAGTCCCGTTGCCGTGTGAAAGCAAGAATTTTTCGAGTTAGCGGCGACAAAAAAAAAGTAGCTGTCACTGTCAACTTGAAGCCCCCTACTGCGGTGAAAAAGACAAAAACAAAAAAACCCGAACGAGAATGAGTATGGGTGAGCTGCGTCCATTTGCATTCTTCCCAGCATGCTCCGTGAAGCGACTGAAATCCAATTTCTTTCCTCCTGTAGCATGCGTGTAGCTGTGTAAGCTTGCCTCTTGAAAGTCTTTGTTTATGCCACCACACACATTGCAAAGGACAAAGTTACACCGCGACTGCAGCTTTTAAAGGTGGCGGCTACAATAGGTTGTAACACCTCAGTGACCGTCTCCCTCCCGCTCACAACTGTAGTGACACAGCTTCACCTCCAGTGAAACTTGGCTGTAAACAACAAATTACCAAGTAAAATTAAATGTTGCGGACACCATACTCAGATGAAGGTAGAGCGTTTCATCTGACAAATTGTTAGCAAAGTGCGAGTTTAAGGGGGGGGGGAGAAAGAAATAGAAAAATAGTTATTTAAAAACTACAGGCAGGAAAAGACAAACACACGCGCGGAAAGACAAAGGGAAATAACTACGGAAGTGGAAAAGACAGCGAGAAGGAAAGGACATGTCGGCTACTTGAAACCGTTTTTCTTTTGTGATATAACAGCATTGGGCCCGTAATGAAGCTATCAACCGAACAGAAGACGACTTTCATTAATCATACTACACGCGGAATCTGTTGGCTAGTTGATAACAACCGCTACTTTCCTTCCTCCATTCCCTGCCTTCACTCCTTCCCTTCTCCTGCCCTCGCTCACATCTTTGTCCTCCACAGTTTCACTCATCCCACGCTCCACATTTTCTTCCTCCTTCTTCAATCTTTCTACCCACCTCATCTTCTCCAACTAGTCAGGAATCACTTGTATTTTATTTGTTCCTTTGCTGTGTGTTGTCAGGAATCTCTTGTAGTATTTTATTCGTTCTTTGCTGTGTGTGTTGCTAGTGCACGATGTTCAAGCTGTGATTATGATGGGTTGATCTTTACTCTGGTCTCTATAAATTCTCACTCTGGCACACAGTTTCGACATGTTGCGACCACCCTGTCTGAGAGGTCGCTCATTTCTGTCCGTTGTCTTCACTTTCACTGCAGTCAGGCCACTTGTTATTTCAGCGTTGATTCCACGACAGACCACCAGGAGAAGTCTCTTGATGTGTTTGACAAAGCGCAGTGCCCTGCCCCTGGCTGGCATACTGTTATTAGCCTCCAGCCCCACGCCTCTCCAATCTTTCTCCTCATCAACATCTCCACCTTCGTCTCACGTGACCGAGTATTTATTTCTAGTCTTTCTGACACCGCTGATCATTTGCCTCCCTTGAGTGCTTGTAACTATCGTGTGCTGCAGCACTAATGCTGTGCTCCTGCATCACTTACCCCCCTCCTTCTCTACTGTCAGAGAGAAAAAAAACAGTAAATAGAAATAGAAAATAATCGAGCGAATAATCTTGTTCTCATTCCAAGCAGTGCTCGGCCTCACTCAGCAAGCCCAGGGAGGCCACATTCTAACCTTCATCGACTTGCTGATGGAGCGTTAGCAGGACAGGAACTAGGCCCCATGAGTGTCGCCCATTTGCCCGAGCTTTACTGGGATCACTGCTCATCATTTTCATTTACATTTATATTCAGTTATTAGCACCGTCATCAGCCTTCTAACAATAACCTGGTCTAAAAGTTACAACAACAAAATCTCAGAGAGCGTCTTGCTCACATCTTCCACCACCGCCACGTCGTTGTCATCATCATCATCATCATCCTCGCACCGCCACGACAACCACCACCATCGTCATTATCGTAGTTAATTTGAAAGTCACCTTTAAGGGGTGGAGGCGTATCATCAACGTCCACCTATGCACCTGGGCAGGCCCTTTGAAATGTCACACCTGAGAACATCAGGTGAGCTTGAACGGCGCGTTGGAAAGCGCGGACAAGAGCAAACGACGGCGATTATCAACGGCAGGAGAACAGCATGACACCTTCCAGCCACCCCTCTCCCTCTCCCCTCCACACCTTTTGCAAACCCTGGACAGTAGGTTTTCCCCGCGGGCAGGTACGAAGCGCTTTCATAACGCGGGGAGGAAAGTCAGCGGCCGCCTTTAGGGTAGCGGGGGGAGGGGGGAGTTGGAGGGGGGGGGACGGGCGACCAAGCTCTTGTCTGTTTGAAGGCAATTGTAGCCGATTTTTACCTGCGGACTCGACCTAGCGGCCCGACGAGCCACGAGTCAATAAGGGTTTTCATGGGCTGGCTCCACGCAGTCTGGCCTCGGCCCTTCTCCAAATGAACGTATTGTCGCCGGCGCTGATTAAGCGAGCTTGCGGGGGACAAAAGACGAGAGGAGTCGCCTCCCTTCCACTTCTTTTACCTCCCCTTCGTTTCACGGGCCCTCGCGGTAGCCGCCAACACTCAGGCGAAATCCAGGTCTGTTTTTGCTGCCGCTGCAAATCCTTGTCATGGTGTGAAGAGGCAGCCCCCGCACGCAGCCAAAGAAAAAAAAAGAGGGCATTCTTTATCTCGACCCACCCCTCCCCGTGTGCCCTTAGCAGACGTAGCTTCTAGCAGAGTAAGAAAATCTGTATGCCCCTAGTATCAAGCAGAGTAAGAAATCTGTATGCCCCTAGCATCTAGCACAGTAAGAAAATCTGTATGCCCCTAGCATCTAGCACAGTAAGAAAATCTGTATGCCCTTAGCATCTAGCACAGTAAGAAAATCTGTATGCCCTTAGCATCTAGCACAGTAAGAAAGTCTTACAAACTAGCTGGGGGGGGGGAGTAGCTGTACCGTATGAGCAAAGAATCGCTGGCACACCACAAGGTAGGTCTGGTAGGACATCTCACCTCGCCTTCACTTCTGTTGGGGTCCTGTCACGTGGTGTGGTGATTCTTCTCCTTTGTTTATGCGTGTCCTCTCTGTTCACGTGTATCAAAGCACGCCCCATAAGCCAGCAGAGATGCGATTGCATGCCGCTGTCCCTGCCTTACATGCCGCTGGTCAAGTTCTTCATGCCATCGGTTTAGACTCTGTAGGCCATTGGTCAAGTGTCTGTCTCTGAGTGTCACTTGTCTCGGCACTGGAAACCATTGTAGGTTTGCATGCCTCGGTGCCTCTGTAGGTCTGCAGTTTCTCGCTGTCTACGTCACGTGGTATACAACACGTTGACAGGTCGTGAATGTGAATGTGAAGTGTTCATAAGAATTCCTTTGATCAACGTCACTTCTCTAAGCATGTCCTGCAATGAGTGATAACAAATAATTATATCAGTGATCTCTCTTTCTCTCGCCCCCCCCCCGGACCATCCTCTAGGAGTCTAGGGAATGTTGTCGTGACCTCCCAGTCCTGTGCAGCTCGGACGCTCACGTCACGTGTTACCTGTGCAGCAGGTAGCTGTCGCCGCGGGCCTCTCATGTTTCGACCGACGAAAGAAAAGGGAGGCTACTGCAGCCTGTGCCACGAGGCCACGTGGTCATCCTTTCAGACATCCTCCCTTGTCCCCCATTTTGTTGTCATGAACATTCACCGCCGGTGATGAGTAAGGACAGAAACGAGGAAGGTTTTGGCTGGACCCTGAAGGTGTTTTGGCTGGACCCTGAAGGTGTCTGCTTCAGGCAAAGGCCTGGGTGTGTTCCCACTTGCCACTTCAGACGATTTGACAGAACAGGCCAATCCTGCATATCGAGATGCGCGTTCTTATTGTGCACCATCTTGGCGGATATGTTCCAAAGATTTACATGTTAAACATTTCCCACCCCACCCCTCACAGAAAGCAAGAAGTAAAAGATTCTTGATCCGGACCACAAAAAAAAATTCACTAGTAAGTTTCTCCTTTTATTTCGAGACAAGAGTAGTGGTTTTGCTTTACGACTGAAGTGTAACCGGTCATGCATCCACAATTGTTCTTTGAGAGAAAAAAATCGTCTTCACAATCGACATAAAAACACATAACAGTAATGCGCCTGACATCGTGACACTGGTGACCTATGACCTGCCACGTCCAGCCTCAGACCCAGAGACACTTGTCTAAATAAATAAATAAAGGTGAGGGCGCGGGGGTGTTCTCCGAGGACATCGCATTTCACATTTTTGGTGGTAGTGCAGTGTCGATCGTGATCTTGGTCTGATGAGCCAGTCGTCCGCGCGGTGTCACCTTCAGGTCTCACACCTCTGGGTAAAGGCTGTTTTTTCTACGGGAGACTAATTGGCAGAAACTGGAGAGGCTTAGCGGTGGCTCGGAAACTGCAGAAAGCCCTGGTGAGCTGCAGGTAGACGACCCTTGTAAAAGCCAAACTTGGTTGCTTGCTCTTGTCGTGATTTGTGAGGCCCTGTCAGGGAGGTGGTGATTTCAGGCGTGTCGCGGGGTGGATGGCTCTCAAGGGGGGGGGGGGGCGGCTGTGCACTGGTATGCCGGGTGTGTGAAGCAAACACCCAGGACGACTGACTGGCAAAGACAGAGCTAAGCGGGAGGACACTGGCGTTTCACTTACTATTGGTTTCCAAGAACACGAGTTTAAGATAGAAGAATGCTGTTAGTTTGTGAGACAGTGAGGCGCTGAAAATGTTTTCTTGCTGTTAGCAAAAGGTACAGAAAGCTTGCAAGGTTTCGATCCTAACAGACGTCGAGTCGAAAGAAATCTGGGGCCAGTTGCACGACACATTCTCTAATTGTAAACACTCAAATTCAGGCCTTAAATCTATTTAGATAATCAATTTTATGGAAGCAGGGCACACGACACAATTTTAGAAAATTAAACTTGCTTTAAATAAGATAAAACTGTTTCAGCCAGATTTTATTCCCGTCAGCCCATTTTTCGTATTCGCTTTTGCGTGTAAATGGCATAGGAGCGATTTTTTAAAAATTCTTAATTTGCTTCTTTAGAACAGTTTTAGAAATTTGCCGTTGAACTAGCCCCAGAAATATAGAAAATAATGGCAAGATTGCTGGAGTCTAAGTCTGCGCATTCTTTCATGATTGAGATGATTGAGATGATCAAGATGCTTTGACTGGAAATTCGTTTCATTCAATGGCTGTTATTAAGTCCCCAGTTCTGATCTGTGACCTATATTTTTCAAATCTGGGTCAACACGGTTTCAAAGATTGACGCTCATCGATTGTCATTCCCAACCGAATGCACTTACCATATTTTACATAGCATTGTTTCTATAGCAACTGCCTCGGGCTCTGCATTTAGGAAGGAGGGGGAACGAAGGACATTCATCCACCAGAGGGCGGCTCACATAGCTGCAAGTCTCTTTCACTGAAAATAAATTGTTCCAACTGTTGTGCTGATGTCACGTGGCTGACCTGATTACAGTTAACTAATTGGCGGCCGCTCTGACAGACAGGACTGGACTCAACCTGACGAGTGCTGTACTCAAATCCAAGCATTTCCCAAACACTTTTATTAGAAAATTGGGGTATAGACTGTCTGGATAAGGATGCTCCTCACGACTTGCGACAACTAATTCCTGTTTAGCTTATGGTCTTAACGGTCTTCACTTGTTGTAGCTAGTGGAGGGTTTTTATGTTTTGGTTGTGGTATTGTTATTCATTAAAAGATCAGTGGATTGAGACAATCCATCTTCCTCTCCTAGAATCTACGTAGAGGAAAAGGAAAAGTAATAATTTCAAAATGCTGTATTATATTCTTTTATTTTTTGAGCGTTCAAATCTCTTTATCTGTCTGTCTGTCTGTCTGTCTGTCTGTCTGTCTGTCTGTCTGTCTGTCTGTCTGTCTGTCTGTCTGTCTGTCTGTCTGTGTAATGAGTTAGTGGTAGGTCTTGTATTGTTTGGTGTGTGAATGGTGTCTTGTGTTTGACGTCTTGTGTGCGTCATTTGTTCGACGTCATTTCGGAAAAGAATGACGTAAAAAGAAGAAGAAAGACGACGGTTCCATGGCCAGAGAGAAAAGAGAGAGCAGCGAGTTCTTCATCTTCCATAAATCAACTAGAAATCTCTTCACCTTCATCCCCATCTACGGGGGGCTCGTCGAGCGTGGTGTATGTGTGTGTAATATGCGTCGTGCGTATGTAAGGTAAGTGTATGTGCGTCGTATTACAGTCTGTCTGTCTGTCCGTGACAGAGTTTGGCCTCTAAAGCACCTTGTACTAGCCCTCACTCCCACAAGCCAGTCAATCTCTTACAATCCTGCCTCCTGTATAAATAAACTCTAGGTGTGACTTTCACACTCCCAGTCTCTCATACCACGTTCGTTGGGAAGGGGGCAGCCCTGGATATGTATTTATAAGCACAGTCTCCCATAGCAACCAAAGGAACTGTACATTTGAATCTATGAGTAGCAACACTTGGCACCATTTAAAAAATAAACGACATATGACTCTACTAAAGCAAACTGTAATTTCAGTTTATAAACACCGATGGTGGATCAATTAATATACAGGCGATAAAATATCTGCCCCAAAGCTGTCGTTCAGAGACTGACATGAAACTGACGCACATGATGTGGTGATGATGATGATGACGATGATGATGACGATGATGACGATGACGATGATGACGATGATGATGACGACGATGACGACGACGATGACGACGATGATGATGACGATGATGATGACGATGACGATGATGATGAGGCGAAGAATGACGATGACGATGAGAATCAGAGGATTACGATGAGATGAGAAGAAGCAGGCTGGTGTGTCTGTCTATCTGACACCCGAGGTCGCTTACCCAAGGAAATCACCAGAATGTCTGCCCCATAAACCACAGGAGGAAGATCCTGATCGCGCCATTTGTGTCACCCTGCACCCTGCACAGTCAGCCACAGGTGGATGCCGCTGTCCTTACAGTCTGGCCCTTTGACCCCTACACGCACTCACAAGCAACCGATGCTGCTGCCCTCTATGTGCACCCTGCGTACCCAGAATCCCTCTCCACGTATATGACATGCACACTACACAGTTTTCTTGCCTTGTCTTGAATTACTAATCTAGGCATACTAAAGAGAAGAACAGACATGTCTAAGACATAGACTGGCATTACACATTTATTGCCTGAACTCACCGAAAGAGCTGTGGCATACAGTACTATACTGTCATTAATGGTAACGATGGTGGCAAGCCATCCTAACTGAAGATTAATTAGGCAAAGAGTACAAACTGGATAACATCTCCCTGAAAAGCAATAAAAACCAAAACAAAAAACTATAAAGCTTGCCATAATTGAAATAATAATACAGCTCACCTAGCATAAATTAAAATGCCTTTGCAATTAATTAAACCATAGGAAATACGGAAATCCATAGGAATGACTCATCCATAACCAGGACTATAACCAAACATAATGTAGGACAACTCAATAAATCAACACCTAAACCCTTTAAAACAGCTGTACACAGACGGTAAAGATTGTGGCAAACCATACAAATATCAGGTTTATGCAGACAAAACCATTAAAAAGAAAAAAAACTATGACAAACTGAAGATCCTTCAAGTAATGAACAGCAGAAACAACTATAGTACCTTTAGCTAAATAGAAGTCTGCGATATAGAAATAGGGTAACATTATGGATCTAAAACCCTTACAGTACACAACCACTGCGGACTTGGCAAACAAACCTCGACACCAAGAGAAGAAACAACAGCAGGAAAAGAGGGAACTAGCGACAGTAAACAACACCTGCGGGGTCAGGGACCTGCGACCCTCCTTCCACACCTCCCATACCTTCCCACACTCTACTTCCCATGGCGACCCACATCCCCACCCACCCCACCCCCCACAGCGCAAAATCGCCTTTAGGTGGAAGCACTTTACCCTCCCAAAATTATCATCATCATCACATCATCATCATAATCATCATCAACAACAACAATGCCTGGGCCTGTGCGCTTGCAACCAATGCTCGAGTATCTTTTCTGTGTAGATTCTAGCTGTTGTCACCACCAACACAAGGTTAAGGATATAAACCTCGGTTCGACTCAGAGACTGTGTTTTTAGGGCTACAGCAAGGCGGCAAGACCAAGTCATTATTGGCAAGGACACACCAGTCTCAAACAGTTGCTGTACAGAGTACAAAGAAACTCGGTCTCATTACACACAGAATAGCAAGTCCCAGTCATGACCATGACAAATGGTTTGCATGCAATGAGTCTGCCATTTTCTACGTTTGTAAAAATCTCAGCTTTCACACCCTTCCCCTCCACAACTTCAAAATAAATAAATAATTGTAATAAAAATTGTGCAGAGTTTTTGTCCGTCGCATCATGTGACAGCCCTGAAGAACAACTATCCGGATCGCAAGGAGTGAAAATGCACCAACACTTCGTGAATTTTTTTAACTTTCAAGAGCGCTTAAAGAGTGAACACTACAAACAGCAATAAAGTATTGTTTCCCAAGCAATTTCGCCTGATAGGTAGTTCGTTTTCAATCTCGTATTGTCGATCCGCGCAAGGTAGGGAGGGGACGTGCTTTTGTCCGGGCTCTGGCAGAAAGGTGTCTGGTGGCCCTAAATCTCTCAGGTAGCCACAATGCGGCTTTTGTGGGCTTGTCACACCCAGCGACGTGTCAACAGCCCGCAGCCTGTGAACAGCCAGACCACCAGACCCCGGGACCCGCTGCCTTGTCGCTACACCCTCGTCCCCCTCCTCACTCCCAGTGCGCGGCGGTGAACAGTCTAGTCGCCCATCAAGCAAGCAGCCTACTCACCCACCAAGCAAGCCACTAACTGTCACACATCCACTGGCTACGTCTTCTGCTCATGATAAACACACCCAGAGTTTGTGCTTTGTAAACTCACCCAGACTTTGTGTTTTGTAAACACATCCAGAGTTAGTGTTTTGTAAACTCACCCAGAGTTTGTGTTTTGTAAACACATCCAGAGTTAGTGTTTTGTAAACTCACCCAGAGTTTGTGTTTTGTAAACACACCCAGAGTTAGTGTTTTGTAAACTCACCCAGAGTTAGTGTTTTGTAAACACACCCAGAGTTTACCCTTTTAAAAAAAATTCTTCTTCTTAGGGTAATTTAAAACAGACATCATACTTAAAAACTGACGCACATTCACCCTGGTTTTTAAAGGTCGTTTCGACTAAGGTCAATTCGACTAGGGTCAGTTCGACTAAGTCGTTTCGTTTAACCACGGACCTTCATCTAGATGAAGGTCCCTGGTTTAACGGTCGAGTCGTCTATAGGACGCATGAAATGCTGTAGGACGCGAGCCGCTTGATGACAGCCTGCCTCCTCGCAACTCTCACTTCAACTTTCCTTATAAGGTGCATCGGGGAGAGGGGTTGTCTTATGTTGTACCCGCCCTCCGTGTGGTTGCACCCCTGTAGGGCGCTGCGTGGGTTTCCATTAATTTGTTCATTCTGCAGGGACGTTTATTTGTATGTGTTATCTTGACATTATGTTTGGCAGTGTTCGTCCTTTCTTCTTCTCTCTTACAATTTTCTTCCATCTTTAATAAACGCGTGTATTTTACTGTTCCCACGTGTGCCCGTTAATTTTTAAACTTAGGGACGGTTAGATGCTTGTTGAGTCTGTGTGACAATTAGCACTATTTACATGAGAGATTTAAATTGTTTATTAACATAAAAATCACTGCAATTTTTTTTTCCATTTTATGCGTCCTATAGATGACTCGGCCGTTAGACGAAACGACTTAGTCGAACTGACCCTAGTCGAATCGACCTTAGTCGAGACTAAGCCTAGTCGAGACGGCCTTAGTCGAAACGACCGGTTACCTTTTTAAAACACTGACGTCACGTACATTCACTCTGGTTTTTAAATCACTGACGTCACATACATAGGTTTGCTTTTCAAACACCGACATCACATTCAAACTCTCGTTTTCGTTGGTATTCCAATCGCAGTTGTTTTTTTAAACGAAGTTGCCTTCAAGAATCGCGTGTCTTGCTGAGTAAATGGTGATGGAAGTGCGTGGAAAATAAATTATGAAGGTGGGGAGAAAAGAAACCCTCACCGAGATGTGTGGAATTAAAAAAAAACTGTTGGAGTATACCTATCGTGTAACGGACAAGAACTCAAACAAGACAGCACGACCTGGAAAGTAGGAATTGCACACCAGATAATTTGTGGAAAATAAATCTTTGCCTTATCTAAGATGTGAGAGTATGAACTTGCTATGCCAGTTTCTTATTCACCACCTTTTCTGTAATTTTCCAGGATTTTCTGTGAGTGCAGTTATCATTTGAAAACCGTTTTAGGGACTCGGACAGATGTGGATGCAACGAGTCAATCTGTTACCGGCTGAATGGTTTTTCTCGCAGGATCAGGTGAACCAGAACAGCACAGCTCCTGCTTGCAGCAGCTTGACGGCACATCGACACTAAATCATCCGCCACACTCATCTTTCACTGCAGCAGGCTCACTTGTCTGCTCTCCATGGGATGGCAAGCAAGCCCGCCAGCACCCCCTGTGTCATTATCCCTGGAGGTCAGCGCTGGTTTCCTGCCCCCGAGTAGGTCCTGTTGCGCCTCAGCAGCCATCTTTTGTGACGACCAGCATGGCGCCCGCCGCCGTGTCTCCGCCAATCGCGGCCAGCGTTACAAACGGGCGACTGTTTACGCGGCAATCAGAGTTGACGTTACGACTGCGAGAATGTCATCGCACTTGGAGGCAGCCCATGAAGTCCACGGAGAAGATGCGGTTGTCAACATGACGACGTTATTTGTCGCTGCCATTGACGCCGCTTCAACATGTAGTGGTAGTCAGATAACTACGTGTCCCGCTGATTGGCTAAAATATTACTGGCGTCAAGCCTCGCACTTTGTCAATCGCAGGTTTAGTCCATGCATCCTCGTCCACTTGCATATGATGCAGTAAATGTCGATGAGGCAGTCAGTTCAATGGCGATCTTTTATTTTTCCTGGTCAGCTTGTTGGTATGTTGTCCTTGGTTTCAGTCCCTCCCCCCTCATGTGTCTGTAAGTAGCTGCTGGATTTAGTGCTGTCAACCTCGCCATGCAAAAGGTATGACGCATCAATTACATTAAAAACAAACACGATTAACATTTTTTTCCAAAACAGGATAATACTCTCTTGACATTAAGATAGACCCCCACTTTGCTCCTTTGGTCGTCAGTCGTTTGTCAGGTAGGAGGAAATGGGTCCAGTGCTCATCTGTAGCCATGAGACGAAATAACGAGATTAAATTCACACCACAAACATCAAGGTTTAACATTAACATAATTCCTGAAGTCAGGTCATGGTCACACATGCTTGGTTGCATAATTCGTACAATGGGAAAAATGGGAGGAACTCCAGTCCCCAGTGCTGACATGCACAATAGAAATCTCCACCGCAGTTCGTCCGACCCACCCACCCTTCTACCTTCACCTTCGTGTCACAATTAAGTGGGTCGAATAGATATGTAGTGACATCATTAAATACATCATGTGTCGGGGGGGGGGGCGCTTAGCTTGCACGTACACAGTTTGCTTCTTTGAGATACTTTGTGGGCTTTTTCGTTGTTCATGCACGTTCGTTCCTGATCTTCTTGCGGGTATCGCAGATCCCTCAACTGAGCTAGAGCGTCCAAATCCGCATGTGCCTACCCCAGTAGGTTCGATATCCTTGTAGCGCAGCAAGCTTGTCCTTAATGGAGCCAGCTACTGAAAGGGTATGTGATTCTATATCGGGGTGGAGAAGGTAAAAAGCAGCCAGGGAGAGGACAGAGGCAGCTGGGCACTACCCTCACAACAAGCTGGCCTCGACAATAACGACCTCATTCCCTAACGAGGCTAGGGGACTACCTTACCTTAGTCTCTCCGACTCCATGGTAACGATATGTGAATACAATGAGTCCTCATCTGACTCCATGACAACGGGATTAGAATTCAAATATGCTAGCTCGTCAAAGTCGCAGGCAGGTCCGAGTTCTGTGAACCCAGGTCAGATCTGAACAATAGCTGTACGAGGCTCAAGCAAAGACTGAATGGGTCAGATGTCCAAACATATGAACACGCGAGAGGCTACCACGTGACTCTTATACAACGTCCACAGCCTTCACTGCCTGTCTGACCGGGTTCGGTGTTCCGCCCACCCGTGTGCTTGTCTGCGTGTGTGCACGCGTGTGAATTAGTGTGAATGTGCGGGTGCATGCGTCTGTCACTGAGAAGCGAAGTGCAGGCGGGAAATCGGAGAAGAGCGGAGACTCGCTACAGCATCCTTCTCCAGGTGGTTTGGGTTCCTTATAGTGCAGCAGGTTTTATAGTCTATTCTCCATTCTCTTGGTCAGGATGTAGGTCCTGCAGCTGCTCGTTGCAAGATTTGTTTTTGTCGTGTCGGTCTATCTGGAAGGCAGCTCCCGTGACCGAGACGTCGAGGCTAAAAATGGCCGTCACGTGATGCCAGGTGGCCTGGACCAAACCAAAAAACTCAGGTGCTCTGTGCTCGGCGGGCGTTGACGTACCTCGATCGACAAGTGAACTCCTGCCATTACAGTCGTGCACGTGCGAGGGCATGCGATAAGCGTGCAGAGTACTGTGGGTAATCACGCGCCACTCGAGATGCGGCCAGTAACCAAGTCCGCCGCCTATCTCACTGCCAGTGAACAGCTGTTACGCAACATTTAGCCCCCTCGGCTGCAACCACAGCCACGACGATAACCCTCTACGCGACTTCCACAGGCCACAACCCCCTCGCTAAAAAAGGGAGAAATATTTACGTAACTTAAGAAGAGCGACTGAAGAGGGTGGAACAGGGAGAGAGAGAGAGAGAGAGAACGGATGAAAAAGAAAAGTAAAAAAATGGTTGTCCGAGAGGAGACACAAGAAAAGGTTTGGCGCCGATGCAGCCTCACTGCCTCGCAACTCGAGGCGAGAAAGAAGAGACTGGCAGCAGAGACAGTGTGTGTGATGGGGAGGGTGGTTATGATGTGAGGGTCAGTTATTACACGTCCCCTGGAGACGCCCTATAGCTGAACCCCACGTTAATTACTTTTCCCTTGTCACGTGTTTCGGTCTACAAGGTCTGTCCTGTGATAAGGCCACATTCTCATTACACGCAGTCAAGAAGATGGTGTTCAGCCTAACAAAGACTGACGGGAAGCAATTGCACGTGAGGTTAGCGACGAAGGTTGAACACACGGTGCTGCTTATAGTCTCGTTATATGGTACCAAAGCAGTAGAGCTGTAAACAGACTGACATTACATAATGTAATGACTGCATTACACCTAAACGTTGATGTTACGTGGTTGTGTGAAACCTGAAGAAAACGTTCACATGTCATGCCGTTGTGCCAGAAGATTACAACTGAAGCAAATTTATATTATACACAATTGCACCTAAACATTGCACTACAACTGAAAAACTCAGTGTCAGAGCATTACAACTGAAAAATTCAGTGTCAGAGCATTACAACTGAAAAATTCATGTCGCCTAAGGTTGTGCCAGAGCGTTACAACTGAAAAAGTCTTGTTACATACGGGTGAGTATTACTGGTGAGCAGATGAGCGAGGTTACCCCTACCTCATCTCCCTGGGGAGAATTCGTCTAAATCAGACGAAAGAAGTGAAGGATGAATGTTGTCGATGGCCTCAAACCCTGTAGTCAACGTCGCACTATTTACCCTCGTGTGTTCTCGAAGTCAGCGTTGTAGCGATGCTTACTGTAGTCAGTGTAGTGCTACATTGTAATCTGTTGGTTTACAAGGCATGCAGACAGAGGGAAATTCCTTTAAACTTGTTGTCGCGACAGAGTATGGACATGTATGTCGACATAGTGATGACAGCAGATAGGTTAACATACTCTGCAGCTTCTTTTACACGAGTCCTCGATTAATCATCTATAACGGGGGACGCACCCATGGTACCGGGATTAGCGACAGATACCAGATACCCCCCCTCCCCCAGATACCCATGCACAAAATATCTGGAAATCGCTCGAACTGTCGCACCGGGAAAACGTACCACCGCTACAGAATAGAATAGAAAGAAGAAAGAAAGAGAAAATAAGGAAAGAATATAACTTGGCACCAAGCTACCCGGAAATTGGTCTCCCTCACCCGACATACTGGGACCTACGTGGCTTTGTTACAGAGGACGCAGAGTAGATAGACAAGGATGAGAAGTTGATAAATAACAAAAGAGAATAATTCATGTCTACAACACTACTTTACTAACACCACAACAACAATCAAACACAAACGTCTACACCCTAACCTGAACCTCAACCCTACAACCACAGTCTAACATCTCACTTGAAGAAGCTGAAGTCCCCTCTCGTGCTCACCTCCCAACTCTCCTCAGCGCGCGTGCCTGCCCCTCGCTACATCTTTGTTTCTGTCAAGTCAGTGTGTAAGTGTAAAAAAGGAGCGAACCACGTGTATCATTCGCATTTAACTCCCGTGCACTGGCTTACTCAAGTATTGAGCAACCAATGGAGGAGTGACCATTGGTCAACCCTTAAATGGATGAAACCCCACCACGTGATACATCGGTAAACCTCACTTTTCTCTCATTCCTGCTGTTTATCTGCCGTAGGGAGGCTCTTCCTGTCGTCTTAGAAGAAGTAAAAATCCCGAAGTGATATTTCTAATCGACTATTGACCTTGCAAGTCCCGTGCTGCACGTGTCTGTTTTTGTTGGCCCATGTTCTGTGGGTGATCTTGTTTTCTATAAATTTATCTCGAAAAAAATGTGTTTTGAATTCGATCTCTTGGGCAGATTTCTTATTGCACATACACACAGCATAGAGGGAAGGCCATGTAGCTTTTTGCTAAGTTTGTGATCTACTTGGGACTTAGAGAGAGAGAATGAGTGAGCAAGGAGAACTATCGATATACACGAACAAAAAATCACAATCCCCAAGAAAGTCTGAAGAGTATCATTTTGGCATCCAACAAACACCAAATGATGTCGAAAACTTATAAAAACATGATAGCCACTGTTTTTCTTAATGTGTGTGTGTGTGTGCGCGCGTGCGTGCGTGTGTGTGTGTGTGCGTGCGTGTGCGCGTTTGTGCATGAGTGCGTGTGGGTGGGGGTGCGTATGTGCATAAATGTATGTGCTTCGTCTGTATGTAGTATATGTATGTATACTTGTATGTGCGTTGGGTATGTATAGGTGTATTGATGTGTGTATCTGTTGGGTGTGTATGTGTATATATTTGTATGTGTTAAGTGTGCATGTATATATATATATATGTGTAGGTACATTTGAATAAATGCGTGTATTTGTTGGGTGTGTATGTATGTGCATTTGTTCACTCCCTTCTCTTACCCGCTCTCTCTTTCCTCTTGCCTCTCTTCACTCTCTCGTAATGCAATTCTCGCTCCCTTTTCCACCTGTGTAAGGAGGACAGACCCCCTCTCTCCTTCACTGCACCTCCCCTCACCTCCACAGGTCCCGTTACACAAGCCTTCCGGTACCGCAACCCGTCCGGTCGCCATATTGTTTTTTAACGTTTCCCTACTTTCATCCTGTCTTCCCGTCCCGTCTGCTCCAGACCTTCATTCGGTTGATGTGAAAAAAGAGCGGGGGGACGGGGGGGGGCAGGAGACTCATCGGATCTGCAGAAAGAAAGTTGGCAGCCTGGGTGTGTTTGCCCACGTGCAGGGACTCTCCGTGCGGACCGACTTTAGTGCGCGGCCTGTGCTGGAGATGCAGGCGCGGACTGTGAGCAATGTTTTCCTAGAAACACTTAGAAGAGTCCGTGGTGAGGCCCGATGTTTTCTCAGATGCTGGTGCTGCCTCCGTTTGACTTTATGGCGAATAATTTTACCTTTCGGTGGTGGATACTATTCCATTCCAAAAGCAGTCTGCAGCCAGAATCGTAAAGGACTCTATCTCCTATTTCGTGCACAGAAAGTTTTCACACTTAGCAGCAGGGGGGTAAAATCTACGAAAGATAGTTTTTAATTATCTTCTCAAAATGTGAAATGTCCTGGGAGTCTGGACAGACTTCTGTACATCATACACATGGGTCCATTCTTCACACATTAAAAATACCGTTCAGGTTGAACTGTAAGATCGGGGCTAACTGCTGTCAACCTCGCGGAGAAAATCTGGATTTGGGATGCGGGGAAAAGTTTTTTGATTCCCAGCTGACGAGAGAGCGGAGTGGCAAACTATTTGTCCACCTGTCCAGAAACGTTAATTAAGCGTTGCGATAAACCATAAGGTGATAAGAAGTCTGCGCTGACTAGAAAGGTACCGGCAGTATGTCAACATACATAATAATACAAACATCCGCACATTCGTACAGACACGCACACACTCAACACAAACAACCTATCATATATACGCACGCACATGCGCGCTCACACAGGCGTTCTCTTTCTCTCTCTCTCTCTCTCTCTCACACACACACACACACAGAAAACAAAATCTGTACATAGCTGAGGTGAGAGTATAAATGTTTTGAAGATGAGACCATTTGAGGTCACGTGACATGCACTGTACAGCTGTAGACTTGATGTCGCAGTGTCGCTACAGGTGAGACGCCAGCTTTGACTACAATTTTCTACTTTGCCTGCTGTGATCACTGCTTACTGCTTGTCACGACCACCGCGCAGTGTATCAGTCACTCAGTCCTGTCAACACATACACGGAGCCTGACAAACACGCGTTCTTTCACACAAATTAAAATAAAAGAATGATTTGTCTAACGAATTTCTCTGCTTTACTAAGTATGAATACAAGAAGAAAACAAGAAAAATACACAAATGAAAAGTCAGTTAAAAAAACGATTCCTACATCCAGATTACTTTAAAATAATAAAATCCCTAACCTTTGAGTCCTGCCTGTCTGAATATCTACAAGAATACCTACTCACCTCATCCATCTATAGACTCCTAAACGCCCTACTCAACAAATTCTTCTTACAATTCCTACTCTACTTGTCTTTCCGTCCTAAACCTCTCCCTTCTCCTACCTGACTACTCACTGCTCCTCGCGCTCTCCCTCTCACGTCATTTCCGTCACTTTTTTACATCACTCATACACGTCTTCCGAACAACTGACGTCATTCACGCTCTTTCGTTCTTCCACATTAATCCTTATACAATGTCAGCTTAATCACGATACAGTCAATAACTAATCACAACGATACCTGACACTGCTGATGCTTCTCTGGTTCCAGAATCAATATCCTTTATGTTTCAGGCATCGTCCCAACCAGAAGCATCACCTTTTATGTTTTAGACATCATCCATAGGTGGAGGTTGTTTTGTGTCCTTCTCCCGCCGTCCCCCGCCCTGGGCTCCCTCCAATAAATGGCAAGATGAGTGGCACCTCATGTCATGTCCTGACACTGCACCAAGTTCTGTCCAAGTCGGCAGGTGTCTTCCCCTGGGGGGGGGGGACGATAATCTTCCTCTGATGTCTTACTGGCAGAAAATGGTGATGAGCGGGGGGCGGGGATGTCATCGGAACACTACCTACTCTGAGGGCTACCAACATGTGTTGTGGTGTTTTGCACGATATGACACGTGCAGCATGGTAGTGTTCAGCTGATGGGGCTATCAGTCCATCCGTCTACCCGTGTGTCTCTTTCCGAATTCACAGTTCTTGCTGTAGTCTCTCTTTACTTTGTATATACTGCGGTCTACTTTCTCCTGCCTCGAAACATACTGCAGTCTACTTTCTCCTGCCTCGAAACATACTGCAGTCTACTTTCTCCTGCCCCTGTGGTACTGCAGTCTACTTTCTCCTGCCCCTGTGGTACTGCAGTCTACTTTCTCCTGCCCCTGTGGTACTGCAGTCTACTTTCTCCTGCCCCTGTGGTACTGCAGTCTACTTTCTCCTGCCCCTGTGGTACTGCAGTCTACTTTCTCCTGCCCCTGTGGTACTGCAGTCTACTTTCTCCTGCCCCTGTGGTACTGCAGTCTACTTTCTCCTGCCCCTGTGGTACTGCAGTCTACTTTCTCCTGCCCCTGTGGTACTGCAGTCTACTTTCTCCTGCCCCTGTGGTACTGCAGTCTACTTTCTCCTGCCCCTGTGGTACTGCAGTCTACTTTCTCCTGCCCCTGTGGTACTGCAGTCTACTTTCTCCTGCCGCTGTAGTACTGCGGTCTACTTTCTCCTGCCGCTGTAGTACTGCGGTCTACTTTCTCCTGCCGCTGTAGTACTGCGGTCTACTTTCTCCTGCCCCTGTGGTACTGCGGTCTACTTCTCGCCGTTTCTGGGAGCAAGGATCTCTTTTTTGTCGGCCAGGTGTAGTGTTGTGGGCATTTTTCCAGAGAGCATGGAGCAGCGGTCTGACGGCAGAGGGTGACAGCTGCTCACTTGAACTGTTTTGCCAGATGGCTGCCGCTGTTTCTCTCTCCTCGCTTTTCTGTTGTTGTTTTGCGCTCATGTGTGAGCGACTTGCGGAGGGAGATAAGCCTTTACCCGTGAATGTGTCGGTTGCTGATTTTGGATAAGAGCGAAGGCACACGCACGCACCCACGCACGATGCTGTGTATTAGAAATAAACTGCGGAAAATTCAGTGATGGGGGGGGCTGTGTGACGAAGACCGACCCCCAGGTCCTGACACTCCCCACATGTCCAGCCAGAGCCACACCGCATGTGTGACCAGATGCGCGCGCAAGGAAGTGAACTGGACTTGTGTCACGTGCGCTTGAGTGATTGCCATGAGCTGTGTTGGTGCGCTTGAGTGATTGCGATGAGCAGTGCTCGTGCGCTTGAGTGATTGCGATGAGCTGTGCTCGTGCGCTCATATCGCTAATAAGTTTGTCAGTGAGCGGAAACGCACGCCAGGCCTGCAGCATATCGTCAGGGGTGTACATGGTCTCGCTAATAGACCTGTCATGCTGGGGAGAAGGGAGGCAGTAATCTACCCCACTCTTGTTTACAAATACAACCTATAAATTAATCTCTCGTGTAAATACAGGCAGCTCCACACACGTGACAACACCTACACACTGCATGGCATCTCTAGTTCCAACATTAACTCACTGGTGCTGAAACTGGAGAGCTC